>JAUCMX010000013.1:587500-905000 GCA_033459395.1 Hemibagrus guttatus | reverse complement strand
ATTTCACATGTCAGTGTGTAAGTTCCTTCTAGTGCTATACCTGACTAACTACGACAGCTTGCAGAAACAACGGGAAGGTTGATTATATAACTCCTAGAAGAGAACTGGCACCTACAACAAAAGAAATACCTGACTGCTGACTGGGAATTCAGGCAATTTAGTGATTATTAACATCTATGTCATGTTTCATTTGTTCTTTGAAATTCTTAGTAAATGAAGGCATCCAAGAGTGTTTAAACTTGCAAAAGAATACTGGATACTAAATGCCCGAGTGTCACAACAGCTTGCTTAAAGCGTTTATCGACGACTGTTACATAACCAAATCACAGTCCAACTATTGCTCAATACCAACCTTCCGTATCCCTGTACATCAGCACTCTCCTTCCTCTGAGATCACATGTACAATGTTTATTTACCTTTTCTCTAAGAGAGTTTAAAAATGCGAATGCCTTTGTTATTTCAGTCTCATGTCTCTTCTGCATAGCTGATATATTCCCGACAGAAAAGATCTGACTCCATCGAGAGAACATCCTGAGGATATTGGCTACAGAAGAAAGGACTTGTGAGGCTCTTGTCAAAAAGTAAAATGCAAAGAACACAAACACTCTGACACGCTGGGTAACTGAGTTAAGGCCTTGTGACTATAAGTTATTCATTTAAACATATCTTTAATATGACTTTATCCAGTCTGAGGAGCTAAAATGTCTCTGTTTTTGTTATATTCAGGGTTGATCTAAGATCACGTTTCCCATAATGCATTTCTGATAGTGATACTGGTTCCAGTTCTTAATACATGACTCTCGATTGAAGGAGACACTGTAGAAATGTCAGATCTCTGCAAGGTTTATTACTCATGTTCAATTTGCACAGACAAAATTCATCAAATCTAGCTTGTTTATTTTAATTTAAATTGTAGTGTTATAGATATTTAGACCAAAATCCCTGAGAAACAATATCAATACATCAACTATGAAATAAATGGGGAAGAAAGGTGATAAATCATCTTGCACCAAGGAACAAAGGAGATATTTTGTGACTGAAACTTTGTTCTCTGAATAGCTATGTGATGCCATGGTCACCAAGGTCGGTTGTTCAAACAGTCAAGAGCTATGTGTCTTAAAGAAGCAGACAATGTTTCGAAAGCCAACACAAAGAAGGAATAAACTGTTTATGATTTTGAAAAATGTGATGGTGGCTCCTGGGGAGGCAGTCCTCATGGGTTTCAGTGAGGTTAGATATCATGAACATCTGGTCATTATGCTTTATGTGCGATTTGAGACATACACTGATCAGCCATAACATTATGACCAGGAGAAGTGAATAAGACAGATGATCTCCTCATCATGGCACCTGTTAGTGGGTGGGATATATTAGGCAGCAAGTGAACATTTTGTCCTCAAAGTTGATGTGTTAGAAGCAGGAAAAATGGACAAGCGTAAGGATTTGAGCGAGTTTGACGAAGGGCCAAATTGTGATGGCTAGACCACTGGATCAGAACATCTCCAAAACTGCAGCTCTTGTGGCGTGTTCCCGGTCTGCAGTGGTCAGTATCTATCAAAAGTGGTCCAAGGAAGGAACAGTGGTGAACCGGAGACAGGGTCATGGGCGGCCAAGGCTCATTGATGCATGTGGGGAGCGAAGGCTGGCCCGTGTGGTCCGATCCAACAGAAGAGCTACTATTGCTCAAATTACTGAAGAAGTTAATGCTGGTTCTGATAGAAAGGTGTCAGAATACACAGTGCATGACAGGCCAGGGCTGTTTTGGCAGCAAAAGGGGGACCAACACAATATTAGGCAGGTGGTCATAACGTTATGCCTCATTGGCGTACATTACTGCTTGGATGAGAATAGCTCTGGATGAGTGAACCTCTGTAGCAGGTGTACCACTGAGTGTATGTTTTGAAGATGTGCTGTTTTTTCCCCATAGACATGGTTAATTGATCATGTGACATTAGGTTGTAATGTATGTGATGTGTATGGTTAGATGACATCAGGAGCTGCAGCACGGTCACTCTCCAAGCATGGCGCTAGTGTAGGTTAAATATTGTAAGGATCTAGATGTGTGTGCTTTTGGAGAAGTGTGGTTTGATCTGATTTGGGGTGGGTGGTCATAATGTTATGCCTGGTCTGTGTATTTCTTCATTTCTATTAGTAGAATTAAATCGGATTTCATCAGCATTTCATTGATTGTGGTGCCTTTTGACTCTTTAAAAATAATTCTTATAGTGAATATAATGAAACATATAGACGACCATCCAAAATGTGTTAGCTCATCAGAGACCAAAAGGTATTTTTTCTGACAATGCTGTTACATTTCTGTTAAAAGAATATTTTAAAAGGTTTTAGCTTTTAGCATAGAATTGGCAGAAGCAGATACATGTATTGTATTTTCAAAGTGACCTCATCGGTCAATATCAATATCAATGAAAATAAAGAACAAACTGATAGAATGTACTTCTCCTCTGTCCATGATCTTCAGGAAATTCGGATGTTGCAACTTCCGGTTCAACATGTGACTTGTGGAATATTCCAAATATTTCCTAGGGGTGAATATTTTTGCCTAAAGGTGTTGAATGACAGGAATACAGTGTGCCTTTAATGGATAATTCACTGAAAAGGATATTAACATGTGACACACCCATGCAAAATATGTTTGCTGAAATATTTTAATAATTTGTTATAGTTGGATAAGAGAGGCAAAAAGTCTGTTGTAGGACATTTTTTTTCTTCAAGGCTTAATTTGGCTTTTAGCTTTGCTTTACATACATCATTATAAACGAGATATCAGAGGAACGGATGATGCACCTCAGTCGTTGAATCACCCCATTACACACAGCCCTATATATAAAATACCAGTTTATAGAGACACCGAGAGCGCCCCCTCCAAGGGAACCGGTTTAGTCCGGTACAGCACTTTAAAAAATGTAGTGCGGTCATGTGGCACCTTCACAACACAAGCCACCTCCATTCTGCCTCCAACTCTTTTACATAACGTTCCTAATCAGCGCTATGGCAGAACGCCAGCACAGCGCACCCTCAGTTAACCTTTGTGTGCTGAGACATGAGCTCAGTGTTCGCCGTGTCTGAAGCGACAGCTCCACTTCTCTGTCCTGTCCCTGAATTAAAAGCGACATGAGACTCTCGCTCTGCTCTACACTCCAACGGTTTTGTTTGGGCAAGCAACCTCGCAGCGGAACTCGGATCTCGGCCAATATCTACAGTGTCTATGGCTGAATGAATCATGTAGACCTATGACCATGTGAGCAAAACATGTCGTGCTATAAACAACCATTCATTTATTTTTGTAAGGTCAAACAACACACCCATTACTCGGAACAGCACTGTGGTCGCTACATACTGTACTATTCAGCATGAAGCTGTTAATGCGATGGAGGTTGAACGAGAATCAGGTTCATATCTGAACATTTCTGTAAGTTCAAGTAGTGTGGAGTGTTTCAGGGAAGAAGAATGAGACGACTACAAACAGTGAATGCACCATGGCAGAGCAAATCCAAGTAAGGACATTCAGTTACATAAACAGGCCCATGTTAAGGACAAAGTGAGCTAAGACAGACAGTCCTCTTAAATCACTGAAGGAATCTACGTGTATTAGCTTGAAATTTTAATCGAGATACCATTTAGTGTGTTTCGAGTCGATGAAATCTAGTGTTTGGAACATACTCTTATATTTAAGGAGCTGATTCCACCGGGGGGGGGGGGCACGGTGGCTTGGTGGTTAGCACGTTTGCCTCACACCTCCAGGGTTGCGGGTTTGATTCCCACCTCCGCCGTGTGTGTGGAGTTTGCATGTTCTCCCTGTGCCTCGGGGGTTTCCTCCGGGTACTCCGGTTTCTTCCCCCGGTCCAAAGACATGCATTGTAGGTTGATTGGCATCTCTAAATTGTCCGTAGTGTGTGATTGTGTGAGTAAATGAGAGTGTGTGTGTGCCCTGTGATGGGTTGGCACTCCGTCCAGGGTGTATCCTGCCTTGATGCCCAATGACGCCTGGCTCCCCGTGACCCGAGTGTAGATCGGATAAGCGGTAGACAATGAATGAATGAATGATTCCACCGGATACAGGAAGTGAAATAAGACTGTTTTTTTTAAAAATACAGATATTTAGAAGAAAATTGTAGAATCTTCACACCATTTTGAATGACATGGATACCTCAGTAATCAAAATAAAAATTAAAAATAACAAAACATCTGAAGATAATACCCAGTATTAAACCTCAAAGTAAAATAAATCATCAGATCATTGTGCCAGGATTTCTCATGCCTCAGAAAACATCTCATCATTCCTGGTTCTCAGGAAAAGATAAGAACTTTCTGCACTGCCCTCCTGATGTGCAGTTTTTCCCCAGGCTCAGTGTCAGGTATCATCCCCGCACTCCGATCAGCGACGAGCCGAACTGCAGGCCTCTTCTCTCTGCAGGTCTGCAGCCCTGTGTGTGTTACATTCCTGCAGAAATCCATCCTCACTTCCTGCAGACTGCCTCCATGGGTCACCACTGCCTGCAGCACAGCGTCCGTCACGCGGCAGCAGTTCTCTAGACACAGGTGCCGCAGTCGCCTGCAACAGCGCAGCACGTCGATCACGTCTCCATCTGTGACATGTCCACAACCGGACAGGGTTAGAGACAGCAAGTTTGGACACCTTTAGGGTGAGATATAGAACAGTCTTATTAGAAATAAAGTGTGAATGGAAACATGGATTGCTGTGAAACAGCACAAGTCAGCACAAGTATTTTGTGGATTTAATTATTTAATTATTGGATATTTTATTAGACACACCGACATTATAAATCCAACTTGTATGTGTGCCGTGGCTCATTATTTTCTGTTTTAGGTTTTTGTCCTCCAGGATTTATTAATAACACTGTTATCTGGTTACCTGGGTCCATAGGAATAACAACATACTGGGTTTCTTCCAGGTTCTCTAATTCTTTCTCAACTCCCAACATACCTGTATGTGGGCTGGCTATGCTAAGTAGACCCTAGTTGTGAATGTGTGTATGTATGCTGCATTGATGACCTGCACTGCAGATCTTGGCCAGTGAGATTGCTTCCAGATTCATTGCGACCCGTTCCAGGATAGAACTATTACTGAAGAAGATTGAATGCATCTATTAATATTATATAACACATATTATGGAGCTGATGCTTGTATAAAAAAAGAGCAGCTTTGGCATAACTTCTGACTCTTTGATCAAGATTCGTGGTTGTAAAGAGTGGGTTTTATTTTCCTTTTGAATAGCATTTTGGTGTGAGACAGCATGCTTTTGATTGAATGCACACTGAGGCACTTAGTTTGTCAATGAAAGCATCAAAGTGCTGGATCTAAGCCACACAACTTCAATAGGACGGTGGAACACACTGTTAGTGTCATATGAAATCCAATCCAATTTCTCTGACGATAGACACTAAGCTGAGAGCAACCTATGTGGTTCGCCAGAATTTTCTATATAAGTAAAAAGCCCAACACAAGCTGGAATTCTTTATCAACTCCGACTACAACAAAATGTGTATAAAAAAATAAGTTTTCTGTGTATAAAATGAGGGTCTTGTTTATGGAAAGCAGGGATGTCCAATCTTATCCAGAAAGTGCTTTTCAGAACAACAATGCAGAAGCCACACCTCATAGTATTTTAAAATCCAAGGTCAGCTGTTTAAACGTGTGGAATCATGTGTGACTCCTGCTCGATTGGAGGGACATCCCTGCTCTAACGCTGTGTAACATAGCACTTGTAAGAACTCAGTACTGGGCTCAAGAAGTCTTAAAGTCTTCCTGCTGTATGGCTCCTCCTAGTGCATTCTCTTACTCTAGTGGGTATGGAAGTGCTGCAGCCTGCTGATGGAATTGCACAGGGTTTGCGAGCACACACACACACACACACACATACAGCTGATGTCTGGCTACACTCACAGAGCTGGGATGTCATTCACGTGTACTGTTGTGGATTACATAAAGGCTTACATAATCTTACCACTTATCCACATGTGAGGCCGACGCATTTCAGTAGCATCAGAGCATTACGGCCCTGTCCCAGTAACCCTGGACATGGGGCGGAGCATTAGAATCACATGCCACCTCCTTCTCTCTCTCTCTCTCTCTCTCTCTCTCTCTCTCTCTCTCTCTATCTCTATCTCTATCTCTCTGTCTCTTTTTTACTATTCTGGAGGAAGCTGAAAAAGGATCCTTTAGAGAGGAAGTAGGCAACTAAGAGACTCATTCAATTTGATTTCAGTCATTTTATTCTTCAGCAGGAGCTGTGCTGATTTCATGAGAATGAGAAACAAAGAAAATGTATGTCTCGTTATTTCCCAGTTACATGCCTTCCTCAGAAAAAAAGGCGCAAGCATTTTTCCCATGGAGCAGCCTGAATATCAGTGTTTCACACCTCCTTCTTTCCCTCAATCTCATTCGCTTGCCTTTTCTCTCTCTCTCTCTCTCTCTCTCTCTCTCTCTCTCTCTTGCTCTCTCTCTCTCTCTCTCTCTCTCTCTCTACCCCCTCCACCCCCCACTCTCTCTCTCTCTCTCTCTCTCTCTCGCTCTCTCTCCCTCTCTCTCTCTCAGAAACACACACACCTATCTGGTTTTCTGCTGAATTGTGAAAGCGGCTTCGTTTCCGGGAACAGGCATGACTAATATTTTCTAAAGCGTAGATTCCTCTGTCCGTATGGGGTTTTAGAGAAAACATGCAGTTCTGATTGCATATATAGTGGACACTGTTCCAGGTCTTCTGTAAACACAATGTCACAGTAACCAGGTAATACCATAGTAATAACACCATGGCATTTACTAGCCATAATGAACTGCCATATGTTGACCGCATATCAATCATCAGAGTCATTTCCATGTACTCACTGGTAATGCATGGCTAATGTGCCACTACACATGTTGCCTGGGTAGAAACATACACAAGACACGCACAAGCTGTTTAGATCTAGGCCACTGTAATGACCAGGTCAGGCCAAGAGTATCGCAACACAGCAGATGAATGCAGTCAAACACTGCTGTACATTTTGCGTCTGTTTGGAGGGGTTTTGATATCTCTAGATACACCAGGAATTATTGCCAAACCATTTCTTTGTGTGACATTATCTACAATTTACTTCTGATTTAAATGACCACATTGTGCAACTAATATCCGTAAGCCAATAAATCAGGTCAAGGCACAGTGTTAAACACAGAGGACTGTCTGAGTGTAAATTGATTTGTTACACTACAATAAAGTTATCCTGTATTTCTCTGTTGTACACTCTTACGAGAAATATTTCTTCATGGATAGTTCTTAGATATGAGATGTCTTAGATAGTTTGTAGGGTTCTCTAGATGTAACCCTTTTTCTAAAAGTCATGTAATGCAGCAGAGAAATGAAGTGAAAAGAACCAATGGATTCTTATATGGAATAAAATGGGATTTATCTCTGAACTTAAACGTCCCTCACCAGAACAATTAAAGTTTTACAGAAGGTCATGACACTGAGAGAGAGACAGAGAGAGACATGTGCCCTGAACAACAGCAACAAAGAGGTCATTGTAAGCTCCACCTGTCAGTTTAAATCTTGTGAGAAGAGCAGATGAGGCAAAACTAGACACTTCAGGTCTTCTCTCTAATTATACCCCTCGCCTCTTCCCTCAAAAGTCACTCCAATTTTTCTTTGGCTGGATTTCAGATCTAGAAAGAGCTCGCCGTGTCTCTGTGAAAACGTGTTTTGCCAGAATTTAAAATCACAAACTGCACAGTGGGAGGTTTCACAAGTCTCTGCAGCATCAACACAGATATAAAGCCGTGTAGAATCGCAAACAGAGCTTTAGTATGTCTACTGTCATTACAGGCTGCCTGGGATAGCGTGTACAGAGCTCTCATTAAAACTTCAGCCAGTAAATCATCTCTGCAAAACGCTTGCTGCTTCTTAGACCTTGTCAATTATAATAGTGAGAAACTTTGCATCCAGGCTCAAGTCAAGACATTTCCACATTCCTTTCTGATATAAGAATGTTTCTGATTAGATTGTGGGAGTGGATCTTTTCTAAAGAGCTTCTACAGATTTTTTTTTCAGCTAGGGGTGCAAGCCTTTCTTATAGGAATTATACATTCAAAAGGACAATGAGTAAACAATGCACTTGGAATATTCCTTGTTGAATTTGAAAACATAAAAGTATAGAAAGCACCAGTGATCATCACTGCTACTGCCATTTCTGCCTCCTCCCCATCTGCAAGATCAAAAACGTGACGTGGACAACACCAGGATGGCGCTTAAACAAAACAAAAGCACTCACATGTGGCAGACACGCTGCAGGAAATGGCTGACCAAGCTCGCATGCTTACTGCAGAGGTCCCTCTGGAATGTTGTCTTCTTGTAGTCTTCAATGTTACACACTTTGACCCTGCTGGAATGCCAACATATATTCAGGTGCCTCAGAAATGGGCCAAGGATGAAGTTGTTCCTTTTAAGATCGCTAGGGGAGAAAAAGTTGAGCAGAGACCAGAGCTGAGGGTCCAGGAAGGCTTCTCTGAGACGCTTGCAGGTCAGAGACAGGTTCTGCCGACTGTCTTTATCCAAGAATGAAAAAAGATGAAGCAGGCACTCCTGATTAAGATCTGTGAGATGCATTGCTAAGAGAGCAAAAGCATCAAACAGGCCTTTGTATGCTGAGCTGAGATCTAGTCTGTTGATATACACAGAGGAACTGCAGTAGCTGGGGACGCAGTCTGTTCTGCAAGGCCTGAATACATGATGCCTTCGCAGACAGGCTCTTCCTGACACACGTTAGCCGTGAACATATAAGGTCATAAAGAATGGGAGTTATTTTAAGAGGACAACAGCAAGTCAAAAATGGAAATGTGTGAAGCACACACACACTCACTCACAGGGTACTAGGCCATCTGTTGGGGCAGATGTTTGGACAGCAGTGATTGAGTGTTTATCACTCACAGCTGAAGGGAAAAAAATCAAGGCAGGACTTTCACATTTACTCATTCAGGCTGTGGGTGAAAGTGAGAAGTTGGTTTGAAAGATTCCCAGAGCTTGATACAAACCATGGTTTCACTTCCTGATATATGCTGATCTTTACATACATCTTCAAAACAGCTACCAAAAAACAAACCATGTACTAGCAATCAAACCTGAAGCGGAGGAACACTGCGTACCAAGTTCACATTTATTTCATGACCACAGCACATGAAACACATCAGATAAGAAAGTATGCAAAGATGGAAACAAATCACGCAAAGGAACAACTAGAGAGCTTTTCATTTATTTAAAATTAAATTAAAAAAAAAAAACATTTGTGGACAAGCATCTCTCTGACCTCTCAGGCTGGTATCTGATAATAGTTACGCTGCTACGTGCCACTGATGACATGACGAAGTGATGCTGAAGTAAAATTACAGCTTGTTCCCTGTGACTCATTTGCAATGACTCATAACGTGCTGGAAACAAATGAAGCAGCAGTACAGGGCAATGTCAGCTTATCAGCAGCTGTGACCTGAGCTCCTAGGCAAGGGTGGTGGTTTTTGAGAAAGAGAGAGAGAGAGAGAGAGAGAGAGAGAGAGAGAGAGAGAGAAAAGAAGAAAGCCTGTTATCACAGAGGGGATGTTGAATGAGGCAGCTGCTCAAATTGTGTATTTAATGAGGATATTATTCCAGCCTTAGACTAGCACCTGTGCATGTGCGGCAGCGGGTCAAACAAGACCCATTGAGCAGCTGTTCATTCTCAGAACACAGGAGGCCCTGTTCCTTTGGCTCAGCAGAACCACTGCCTCGCCTGCCAGTAGTTGGAGAAGGATGTGTATGTGCTCTGCCCTCACACGTGCCCTCTTAAGTGGGCGAAAACTGTTTGATATTTGGGGGGGCACAGTGGTTTACATCATCAAAGCTGGTCACCATTTACATTGATATTGAAATTAGTCCTGCTTTCAGGAAAAAAACAAACCTGCCAGTCTCTGATAAACAGGCAAGGTTCTGTCTGAAACAAATGCTGCCGCCTCACCCATATTTCAAAATTGAAGGGTGTAATTACATGTCCTCCCTTATGGCTGCTCTTAAAATGTGCAGTTTATCTTCTCTCAGAACAGAACAGATCGTGCAAAATTTAACTACAAAATCATACAACCAACAAGCCTGATGAAAAGCGGAAAATTGCGGGAAGTGTCGACTGATGCAGGCCTCATTTGAGGCACAGCGTTATGGCAGAAACTACAGTACAAAATGTAATAATTAAACTTCATCATTAGAGGAAAAATTGTAATGTAATGGAAAACAAAGTAGTCCATTCTTTTACCTGTTACAAGATTAACATAACACAGATTTCGGAAGAGAGACTTCGACTTCACATCAAGGTCATTCTGACAATCTCGGATTATTGTTGCACGTCATTGCATCATGTCTTTAAAAACACAGACTACATTTTTATTTTTAAACTGCTGTCTCTTTACTGCTCCTATAAAACAATCACATGAAATCAGCAGTGCTCATATGTCATGATGGTAGAATCAATGGTTAAAGTAAGAAGTATGGCTACACCTGTTAAATCAGTATAAATAATCAAATTGAAATGGCCCCAACATTATCCCTTTAATCAAATGTCTGTTTCACATTCATGAGGTGATGCTGACTGTAAAATAAACTACCTGTGCAACATAAAAGGTGAAAAGAAAACATCTTTAGACAAATTATGATTATTCAAGTTTCAAGAAGTTTCAAGTTAGAAATGCCTTTATCAAGACAAACAGCAGTAAGAAAATACTCCAATTTAGTTCATTTACATAAAAACTTTTATGAAATGTTAAAAGAGATGGCCAATAGCTGATATACACATGATTAAAACAATTAAAAAACGTCTGATCCAGTTTCTACAACACTGTCCACCAGTACACATGATACACATGGACAAAAACAATGAAAGGCAACAATAGGAATGATTTTTTTCGTTAGCTTTTTTAAATAATGAACACAGCAGGTTTTTTTTTTACTTTTTTACTGAGGTGTGATAGTGGTGCTACAGGTGACATAACTAAAACTCAGCGTGGAACTGCGTGTGGGAAACGTGGACTATTATTCTGAAGGCTTCGTGGTACAATAAGGTTGATTAAAGCTTCGGCTCGGTCACAGAGCCCGGGTTGTCCTGCTCTGTGTAGAACAGAATATAGGCCTTGGCTTTGGCTACCGTCTCCTCACTGACTACAGTCACAGTGCTGTCATTAAAGTGATACCAGAGGCCCTCGTGAAGACCGTATGCTGTGTAATGACCTGATCCCACCCTGGCAGAGATGGACAAACAAAAAAAGGTCAGATTAGTAACACAGTGGGAAGTTTTTCTTATATTGCATTTTAGAAATCAAAATAAACAGTAATGAAGACAGAAGTTTGTAGACATTTATGTAGACAATTTATGTAGTCAATTGCTCATATCTTACTAACTAAACTACTAAAAGGACTATTCCCTACATGGTACACCATTTTTTACTGTCCAGAGTTTCTGACAGAGTAGAACATCCACTGCACCTTTATTCCAACAATGTACTGCAAAAGTGAATGGTGAATACTCGGCTTTGATTACTGATGCTTTGTGTGGTTTGTGGGTTTACCTTCATTGAGAAAGACCATGAAATTTCAACATCCATTCAAATGTCAAATATATGGAGCGGGCCATTTTTAATCCCATATGTTTGGATTTATTGTTAATTCACTTACTTATAGTCCTCAGGTTTGCTACAGGTCAGACAATGAGCTAACAGTGTGCATGTTTGTGAGAGAGAGTGGCGTGTCTCAGTGACCAGCAAACTATAAAAGCTGTTCCTTTTAACAGAGTTTCTAAATTTCTAATGCAGGAAAGAGTAAGAATTTGAACCTGGAGTCACTTAATAATGAGATTTCTTACTAAAACAGATGCCATAACAAGCAGCAATAGATAATTACACAGAAGTGAATGTGACTCAGTTTTGCTGCCAGATTTCTTTAGTTACTGGAATCACTGTAATGGCAAACTTATGCATATAATAATGTCCTACTTAGCGCTTTCTCGATTTTAATCCTAGATAATTATATCTCAATTACTAGAATAAAGTCCAATTGTTTATTCACTTTAATCAAATGATTTTGCAGTCTGCTGTTATATGATATAATGTGGTAAATGCTCAAATGAGAGTCATAAGATTAGACAGCATATGAGAAACAGTGAGGAGAGCCTCATGGTGCAGTATCA
Source organism: Hemibagrus guttatus (assembly GCA_033459395.1). Classification (NCBI taxonomy): domain Eukaryota; kingdom Metazoa; phylum Chordata; class Actinopteri; order Siluriformes; family Bagridae; genus Hemibagrus; species Hemibagrus guttatus. The sequence continues at coordinate 892,787 of JAUCMX010000013.1, read as the reverse complement.
CCACCTATAGGTAAGATATGGGATAATATTATAAAAAGCTTGTCCTGGGGCACAGAGACCCTGCAGTAACTAAGGGAAAACGCACGACCAACTGATATATTTGTATTTTGTTCAGGAATGAAAACCCAGACATGGACACCAACACAGACATTCACTTACCCAGATCCATGATGCACCACTACTGCAGCAAGGTCATACAGGCAACTCTCAGGGAGACTGTGTTCAGACTGATAACACACACACACACACACACACACACACACACATTGAAGCAAACACTAATGCACATTTAAAAGCCTAGACTTAAGTACATGTCCAGTGCTCACCTCCAGTAAGTAGCACTTCAGGTCAAGACCTCGCAGTGGGAACTCCACATAGGTATCAACTTTATTTCTTAGAAAAGCGGTCCAGTGAAACCTCTTTAGATGCAAACACAGGACCTGCAACAGATAGAGATGGAGAATAAACCACACCATCATCAAAGCATAAGCACCAAAATACTTTTTTTTTTTTTTTTTTTTTAAATTACACCCTACCTTGGGAAGATTCTGGACCCAGAACTTCTTGGTGGATTTTTGTCGTTTTTTACACTTATGGCACATATAGAGTTCGGTTTCATCAAGTTCCTCCAGGTCAGTGAAACTAGAAAGACAGTCTAGAGAGAGAGAGAGAGAGACAGAGAGAGAGAGACAGAGAGAGAGAGAGAGAGAGAGAGACAGAGAGAGAGAGAGAGACAGAGAGAGACAGAGAGAGACAGAAGAGAGAGAGAGAGAGAGAGAGAGAGAGAGAGACAGAGAGAGAGAGAGAGAGACAGAGAGAGACAGAGAGAGAAGAGAGAGAGAGAGAGAGAGAGAGAGAGAGAGAGAGAGAGAGAGAGAGAGAGAGAGATGGAGGGGAAAAATTACAAAGTGCATTTCAGTTGCTTTACAACCGTTCCTCAGATGTGTATTATGCTTCAGCTCTTAAAAGGAAGTGCACAGCAGTGCCAGAAGAACACAGTATGAAGGGCATACAATGTCAGAAATTATACAACATTTAGTTCTGACTGTCTGAAACGGGTTTGAGTGGTACTGCAGGACCTGATCGTGGCACATTTTTTCACCAAATCTGTATCATTCAATGGACCATGGGTTACAAAATAATACCAAAAGGTTGTTATGCCAAGCTGTTTAACATATACATTCTTTAAAAAAAAAAAAAATGTTAAAAACATTAGTCATCATTTATTATTATAATAATGTTATATTTTAATTATTTTAAATAACGTTAATACATTGCATTTCTTTTGTAGAAAATGTCTAAATCCAGAATAGATGAACTATGGTGTGCAGAAGTTTTAACAGAACACCTTCAAAAGGTACAATACAGTAAATCATTCCTACTACTAGACAATGGATAAAAGCAATACCAATTCTTCATCCACAAACTGTTCCCACAAAGTTGGGAGCATGAAATTGTCCAAAATGTCTTGGTATGCTGAAGCATTAAGAGTTCCTTTCACTGGAACTTAGGGGCCGAGCCCAACCCCTGAATTCAAAGATTTGGAGGGGTGTCCCAAAACCTTTGGCAATATAGTGCAAGTCTGTTCAATGCCTCAAGAATATTACACATGTATATTCAAGACCAAACACACACAAACAAACAAAACAAACACAATGAACAGAATATCTCCTTACCACCCAAAGTGCAGGTTGGCCCTGGTTCCTGGTCCTTTGTCTTTTTTACTCTGAACTGGCTGGGAATGTCCAAGGAGAGGTCTAAAGGAGAGAAACATTACTCACCAAGAGCACTTTAAAACTTCTGATGGAAAATACCAGAGGAAAAATCTCACCTAAAAATGGGTCAAATTTCTTCGACTCTGTGCCACATATCAAGCAGTTTACTTCACTGTGCAGGACACCACCAAATACATCAGTGACCATAGTTGGAGTCCCGTTACTGAAATACAAGGAAATTAAACAAGATCAGGTACATCATCAACTAAATGTATAAACTACACTCAATTTAAGTGTCACACTAGAGCACAATATAAATCCAAACGAGTGTATACATCACAGAAGCACTTTCCCAGAATGGACATTGTGTAAGACATGTCTAGTCCAAATCCTTCCTCCTGTTGTAAAACAGGATTACACTGCCATATCGCTTCACACAAATCAATGATCACGCCATAACAAAGAGGCGCTCTGGCAATACGATCCCCAAACCCATGGATACTGCTGCTGAGCATGCTTCATTTGTTCAGTATATCTAAGACATGACTGATAATAGCATCACAAAATGAGTGGCTCCACTTCCAGTCCCGGGATTTGTCAGAACAGCAGTGTGTGAAAGTGTGTATGCCGCCTGTGCGGTATTAGCATTACTGTTAGTATGCAGGAACAAACTGATATGCTGTCCATAAATACTGCTAGAACATCAGCACTTGAGCTGAGCCTGTATTTTTTTAATATTTGATATATTTTCACATTTGAATAGATGCAGAAAATTTGGGTGTCTAGCACGTGCTGGAAAGTATGCTAATCATCTGAAAGACTGTTTTATTTTTACACATGCTTTAACAAAAACATGTTTAAAAAAATAAATTAAAAAATAAAAATAAAAAAAAAAAGTCATGTGACTACTCGTCAGCCCATAATAGCTAACTGGCTCGCTGCTAACATGCCGATGTGCAGAATTTGCAGTAATTCATTTGTCGCTGTGAAGGGACAAATTTCTTCCATGCCTATAAAAATGTGATAAAGCACTTTGTCTTACTAGCTGGCTTAACTACTGCCAAGGATGTAAAGTTGAGTCTAAAAGTGAAATATGAGATCATGAAGCTTAGCTTAAGGCTTAATATTTTGTGGCATATTCAGTGTCAAGATAGTATAACCAGGGATTATGTACTATTAATCAGTTCTTGAAAAATCACCAAGATGGTGGTGGTGGTGATGCTGCTGGTGGTGTGCAGTGTGTGTGTGTGTGTGTGCAGGTCTTACATGCTGCACTTGCTTCCTGAGTTAAGGTTTTGGCTGTCTGGGAGCACACTAGACCCAGGCAACCCGTTCTTACTGCCCTGCAGCTCTCTGTGGAGATGATCCAGAAGGTACCGCAAGAACTCATGGGCATCCTGCTGCTGATATCCCCTGCAGAAATTATAAAGCACAGCACACAGAACAGTTGAGACTGGGTCTAGGTCCAGGGAAAAAACAATGAAACCACATAACCCCTAGAAAAATGACTTCCCTCCAATTGCAATGAATTATACATAGCTAGCCTTATAGACTTATCGAACACATTATGAGGGAAAATATGTACACCTGCAATCATCTAATCAACCAATCGCGTGGCAGCAGTGCAAATCATGCAGATGTGCAGCAGTGCAAAGCCAGCAGCTTCAGGTAATATTCACATCAACCATTAGAATGGGGAAAATGTGATCTCAGTGATTGTGACTATGGGATGATTATTAGTGGCAGACGGGTTGGTTTGAGTATTTCTGCATCTGCTGATTTCCTGGGATTGTCACACAGAACAGAGTTTAGCGTTTATTCAAAATGGTGCAATAAGGAAAAAAAAAAAAAAAAAATCTACGGCGTGCCAGATCTTCAGATGGAAACGTCTTGTAGATTTATCGTCTCGACGCAGGACTGCCGACAGAAATGCTAGAGTAACTCATATCCATTCTGTACTATTGTGTCAAGCTGAAAAGAATGCACAACACATCGTGCCTACTTCTGTCAGCCAACCGCCAGCCAAAGCCGAGGCTGCAGTGGGCACAGGCGCACCAAAAACCGGACAGTTTTAGACTGGAACAACCTAGCCCGGTCTGATGAACTGTCAGAATCTGGCACCAACAACATACATCAATGACCTGCCTAGCGTCAACATTCCATACTGGTGGATGCTGTGGAGAATGTTTTCTTGGCACACTTAATACCCATGGCCACAATTTTCCCTTCTTCAAAAAGATCTGAGGCTTGTTTTGAGAACAAACAGAAGCCCTATCCAGTATTAGTATACGATTCACAGTAAAGCGCATGCTGAGTGTTTATCATAGCACTTGCATTTTTTGTTATCTCCATTTTTGGGGGTTTCCTCTCAATGATAGTTAGATAGTTTTTGTTAAACATCTACAACTATCTATATTGCTCTGGGATCTTCACTTAGCTTCTCAAAAATAAATCTGAGCTTCAGTTTGCTAGCAATTTCCTATTTCACACCTCATAAAAATAACTAACAATTTTAATTCATTAAAAGGAGTGAATTTACAATTACAAGGGAAGAAAAGCTTTTATTTCTCAGTCCTCAGAAGCGCACAGCTAAAAAGGAGTCAGAGAAATGGCGTTGCACTATAGCATAACTCCTACAGTCACAGAGGCAGACAAAGGAGCCTAAAGTAATGTGGGTCATGTACTTCAAATAAGAGTCACATTACCTGAAACTTGGCATTATTTTCCAGATGACATAGAACAGAGCATCTGGGCTAAAGGCAGTCTGACTTCCCTGCCAAAGGGAACAAAGGGTTTTCCTGAGCTCTTCTACCAGGGACCTAAAACACACACAGAGGAAAATATTTACAGCAGTTTAGCTTATACAGTCATAGCATCCTGATTCTCAGCCATAATCCCAAGAATGCTACCCTACAATTTATTTCAAAATTAATTAATTAAATAAAATAAACTCTTGCAGAAGAACCTATAATTGCAGGTTGTCTCCTTAATGAAAAACTTGTCCAAAACTAACATTTCCCATTTAATAAGTAAACAAGCAATTTAGACAGGACCTTGTTCTGTTGGCAGTTTTGGCATGAAAGAAAATAATGCCCTGTACAATGCACCACTTGCTAAATAATTAACTAACAAACTAATATACTATTATCGTTTTAACATTAAAACCAACTAAAAAAAACCCCATTACTCTTCATTTATACAGCCAATAGGAAACCCATTACTGCCCACCCCTACTGCCCATCTAGTGAAATGGACCTTACACACTGCTGTCCCCCTGGCTTCGGGTGTGGTACATTCTCCTTCCTGCAGTCTTTCCGCTCCGTAGTGCTACTGCCGGCATGTCTTTAAAGTAGCAACTAAACTCGGAAATGTTACTGTAAAGAGATATAAAGTACTTTAAAGCACAAAAGACATTTAACGTTAGCAGACAAAGGTGTTCAACTTGTACAGCAAACTGAGAAAAATTATTTTAACGGTAACACATTTAGGTCTGTAAAGGCATTCATAAATAAACTTTATAGATTTTATTAATAAAACTGTTTCATTTTGTCCCTTTGTTCCCTGTCTATACCTACATCTGAATCTACAAAAAATAAATTTGATTCTCTAGTGTGCAATTTTCAATGACTGATGTACCACAGGCTGTTAATGTGGACTGTGTTGTGAAATGAAATCAGTGCTTCTGGTGTTGTTTAAAGAAATTTAACAATCAAAAATTGTTTTGATTTCTCTGTATAGTTGTATTCAGGTTTATTTACAGCATTTGACAGATATACTTATCCAGAGCTTTATACTGATGAATTATATTGTAGTGTTAAATCTATTGTTTGGCTGAGCTGTTTTTTTTTTTCCCTTGTTAGCAGATATCTAGTACATTTATCAGTTGTATTAAGCCACAAATTAAGGGTGGATGTACTCCAAGGCCGCTGGTGTGCTTCAAACAAAAGAATGAAATAACAAAACTTTGTAAGTTTACTCAAGATCTCTCTCTCTCTCTCTCTCTCTCTCTCTCTCTAACCCCACACAGTGTTTTTAATACTGCCCAGTTAAAGTGTAAGTATGAGCATTAGAATATATTTAATAACAGTAGCCATGCTATTAGCTGAGTGTAAGGGCTGAGGGTCCATTTTTTAAGAAGTAATGGCAACCCACTTAAACTAAAAGGATAAACAAAAAAACAGCAGCAGTAATTGAGGCACAAATGTTTGTGGTGTCGTGACATGGACACCAGGCACTTGGACCAATCACAGCGTAAAACCACTGTCTGTTCACACTCATTTAAAGTTAAAGCTTTTAGAAGAGTTTTCCATGAACTAGAAATAAAAATTACTACAATGTGTTCTTACAGCAAACTATACGAAAAACACATTTTTTAAAACTCCGTCATTGTGATATCTTTCAGGTTGTGGCCTTTTACTCGATCATATGAGCTTAATGACTCATGCAGCTTATAGCATTGGTTGTGGTTTAACAGACAAGTCAGCTGGTGTGAGCAGCCAGCCGAGTGTTCTTGGCATCCATTAGCGCCAGCTGACTGGACAGAGTCCCTGCTTTCCTTCTATGCAGCACCACAAAGGCCTGGGCTGCATTCCAGCTCCAGTGCGGCAAACCATGCTAGCCCTGCATCACCACGGATTCAAGAGAAATCCATACCTAAGAGACTGGAGGATGGCGTTCATGAAGCATGTGTTGCCCAGGTTGCGGAGGCCAGTGGCACTACGGGCAGGAGGTCCTTCCTGAAATGAGATGGGTATAAAAACATTTTATGGCTAGGTCAGTTTGCATAGTGCTTACACATCGAGCAACGCTACTAATGATTAACAAATGCTTTAGAGACACACCTAACATGTTATATTTTAGGAAAGTGTTGTTCCCTAGAAAGCAGTTTTTTAGAGAATGTGTAAAGTCCACACGTTTCTCATCATGAGGATTAGGCAACAGTGCATCGTTTCTTACAAACAGAGACACACTCTACCCTTTTATTACCTGCAAAATTCATCGATAAATACAAGCAAAAGAATTTACCTCAGTCAGGAAGGTGAGTTTAGTTTCTACAGTGGGAAAAAAAAAATCCGACAACCAATTTTAACGATTTACACTTACACCATCCGCTGGCATCCTGAGGTCAGGAGAGGAACTCCCCGACAGCTTTCTTTTCCTCTGTCGGTCAGAATTCATCATCGAGCTGACACAGAGGAAATTGTATTGTACATTTACAAAACAAGACAATTTACCCAAAAAAAACAACAACTTCGATACACATTGCATTAATATCTACAAGGTATACATCTACCTGCTCTTATGGACACTGTAATTACATGTCACTGTTAGATCAGTCTGTGCTTTTGTTCTGTGAATTAACTCATCACTAAGGCAGCGCCTCACCAACTGCTGCTGTTTACAAGCATATGTTTTAAGAACCCACGTGTTTACAGTTAGTTTATTTTGCACATTTTTCAAAGCCATGTGTCCTGTACTGTTTTGTATTGTCTTGGTCTCATTTCACTATGTTCCATTATATATGGTTGAAACAATAAAAACTTCTTGACTTGACTACAAAGAAATATCCTTTGCTATCGATATGCTATAATCCTGCTACTTAATGATGTGTTCACCCAGTACTTACTTTTCCAAACTCTGAAGGTGCTCCCTCACCCTCTGCACCTGGCCCAGTTTGGTGTCATTCACCACAAAGTCATCACATCGGTAACTAAACACATTCCACACAGGACAAGTGTTGTGTTCAAATCATAAGCTATAATAATATTCGTACAGTGTTTGGGAACAGGACTCGTGATTATACGTACCAGAACGTACTGTAACTGCTGCAGTCCATGCACACAGAATGTTGTTGAAGCTTCTCGGTTTTCTTCTGTCCAGTTGGTGAACACTGAACCTCCTCAAAATGCTTCTTAGCATGGCCGTTGACGTACCTTACAGTATATACAGATACACATACATGAACATGCCATACTATAGCATCAACATTAACTGAACCCTGATTTTCATGGCTAATTAGACATTACAGAAGCTCAATTAGTAAACGGTTACCTTCCACAGTGTACACTCAGACAGGTCAGGCAAACCCAGGGGCTTTTATTTGACCGGCAAACTAGCCAAAAGAAAGAAAAAGACAGTAAGATGATTAAAACTACTCATTATGTTCAAGAGTTTAAAAAAAAGTGCAATTGTAACCAGATTTGCAACCAGAGGCAAACTAAAAACCCATCACCTGTGGATCCTTCGAGAAAAGATCATTCAAGATAAACATGTGGAGTGGATGCACACACTTCTCACACACTTTAACTAAATATTCACCTCCATCAGATTAGGTAAACAATTTAAAAGTCGTTAAACACACACAAGTTTATATACTTGGATTTAAAATACAGTTGCAATCAGTCGTATACTAGCTGTGTGAAAGTCACCGGTTGATTAGCTAAGTAAAGACTTTGACTAGTTTAGCTTGGTAAAGTGTTTGCAAGCAAGCTTACAGTATCTTAAAAAAAGAGTGAGATCCTCAGAGATCTTTATCTGATAAAGAGTGAGATCCTCAGAGAACTTTATCTGATAAAGAGTGAGATCCTCAGAGAACTTTATCTGATAAAGAGTGAGATCCTCAGAGAACTTTATCTGATAAAGAGTGAGATCCTCAGAGAACTTTATCTGATAAAGAGTGAGATCCTCAGAGATCTTTATCTGATAAAGAGTGAGATCCTCAGAGAACTTTATCTGATAAAGAGTGAGATCCTCAGAGATCTTTATCTGATAAAGAGTGAGATCCTCAGAGAACTTTATCTGATAAAGAGTGAGATCCTCAGAGATCTTTATCTGATTTTCACACAAGTTTATATACTTGGATTTAAAATACAGTTGCAATCAGTCGTATACTAGCTGTGTGAAAGTCACCGGTTGATTAGCTAAGTAAAGACTTTGACTAGTTTAGCTTGGTAAAGTGTTTGCAAGCAAGCTTACAGTATCTTAAAAAAAGAGTGAGATCCTCAGAGAACTTTATCTGATAAAGAGTGAGATCCTCAGAGAACTTTATCTGATAAAGAGTGAGATCCTCAGAGAACTTTATCTGATAAAGAGTGAGATCCTCAGAGAACTTTATCTGATAAAGAGTGAGATCCTCAGAGAACTTTATCTGATAAAGAGTGAGATCCTCAGAGAACTTTATCTGATAAAGAGTGAGATCCTCAGAGAACTTTATCTGATAAAGAGTGAGATCCTCAGAGATCTTTATCTGATAAAGAGTGAGATCCTCAGAGAACTTTATCTGATAAAGAGTGAGATCCTCAGAGAACTTTATCTGATAAAGAGTGAGATCCTCAGAGAACTTTATCTGATAAAGAGTGAGATCCTCAGAGATCTTTATCTGATAAAGAGTGAGATCCTCAGAGAACTTTATCTGATAAAGAGTGAGATCCTCAGAGAACTTTATCTGATAAAGAGTGAGATCCTCAGAGAACTTTATCTGATAAAGAGTGAGATCCTCAGAGAACTTTATCTGATAAAGAGTGAGATCCTCAGAGAACTTTATCTGATAAAGAGTGAGATCCTCAGAGAACTTCAGCACTGCATTACTCACCACTGCAGCACCATGAAGAAGGAGAGCCGTGAGGGAAGCGGGAGGAATCCACTGCCACACACACCGTGGAGCTGAGATGAGGACACTCCATGACCAGAAGAGCTAAAAACTAGAACCCAAGCTAGATATTTCACACGTAAATGTAGATAAAACTAGCTTTGTTGGTCCAGACAGACGAAATACCGTTAGCTGGCGTAACCGTGACTGGACTAGCCAACGCGTGCGTTAGCTCACAGGCTACAGTTCCGAACACAAGCTCAGCACAACCGCTGCTAAATACACCAAACACACCAAATTAGACTAAAACACTGGTGTAATTTTTAAATCATAAACAGATTTAACTAAAACAACTCCCTGGCTTGGACTGTCTGAGTCTTTTGTCACTGCCACCACCATAATAAAAGATAAACTGACCCAAAAAAGCGGTATCGAGCCGCCGGGGAAGAGGCGCCGTCTAATGACGTCACGGGTTCAGCAAGGTCGCAGAGCCCACAAGCGGGACAAATATGGTAGTATAATGATAGCGTGTAAAAACCGCCGAATGTTTTCCTATCGTTAGTCTACACATAAACACAATGTTGGCTAGTAAATGTATGATGAGCCTCTGCAAAACCAGTGCTGGCGAAAAATTAAGCTAGCTTTTATCTGGTCGAACCAGTCACTTAATAAGCTGATGCAGTGTGTCGAAACGCTTGAAACGCTTCACACTGGCGACACCTGCTGGTGATGGGCTGTAAACGCTTTAGAGGGAAAACTGTTGTAATGGTACTCATACATTTTAATTAATACGTCGTTTATATTTTGATATAAACAGATCCATTCTTGTTCTGAAATGTACTTGAATAGTTCCACAAGCAGCTGGAACCAGCTCAGACAATGTCCTTCCAGTTTCTTAAACATTCTTTTAGTTTTTCGTCCAGGTTTATTGAGGCCCCAGTCTCTCTCTCTCTCTCGCTCTCGCGCTCTCGCTCTCGCTCTCTCGCTCTCTCTCTCACACACACACACACACACACACACACTGCAGGTAATTGTTCAATCAGCCTATGTTGCATGTCACTGTTTTGGTGGGAGGTACCTGGAGGAAACCCCAGAATCACAGAAGGAAAATGCACACAGGAAGGAATCAAACCCCACAAGTGCAAAGCAAACATGCTTATCACTAAGCCACAATTTCCTTATTATAATAATGTAAAAGTTAATAGTGCACAAATTTTGAAAGTGTAGAATGAATAAATCTTCTTTTCCTTCTTTTCCTGATTTTACAAAGTAACATTAGAGAAAGTCAGAGTAGACTCTTTTTTTTTTTAACAAAAATTGGGATCAGAAATTGGAATTTTTTTTTTTATTAAAATGTTCAATATCAGCACCCTTTACAAAACAAAGTCATTACCAAGAGACAACATTGTTTACCTTTGTAGTGTAGTTTAGTGTCAGCAATGAACAACATAAAATCTTCACACCATGAAAATGACAACATTAATAATTATACGGTCTTAATTCTTCAGCATATGTATATGCAAATATCCTTAAACTCACTAATAAAAAATAAATGAAAATAATGTTTACTACAGAACCTGGTTCTGTGACCTGTCCATGCGGGGGAATCCTTAAAGATTCCACAATAGTGTGGAAACCACTTGAGTAAGCTAAGAAACTAACCAAAGACCCCTTGATGAAACCTTCTTGTAAAAATGATTTGTTCTGATGCTGAATGCTCCTTTGTGGTCTTTATGCGTTCTCGGCGATCTGAAGGGGTATCTCAGGTCCGGGAGAGTTTGGCTCTCCTTTCACTTTTGTTTCCTTTGCTTTTTTTTTTTTGCTCTTGCTAGGCCTGTGAAGAACAAATCCAAAATTGCACATTTGACATACACATCATTACACAATTTTATATATATATATATATATATATAAGAAAAGGAAATAGAAATTAGAAATAGAAATAGAAAATACTAACTTCTTCAATGCCAAAACAAGCACAACTATGAGAATGATAGCTCCAATAACACCTAAAACAGCTCCCAAAATAATGCCTGTGCACACCAAAAACATCAGGTTAAAGTCCAATCAGAGGTCGTTTATGTTTTTGTTTATTTAAATATTTAAATAAATAAATAAATAAATAAAAAGAAAGAACAAGAAGGGGTGGGGTTTTCTCACCAATTGGCGTGTCTGATTCCACTTCGGCGTCACCGCCATCGTTCTCATTATCTGTTTAAAGCAGATACACATAAATGCTTTTAGGCATGACTTTCCCTGATTTAATTAACATACACAAATACAATAACTAATAAATTCTCACCTATGATTCCAAAACATGTGGCATTGCAATGCTCTAAATCCAAGAAACGATTTCCATTGCCCACACAGCCAGTCCAGGCAAATGTTGTGCACTTTCCATGAGCAGCATCGTAGTAATATCGTAAATAATGACCATAACAGTCACCTGGAGCCTTTGGCAAATGGCAAGCTAGAGTTCCTAGGGTAAAAAAGAAGGGGAAATACATTAGACATTATATATTAGACATTAAGTATTATAATTAGATGTCAGACTACTAGAAAAAAAAAAACCTTAAAAAACATCCAACTGCAGTATATAACAATGAATAAAGCTAAAGGAAACTCACTGTCTGTAGGATACAGGGTGTCGGCATTGGTGGAGCAGTTCCTCATGCAGTAAAACTCATAATTGAAGCGGTTTTGATTTCCACCCTCTCCCTTGTAGCGGAATGGATAGCACTTATCTGCAGTCTTGTTGTAGTACAGGTAGACTTGGACGTCTTTGCCGGAGTCAATGCCTTCATCCTTCGGCAGGTCACAGTATTCTATAGTTTGGAAAAGAAAAGCTTTGATGAATTGTGTCAGCAAGTCACATTGAAAAAAAAAAAAGCATGTGTAGTCAGCCAACGCCTAATTTTTATGATGGCTATAAACTAACTAAGCTACAAGGAACATGAAACTCTGGTTTTGGTTATGGCAGCAGTAACAACGTCTGTGTTATAGTTGTGACCCACAAGAAACCGACACATAGTCTGTATTTATGTAAGCCTTACATATAGACAATGCTTTGATTAAATAAATGAGGATAGACAATTTCCTGACTTTTTGTGTATATACACACAGTTTCTAAGTCTTCTTTTTAATCCTATCTCTAGACTAAAATAAACTTTTGTGTGTAAAAGCTGACACTGTCTATAAATTACAGGCCCACGCACTGTAAAGGATTATCTCTGCGGCCGAATCTTATATCAGAATGAACAGCCACGCGTTAGGCGGGAATGTGATATTATAAATAAATTGTTCAGATAATAATCTTGTGAGCTTCATTTATCAAAACCGAATAGAAAATAGGTGCGACCGATTTAATGATGGACAAAAAAATAATAAAATAATAACATACACTTACAGAACAAAACTTAGGACAAAAAAAGGAACACACACAAAAAGATTCAACAAAGATAAGCAAGTATTTTCTGGATAATGTGTTAAGAATTTACCTGGTATATGTTTCTGTCCCTCGACACAATAAAACACAGCAAAAATGAGCAAAAATATGCTGGAGTTCCTCATGGTGGTATGTTCTCTGGTGATGAAGCTGAAGTAAATGAGGGCTCATAAACTGCATTTGAAGAGAGGTGAACATGCTGAACTTTGTACTTTTTCATGATAATAAAGCAGTCACACAGTTAACAAAGAAGAAAATGGTTTATTCAGTTACAGCAAATGCAAGCTGGAAAAAAAAAGTATAACTCTGAACCAGTGAGATCTAACTGTAAAATGTTGCTTAAAAAAACAAATTGAAAAGGAAGACTTAATTTTCTAGCATTTGCTTTTAAACTTTCATTATCGTGACAGATTTTTATCATGTAATACATGCTGTTGCTTGACATAATGGGTTTGTTAATGATTGAGGAACTCCTTCCTGTCCCTCCACCTGCCCATCTGGAGGAGGACAATGAAACCCAGGTCTTCGAAAACATGTTCAATTCATTTCCCATTTCTGATTTCACAAGCCATGTTTTCCATTTTCTATTCTATATCACAGTTGTTCTCAGAGTGTGGTACAGAGACCCCTAAGTGTTCATGAAGTATAACCTGGAGTTTGTGATGGAAATAAGTACAACTTCAACGGTGGAATGTTCTTGAACAACATACTCGAAGAGACCGATAAATAGCCAGAATAGTACTGTATACATTCAGATAATGAGTATATTATCATTTTAAGAGTTGGAGTATGTTCATAAAATTAATGCTGATGGGGTCCATTGATTTGAATTTACAGCGGTCTCTGTCTGCGATGGTGTTCAGTAATATACACCGATCAGGTATAACACTGTGAGCAGTGAGAGGTGAAGTGAATAAGACTGATGATCTCCTCATCATGGCACCTGTTAGTGGGTGGGATATATTCGGCAGCAAGTGAACATTTTGTCCTCAAAGTTGATGTGTTAGAAGCAGGAAAAATGGACAAGCGTAAGGATTTGAGCGAGTTTGACGAATTGTGATGGCTAGACCACTGGATCAGAACATCTCCAAAACTGCAGCTCTTGTGGGGTGTTCCCGGTCTGCAGTGGTCAGTATCTATCAAAAGTGGTCCAAGGAAGGAACAGTGGTGAACCGGAGACAGGGTCATGGGCGGCTGAGGTTCACTGATGCACGTGGGGAGCGAAGGCTGACCCGTGTGGTCCAACAGACGAGCTACTGTTGCTCAGATTTCTGAAGAAGTTAATGCTGGTCAGAATACTTACAGAATACAACAGTGTCGGAATGCATCTGACAGCAAATGGGGACCAACACAATATTAGGCCGGTGGTCAGAATGTTATGCCTGGCCAATGTAGTCAATAATAAGAATAAAAATTCTTACTTTACATCTTTCTGAATGTAGATTATATTTTATATTTGCACTTTTTCATTGAATTTCAATTATATGGATGCATCCTCACTGCTTTAGTGTCCCCAGTCTGATCCAGTGCCTATCCTTGTTGCTTTGTACCTTTAAAATGTTTCTTTCGCATAAAACCATTTACCTTTTAGAGAGTCACCTACTGACATGTTTTTGGGAGCTGGGAAAAAAACTGAGAATCTGAAAGGCTCAAACTGACACAGATAATCACCCAAGACAGGACTGAACACACAGGACCCTCTCTCTTTCTTCCTTCCTTCCTTCCTTCCTTCCTTTCTTTCTTTCTATATTTCTTTCTCTCTATATTTCTTTCTCTTTCTTTCTTTCTTTCTTTCTTTCTTTCTTTCTTTCTTTCTTTCTTTCTTTCTCTTTCTTTCTTTCTTTCTTTCTATATTTCTTTCTCTTTCTTTCTTTCTTTCTTTCTTTCTTTCTTTCTTTCTCTTTCTTTCTTTCTATATTTCTTTCTCTTTCTTTCTTTCTTTCTTTCTTTCTTTCTTTCTTTCTTTCTTTCTTTCTTTCTTTCTTTCTTTCTTTCTTTCTTTCTTTCTTTCTTTCTTTCTTTCTGTCTGTCTGTCTGTCTTTCTTTCCGTCTTTCTTTCTTTCTGTCTGTCTGTCTTTCTTTCCGTCTTTCTTTCTTTCTTTCTTTCTTTTTCTTTCTTTCTTTTTCTTTCTTTCTTCTTCTTTCTTTCTTTCTTTCTTTCTTTCTTTCTTCTTCTTTCTTTCTTTCTTTCTTTCTTTCTTTCTTTCTTTCTTTCTTTCTTTCTTTCTTTCTTTTCTTTTCTCTTTCTTTCTTTCTTTCTTTTTTCTTTCTTATTTCTTTCTTTCTTTCTTTCTATATTTCTTTCTTTCTTTCTTTCATTTCTTTCTTTCTTTCTTTCTTTCTTTCTTTCTTTCTTTCTTTCTTTCTTTCTTTCTTTCTTTCTTTCTTTCTTTCTTTTTCTTTCTTTTCTTTCTCTTCTTTCTTTCTTTCTTCTCTTTCTCTCTCTTTCTTTCTCTTCTTTCTTTCTTTCTGTCTGTCTTTCTTCTGTCTTCCTTCCTTCCGTCTTTCCTTCCTTCCGTCTTTCCTTCCTTCCGTCTTTCCTTCCTTCCGTCTTTCCTTCCTTCCGTCTTTCCTTCCTTCCGTCTTTCCTTCCTTCCGTCTTTCCTTCCGTCTTTCTTTCCTTCCGTCTTTCTTTCCTTCCGTCTTTCTTTCCTTCCGTCTTTCCTTCCGTCTTTCTTTCCTTCCGTCTTTCCTTCCGTCTTTCTTTCCTTTCCGTCTTTCTTTCCTTCCGTCTTTCTTTCCTTCCGTCTTTCCTTCCTTCCGTCTTTCCTTCCTTCCGTCTTTCCTTCCTTCCGTCTTTCCTTCCGTCTTTCTTTCCTTCCGTCCTTCCTTCCGTCTTTCCTTCCTTCCGTCTTTCCTTCCTTCCGTCTTTCCTTCCGTTTCCCTCTTTCCTTCCGTCCGTCTTTCCTTCCGTCCGTCTTTCCTTCCGTCCGTCTTTCCTTCCGTCCGTCTTTCCTTCCTTCCTTCCGTCCGTCTTTCCTTCCTTCCTTCCGTCCTTCCTTCCTTCCGTCTTTCCTTCCGTCTTTCCTTCCTTCCGTCTTTCCTTCCTTCCGTCTTTCCTTCCTTCCGTCTTTCCTTCCTTCCGTCTTTCCTTCCTTCCGTCTTTCCTTCCTTCCTTCCGTCTTTCCTTCCTTCCGTCTTTCCTTCCGTCTTTCCTTCCTTCCGTCTTTCCTTCCTTCCGTCTTTCCTTCCTTCCGTCTTTCCTTCCGTCCGTCTTTCCTTCCGTCCGTCTTTCCTTCCGTCCGTCTTTCCCTTTCCCGTCCGTCTTTCCTTCCGTCTTTCCTTCCTTCCGTCCGTCTTTCCTTCCTTCCGCCCTTTCCCGTCCGTCTTTCCTTCCGTCTTTCCTTCCTTCCGTCCGTCTTTCCTTCCTTCCGTCCTTCCGTCTTTCTTTCCTTCCGTCTTTCTTTCCGTCCGTCTTTCCTTCCGTCCGTCTTTCCTTCCTTCCTTCCGTCCTTCCTTCCTTCCTTCCGTCCTTCCTTCCTTCCTTCCGTCCTTCCTTCCTTCCTTCCGTCCTTCCTTCCTTCCTTCCGTCCTTCCTTCCTTCCTTCCGTCCTTCCTTCCTTCCGTCCTTCCTTCCTTCCGTCCTTCCTTCCTTCCGTCTTTCCTTCCTTCCTTCCGTCCTTCCTTCCGTCCTTCCTTCCTTCCGTCTTTCCTTCCTTCCTTCCGTCCTTCCTTCCGTCCTTCCGTCCGTCCTTCCGTCCTTCCGTCTTTCTGTCCGTCCGTTTTTCCCTTCCGTCCGTCTTTCCTTCCGTCTTTCCTTCCGTCTGTCTTTCCTTCCTTCCGTCTTTCCTTCTTTCTCTCTTCTACAGTGAAAACCACAATCCACTGATATTAAAGCTATAATTAATATTGTACATACATCATGCCTCCCCAGACAGCATGGTCACATTGAAACAATGTTGAGAAAATACTGATATTTTAACCACAAATCAATGGTAATATTGATTCAACATTATAAAGTGATGTTCACTTTTGCACCCTCAGTTACTGTTGAAATTTACCATTAATCTATAATTATATATACTATATTATTAAATAAACATTACAAAGCTATAATCTAGCCATGGGGGTCACAGTCCAGTGACTTCTGTGCCGGTCCCAAGCCCGGATAAATAGAGAGGGTTGCGTCAGGAAGGGCATCCGGCGTAAAACATTGCCAAATTTAACCATGCGAATCGTCAGTACGAATTTCATACCGGATCGGTCGAGGCCCGGGTTAACAACGACCGCCATCGGCGCCGTTGACCTACAGGGCGCCGGTGGAAATTGGGCTACTGTTGGTCGAAGAAGTAGAGGAGGGAGGAGAGTGCGCAGACAGAGAGAGAAGAGGAAAGGTAAGAGTGTAGGACTGAGAATAGGAACTCTGAATGTTGGTACTATGACAGGGAAAGGTAGAGAGCTGGCTGATATGATGGAGAGAAGGAAGGTGGATATACTGTGTGTACAGGAGACCAGGTGGAAGGGTAGCAAGGCTCGTAGTATAGGAGCAGGATTCAAGCTGTTTTATTATGGTGTGGATAGTAAGAGAAATGGGGTAGGTGTGGTCCTGAAGGAGGAGTTTGTGAGGAATGTCCTGGAGGTGAAGAGAGTGTCAGACAGGGTGATGAGTCTGAAGTTAGAGATTGAAGGGGTGATGTTGAATGTTGTTAGTGGTTATGCCCCACAGGTAGGTTGTGAGTTAGAGGAGAAAGAGAGATTCTGGAGTGAATTAGATGAGGTGATGGAGAGTATTCCCACGGGTGAGAGAGTGGTGATAGGAGCGGATTTTAATGGACATGTTGGCGAGGGGAACACAGGTGATGAGGAGGTGATGGGCAAGTTTGGAGTTAAGGAAAGGAACCTTGAAGGACAGATGGTAGTGGACTTTGCTAAGAGGATGGACATGGCTGTGGTTAACACTTATTTTCAGAAGAGGGAGGAGCATAGAGTGACTTACAAGAGTGGAGGTAGGAGAACACAGGTAGACTACATTCTATGTAGAAGAGGCAATCTGAAAGAGATTAGTGACTGTAAAGTGGTAGTGGGAGAGAGTGTAGCCAGACAGCATAGGATGGTGGTGTGTAGGATGACTTTGATGGTCTGTAAGACGAAGAGGTCAAAGATAGAGAAGAAAACCAAGTGGTGGAAGCTGAAAAAGGAGGAATGTTGTGAGGAATTTAGACAGAAGTTGAGGCAGGCTCTGGGTGGTCAGGTAGTGCTGCCAGATGACTGGGAAACTACAGCAGAAGTGATCAGGGAGACAGGGAGAAAGGTGCTGGGTGTGTCATCTGGAAGGAGGAAAGAAGATAAGGAGACTTGGTGGTGGAATGAGGAAGTTCAGGATAGTATCCAGAGGAAGAGGTTAGCCAAGAAGAAGTGGGACATGGACAGGACTGAAGAGAATAGACAGGAATACAAGGAGTTACAGCGCAGAGTGAAGAGGGAGGTGTCTAAGGCCAAGCAGAAGGCATATGACGAGTTGTACACTAGGTTAGACACTAGAGAAGGAGAGAAGGACTTGTACAGGTTAGCTAGGCAGAGGGATCGAGATGGGAAGGATGTGCAGCAAGTTAGAGTTATTAAGGATAGAGATGGAAGGGTGCTCACAAGTGAGGAGAGTGTACAGAGGAGATGGAAGGAATACTTTGAGGAGCTGATGAATGAGGGGAAAAAGAGAGGGAAAAAAGAGTAGAAGGGGTGAACTCTGTGGAACAGAAAGTAGATAAGATTAGAAAGGATGAAGTCAGGAAGGCTTTGAAGAGGATGAAAAGTGGAAAGGCAGTTGGTCCTGATGACATTCCGGTGGAGGTCTGGAAGTGTCTGGGAGAGGCAGCAGTGGAATTTTTAGCTAATTTGTTCAACAGGGTTTTAGAGAGTGAGAGGATGCCTGAGGAATGGAGAAGAAGTGTGTTAGTGCCGATCTTTAAGAATAAGGGTGACGTGCAGAGTTGCAGTAACTATAGGGGGATAAAGTTGATGAGCCATACAATGAAGGTATGGGAAAGAGTAGTGGAAGCTAGGTTAAGGAAGGTAGTGGAAATTTGTGAGCAGCAGTATGGCTTCATGCCCAGAAAGAGCACAACGGATGCAATTTTTGCTCTGAGGATTTTGATGGAGAAGTATAGGGATGGTCAGAAGGAGTTGCACTGTGTGTTTGTAGACTTGGAGAAAGCGTATGACAGGGTGCCAAGAGAAGAGCTGTGGTACTGTATGAGGAAGTCAGGAGTAGCGGAGAAGTATGTCAGAGTGGTGCAGGACATGTATGAGAGGAGCAGGGCAGTGGTGAGGTGTGCTGTAGGTCAGACAGAGGAGTTCAATGTGGAGGTGAGACTGCATCAGGGATCGGCTCTGAGCCCCTTCCTGTTTGCTATGGTGATGGACCAGTTGTCAGAGGAGGTCAGACAGGAGTCTCCTTGGACAATGATGTTTGCAGATGACATTGTGATCTGTAGTGAGAGCAGGGAGCAGGTGGAGGAAAACCTGGAGAGGTGGAGGTTTGCACTGGAGAGAAGAGGAATGAAGGTCAGTCGTAGTAAGACTGAGTACATGTGTGTGAATGGAAGGGAGGGAAGTGGAACAGTAAGGTTACAGGGTGAAGAGGTGAAGAAGGTACAGGAGTTTAAGTACTTGGGGTCAACAGTCCAGAGTAATGGAGAGTGTGGGAAAGAGGTAAAGAAGCGAGTGCAGGCAGGTTGGAATGGGTGGAGAAAGGTGTCGGGAGTTCTGTGTGATCAGAAAATATCAGCGAGAATCAAGGGGAAGGTGTACAGGACAGTGGTGAGACCGGCCATGCTGTATGGTTTAGAGACAGTGTCACTGAGGAAGAGACAGGAGTCAGAGCTAGAGGTAGCAGAGCTGAAGATGTTGAGGTTCTCTTTGGGAGTGACAAGATTGGACAGGATTAGGAACGAGTACATCAGAGGGACAGCTCATGTTGGACGTATGGGGGACAAAGTTAGGGAGGCCAGATTAAGATGGTTTGGACATGTTCAGAGGAGGGAGAGCAAGTATATTGGTAGGAGAATGTTGGACATGGGGCTGCCAGGCAGGAGGCAAAGAGGAAGGCCAAAGAGGAGGTATATGGATGTAATAAATGAGGATATGAAGCTAGTGGGTGCAAGGGTTGAGGATGCAGAAGATAGGGATAGGTGGAGAGAGATGATTCGCTGTGGCGACCCCTGAAGGGAAAAGCCGAAAGAAGAAGAAGAAACATTACAAAGCTATATTTTTTCAACATCATTTTTGCACACTCAATGTTGACATTTCTTTCAGAATTCAATGGTACTATTGTTGATTACACATTACAAAGGGATGTTTTTTCAGCATCACTTTAGCACCCTAATTTGTTAAAACAATATTAATACTGAAGAAAAAAAAACATGCTCATACCATTGAATCAATGGTCAAGCTACTATAAAAAAAAAAAAAAAGAAAAGAAAAAAAAACACTTTTCCACTGGTTCAATCACATTCTTATTTATTTTTTTGCTGTCTTTTAATTCAATCAACTGAAAGCACTTCATACTATGTCATGAAAAAAAAGAAAAAAACCAAAAGTGAAGCAAAAAATAAATAAAATAAAATGACAAAATTAATTTGTTTCTGGAGACACCAAAGGAACAGTTGTAGTTGTTTGAAGTGCAGTTCCACCCACACGGTATGGTGCATATCGGAGCCATTTCTGGACTGCCTGAATATATTTATATTGGGAAACTTTTCCCCCCCACACCCATCTGCAAAGTCAAAGCATCTGAAAACAACAGGATATAAAATGTATACAATTGAATAAATTAATGGAGGCACTGGAAGAGGGAAATATTGGATAGAGTAAGAGATTTCTGGGAACACAAAAGGCAGAAGGACAATTCAAATCATTGATTGTTATAACTCACCAAATATACACATATTCAAGAAAGTATCCTTGAATGCCTTCTTTTGCCTTGACTGCTCTTTAACCATCTTCCCAGCCCAATTTATTGATGATGCCAGCTCATTGGTCAGTGCACAGGAAAGCATGCGACGGACCCTCATTTCCAGTGAGGTTCCTCCAATTATGCTAAAATGTCTCACCTGCCATACAAAATGTGCACACAAAGCAGAGAGAACATGCCAAATGTCCCAAAAATGGATTAATAACAAAATGGTCTACATAGAAGCACTAACCATCATTTGCCTTGCTTCACTGGATTGTAAAATCTCCTCTGCAGTCTCAAGCTCTTCAGTATTGTGCAGAGGGACTGAGACAGGCAATGGTAGCAAAGGTTGCTTTGAAAGCAAGGACTGTCTGAAGAATTCCTGACATTCCTCCCGGAGTTCCTTGACTTCTTTTACAAGTTCTGTGACCATTCCAATCAACTTTTGTAAAGCAACATCTTGTGGAGAATAAAAACATTACAGTTCAAAACATATTTAACATGCATACTGTATAAGGAAAGTAGAAAAACTTCTCTGCACTTGAACACATTTGTCACAGCCCGAGTAGCCATTGTGAGATTTTGTATTTTTAACAAAGGCTCTGGCAGGGGCATCACACTCAAAAGAGCATACTTGTACCAATACGTTTCGACCATTGTAAACAATACCATGCAGAAGAACATCAGCTAAATCATCAATAAATGGCTTTAAGAACTCAAATATGCACTTGGGCTTTTTCATACCACAGTAAAGGCCAACGAGGAAGGGATGTTTGGTATAATCACAATTGACAATGGCAAGAATTGGCCAGAACTGAAGTGTACAGCTTTTGAAAAGTGGAAGCCCATCTAAATTGAACTGTAATTTAACTGTTTGCAATTGTTCAGGCAGGATTAAGCTTTTCAAACATGACACTATCCCATTTGCCAAGCCAAAGTGATAATACTCCCCGCCTTCCATCTTTATGGCAGATACATGGGTTTGGGTCTTAAGAACTGTCCTGGCACCTGTGGGCAATTCTGGATGAAACATTCGCAGAATACTTAAAAGGGCACTGAGTGCAGCAAGTGGGACTGAGAAGGTAGAGGCCCAATATCGCAAACTCCTTAAAAGAAACTCACTCGTTGGAGCTTCTGATTCAGTATCAGAGTCAAAATCTGATGAGTTGACTATCATTATTAACATCATGCATATTGGTTGGATGCAACAGAACCTCATCAGACACCACACCAGGGAACTCCTCTGTGACTGAATCATTACAATCTGAACCAGCTGACTCTAGAACAACTTTAGGGTACTCGGCATCATTTTTTCCTTCAACATGGTTTTCTTGTGACACAGAATTTTGTGCACCGGTTTCATTAAATTATTGTAGTATTTCTGACTCTGCGGACTTAATCATTGATTTCAATTTACGCCTATTTGACCACCGTGAAGTCATTATTGCTACAAGTGGTGCAACAGTTCAAGTTTTTAAAAACTGACTTATTGTATGTCAGACTCTTTTCTTTTGGGTTCTCTGAAAAAGCAAGCATGATATCGCTTAAAAGCAAGTCAATTAAATTCTCATACATACCTGTACATACATACAGTCACATACATAACATTTACTTTTTACAATTTATGAAAACAGTTATTTAGAACAGGATTTTAGTATCATTAATTTTTTTTATATCTAAAATCTATTAGTGCTTCAATATCTTTTACATTTTGTGCAATAAACATTTGTAAATGGAAGCGCTATAATACGCAGGACTTCAGTATGTTGACAGTTTGTAAATTATATGGCAACTAATTTACCAAGAAACTACATATTGTAGCAAGTGACAAGTGTTCTGTGTTTAGCTTAAAAGAACAGCTTAATTATTTTCAATTAAAGCAATTTCATTAAAGCTGCAGATTTAACTAATGCAAACCAATTAATCTCTTTAAAGATCACATGAAAATGGCTTTGATTTTGAGTTTTACCGTGAACAGTTACATACAGCAAATCTGATACTCTTTGAGGAATATGAATGTTTACCTGATAAAGCTGCAAGCAGGAGATAGAAGATAAAACCCAATCTTATGTCAAGCAGTTATGCTGTGGACTGCAACTCAATGTATGATCAATGTCACCATCATTAAGGGTGTGCTTCTCATTTCTCTAATTATCTAACCTCATCAGCCTTAACTCCTCCTACTGAAGGCCTTGGAGTAAATGCAAAGAGTAACAGAAACATAGGCTATGTAAAGTTTAATATTCATGCTCATGGGCTTCTAGAGATCAGCTAAATATTGTTGGAATTTTATTAATCAAGGCTAAAGACAAACTCTTGATGCACTTTTTAATCACCCACATCATCACTCATATTTTGGCTCTTGGTTTTCATCAAAATTTCAATGTTGATTCAACAGAAATCAAACTTTGAAATTTCAATCTCAGTCAAAATGATGGTTCAGATGAAAACACCACATCATATCAATGTCACCTTGCTACCTGAGTGGTTTATTTCAACACTTTAATAACTTTAATTAATATATCTTATTAGATTCAGTAACAATAAATCAAATGCAAATAACAAGCATGCAAAAAAAAAAAAAAAAAAAAAAAAGAAATAAGATATATGCACCATTGTTTGAAACTCAGAGAGGTCATGCATGTCAAACCCACGAGACTTCTGTATAGGATGCACCTGTGTTTTCTCTCTAATGAAGAAGCATCAATTAAACAACTGAGAAGTGCACATGCAAAACCAAAATGGGCGTTTACTAATCAGTGGCCAATTTCAAACTACAATAGATGTTTTTCAACCATTT
Organism: Hemibagrus guttatus; assembly: GCA_033459395.1. Lineage (NCBI taxonomy): Eukaryota > Metazoa > Chordata > Actinopteri > Siluriformes > Bagridae > Hemibagrus > Hemibagrus guttatus. Next base: position 869,348 of record JAUCMX010000013.1, on the reverse strand, counting down.
TTCAACAGACTTACTAAAACCATGAAGGCCCACCCTTAAACCAAGCCCCCAGTGGATTAGAGCAAATCGGGTAAAGTGGTTGAAAATACCCATTATGAACTGACACGCCCCACTGATGGGGAAACACCCACTAGTGTTCTGCACAGATACACACCTGCATGATCTTCTGATCATCAACTACAAATCACTGTTAGTTCAATGTCACTGTCTCCACCCATGTGTGCTGTCGACTTTCATTACAATTTCAGTGCTGATCCTACTACATACTTTAAACACTGAAATGTCAATCTCAACCAAAATGATGGTTTGGGTCAAAACTCAGCATTGTATCAATGTTACCATGCTGTCTGGGGCTTTTAGTAATAGTTTTGTTCAGTTTTGTAAAGATAAATCTGGACTGAGCGGTCCACAAATTTTTGTTTTATAGTTAAAAGTTTTATGGTTATTTTTCTTTATGAGTCTGTACCGTCCACTTCTCCCCCCGCTGACCAGAGCAGTGGCGCGCTCCAAACGTCCACTTGTCCTTCTCCAGAACACTGGTGATTTTCTCCTGAGAAGACTGGATCAGATTCTGAGATAAAGGTTTTAATTCGCTTGTCTGACATAACGCTCGGTGTTGTTTGTCTGTCTGAACCTAATTAGTTTTGTATGAAGTCATGCGCGCTCCTAAAAGCCGGCTGAAGAGACGCGGTCTGTTACGACATCGCGGTGACGTCACGGTGAGACAGAACGCAGCACCAGGCTGAGTATAAAAGCCTCCTGTGGACACCTTTGCTATGATTCCTCTCATGAGACAACAAACTGAGGAGAGGGGGAGTAGATTTATTTCGTTATAATGGCCTTCATATCATCTCTTCTGCTAATAATGGTCCTAATAGCCTTTCCACTCTCCTCCAGTGGTAAGATTTTAACAAAAAGTTTATGGGAGTGTTCAGATGTTCTGTTGTGTGCTTTTTTTTTTTTTTTTCTTTTTTTTTTTTTTTTTTTTTTTTTTTACTGATGTGCTTTGACTGATGTGAAACTAGCCTGTATTCTGCTATTTGACTGACAGTGTCTACTTGTGCATGCATTTCTTTCAGATTACCTTCTGTGTATAAACCTAGTTAAGAGCTGTTGTGGATCTCAGAATGTACTGGTGTAGAAGTAGTAACCATAGAATCAAGGACTTGATGCATGAAGTTGAGACTTTTGCATCAACTGACTTCAGTTTACTATTGGCCAAAATACAACACTATTGAAATGAGCTTTGATTAACCAATAGGGCAGTAGTAGTGCAGAATATAGATGGTATTACAAGGACGTTCTCTGGTCTTCCTGAGAGTGATGTGAAAGCAGCAGAGTTAGCTGAAATCTGCAGTTTAATGAATGAAAAGCTGCATGGGTTAAGTGTTTTTAGCACAGTATACTGTCAGCATTGTTGGATAGGAAACTTGTATTAGATTTCTAACATTTAATGACATCACTCAAATACACTCCCGTGCTCACTCCCATCATTGTGGTATTGGTGTCTTTCAAACCTTTTTATTTCACATTAACATTGGCTATAAAGCTCCATAGATCAGTCAGTGAACTCAACCGGGTGTCAGACACTCAGCTGGAGAGGAGGATAGACCAAAACCTTTGGCACTGATCAGACATTTCATGCTGCAACCAGAGACACGGCTGTGGCACAGGAATGCATTATTTCTCTGATTTAGGAGTTTCTGTATGCATCACCAAGGTAGATCAGAGGCATGGGCTCAGAATTAATAACCCTTGTAAGCTCGTTCCTGGACTTCTTTTAAAATTGCTTTTTGGTTCAAAAAAGTCAAAATGTATTATTCACTATGTTTCTCTAATTCTGTTTTAGGTGGAAAATGGACATATGATGGTAAGTAAAACAGCACAGTTTGATCATAGTAATAAAAGATGATGCTTAGCTTCACAAAGACCAGATATAGTGGTCACTCCAGGTGGCAGATGTCCTCTGGTTAGGGAAAGAAGACTGAAGCAGTATAAACCCTAAAAACTATGAATAACAATTTCTTCTCTTGTCATTCATTGACTTTTAAAGAATGACAATGCACATTTGGCATTTCTAACTTAAAAAGTACATTTTTCTTTATTGCATTTATGATTTAAAGTTTGACCATAATGCACTAAATGTCAGATAAATAGAGCAAATGAAGACCTTTTACTGAAGTTATTCTGGCCATCACTATATAGTTTACAGTCAAGCAAATGTTTATTGTCCCTCAAGCTATTTTTACTGTTATTTTTATCACTGCTTTTTATTCCACTGTTGTGATTATCTCATTTCTGATCCTGACATGATTCTTACACAGCCTTTCAATCTACCATTCCATATAGTGCCTTTTTTTACGGTTCAGATTTTGCTAATCCATCATTCCAGCAAAATACATCTTTGTGCTCCTTAATAAAATGACTTACCATGTTTTGCTGTTAAGCATATTAAACATTTATTTGAGAAGTTAGCCTTGTTTGAGACTATTTTTAACAACACCCTATAATAAGCTGTAGGAATAAAACGGTGTAATTGTTTTATTTTGAGAAATGCAGTTTCTCTAATGGCATAACTGCTCTTTTTATAGATTTAAATGAGTGTATTGTAATAAGGTCTATCTTTGAGTCCATACGTGGTTATGTGGGTGTGGTGTTAAAGTCCATGTATGGAAATGACCGTGGCTTTTATTAGTGTAAGTGCCTTAACACCACATGGTCAATCTATCATAACATGATATCTGAGAGCTGGTGACTATATAACACTGAAATGTTGTTGTTCCTAAAGCTATCCCCAAATGTTCTATGCCATGATGGGATGGTCTGAGGCTTGGTTTGAACACATATGAAGGAGATCTCCATTCTCAAGTTTAGTTGTTGTTTTTCAGACTGCTAGTTCTCAGGACCTGCTAAGTACAGAGAAGTTAATAAACCGTTCCCTTTAAAGCTCTGGGGATGAAAAGCATTTGACATCATCCAAAGGAAACTCACTAGTAGTTTGTGGATTTATATTTCTGAGGCCACTGTTGAACTGCTTGTGTATTGTAAGATTGCATCTTGGTGTGTTGTCTGACTTTTAGCTAGAGTTCAAAATGCTAAGCCTTTTACAAGTCTGTTATTTGCTGTGTGTTGTGAGATGTTTACTTTATTTAGTGTGTGGAATTGCTTATAGGGATCTCAGCATTCATGGTTCTGTGGCAAAGGTCATTATGGGTTCGCCACAAGCACTGTGTGTGATTACAGTGCTGTAACTAGCCCAAATTAAATAGGCAAATGAAATGGGCAGTGAGTAATTATGCCCAAAAGAAAATGTCTTAAATATAACAGTGTCAATTGGAGACCTTGAGCTAATTATTTGTCTTCTCTTATTTCTCCATAGATTTTAATTTGTTTTTGCTATTTTCAGTATGTTTTGGTAGGAAATTGATGCATTTACTGTATGTAGTTGGATTTAATACTTACTAGTGATCAAGTCTGTACTCCAGGGCTGGGGAGGATTTGGTTGTCCACTGACATGGACAATAAATCTGGAACATGTCTGTTTGATGCAAATGATCATCTAGACCTGTGCAACCCACCAGATTAGATAAAATATCCCCTGTTATGTAAATGTTGTTCAGATGTCATTTAAGTCAAAGTGCACCAAAATAGAAAAGAAAAGAGGTACTGAATATATCTATATGCAACATTATATTTCACATCAGAATTTGATTCAATTATAGCTTACAGATCATGATCGTGTGTGTGTGTTGCAACAGAAAAAAAGAAGACATAAAATGATTTTTGAAGGTCAAGCTACTGTTTTTTTCCATGTCCAAAGTTACGTTGTGGTAATTGACCAACTTATATTAACAATGATCGAGGAGAAGGAGATGGTAGTGACCACCACTGGTACTCTGTGCACAGCTATTCTATGAAAAGGCTCACAGAGGACATTTTCATGACTGTGAAAGACAAAACATATCAGACTCTTATAGTGCTAAGGTCCATTGTGTCTCTTTGGACATTTGTTCTTTCAGTTATGTACTAGCATTGGCAAAAAAACAAAAAAAACTTTACAAGCATTTCAATATAGTTGGCAGCTTATGGGCTTATGGTCAGGCAGCTGAATGGGTTTAAAGAGAGGACCTCTTTTGGCAGAGAAAACAGTGTGTCGTATATTACCAGGTTATGTTGTCATACCTCATTTTAGTAAACAAACCAAGAAATTCTTTTCCCTCTATACCATGGTTAACCCAAGACAGCTTATTTATTTTGGTGACTTTATAACAGAAGCCTCAATTTATATATTCTTTGTTTTTATATATTATTATTAATGGTGGCACAGTGGCCTCATACCTTTTGGGGTTGTGGCTTTGATTCACACCTCCAGCCGAGTTTGCATGTTCTCCCTGTACTTTGGGGATTTCCTCTGGATGCTTCAGGTTCCTCACCCATTTCATAGACATGGGTTGTAGGCTGATTGGAATCTCAAAATGTCTGTAGTGTGTGAGTGAGTGTTCATGTGTGCAGTTGTGGCCTGCGATGGATTGCCATATCTTTTGGGGGAATCTGGTGAACCATAGACAAGCAACACATGCTGATTTTTGAAGACACTTCAATACCATAGTAGGGTATAATGCATTATGACAAAAGCTGTGCATAATTCTGCCTGACTGCTGTTGGTTTTAGGGCCTGATGGAGAGCACCACTGGTCCAGGAATTTCCCATACTGTGGAGGGGCATTCCAGTCTCCTATAAACTTCCAGCCTGAGCTGCTGAGATTTGATCCAAACCTGCTTCCCATTCAGCTGCAGGACTACAACCTGTCTACCAAAGAGCAGCTCACCCTCAGCAACAACGGACACTCTGGTACGAGAGACCTCTGTTAAACATATCTTCGTTTTTTTAAGCAAATATTTATAGTAACATTTTTGTTTTAACTTCAAGAAATGGATTTCAATACTGTGGGATTAGAAAATAGAAAGAAATTATTATAATGGGGAAAAAATATATAGATCCAAGTACTCCTACAGCATGCAGTATATTTGCTTTCCAGTTTATTTTAGCATTCTACTCTAAGACCAATCTAAGCTTATAATTTCTTGGTGTTCTAGTAACTGCTTCCCCAAACAAGTGCACTTACCTTCATAAAGCACTCAATTATTGTCCGATTAAAATCTGTATGCGGACAAAGCCATAAATAAAGATTTGATGGATCAATTGATAATTATATATTCACATTTCATTTCAAACAGTGTATAAAGGGGGGGGCACGGTGGCTTAGTGGTTAGCACGTTTGCCTCACACCTCCAGGGTTGGGGGTTCGATTCCCGCCTCCGCCGTGTGTGTGTGTGTGGAGTTTGCATGTTCTCCCCGTGCCTCAGGGGTTTCCTCCTGGTACTCCAGTTTCCTCCCCTGGTCCAAAGACATGCATGGTAGGTTGATTGGCATCTCTAAATTGTGTGTGTGATTGCGTGAGTGAATGAGACTGTGTGTGTGTGTGCGCCCTGCGATGGGTTGGCACTCCGTCCAGGGTGTATCCTGCCTTGATGCCCTATGACGCCTGAGATAGGCACAGGCTCCCCGTGACCCGAGTGTAGTTCGGATAAGCGGTACACAATGAATGAATGACAGTGTATAAACTGTCTGGCTCATTATAACTTTTCAAGCTAACACTTTCTCACTTTCACAATAAATGCTTACACAGACAGATGACATGATGAACTGCTGTTAAACTAGTGGAGACGTGTCCATCAGCCACAATGCGGAATATAGTCTTTCTTCTCCAGCCACGTTTCTAGTCCAATATGGAGAAAATGACTCTTTTTTTTTTTTTTTTTGTATGTAAAGCACAGCAATTTTCTGTAATCACCCTCTTATTATGATAACTGTCCATGTGCACAAAGCAGCAATCAGCTCATATTTTAGGTAAGTAAAGTATGGAGTGTTCTTAGTCATGACTCAGACTGGAGCTAATCTGTTAAACAACAAAGTGTGAGCCGTCTCTTAACTGCGTCAATCTCATTTTCGGTTATATATCACGTTTAGAGCATAATAATAGCTCTGGTGATCCTGGAAAATAAATAGTACCACGTAAGCAACATGATCCTATTTTTATTCCCATTGCATGCTTTGTGGGAGCATTTACTTTGCGAATTGTTACGTGTGTGTATTTTCTTTGAACTTGGACATTTTTCTAATCAGGCAAAACATTTTAACACACACTCCCAGACCTGCACTGGTTTTTATGCTGTGGCAATTAAAACTTTCCTCAACAGCCTAAAATAAACAAGTGTTTATGGTGTGACTGAGGGACGCTGGTCTCATCGCATCCTTGTAGTTTCAGTGTCAGTTGTGTTTTGGCAGAACGGAGACACACTGAGGATTTGGCTGTTAATGAGAGATTGGATTTAGATTTTTTTTTTTTTTTTAAATTTTACCCACGGGGGCACGGTGGCTTAGTGGTTAGCACGTTTGCCTCACACCTCCAGGGTTGGGGGTTCGATTCCCGCCTCCGCCATGTGTGTGGAGTTTGCATGTTCTCCCCGTGCCTTTGGGGTTTCCTCCAGGTACTCCGGTTTCCTCCCCCGGTCCAAAGACATGCATGGTAGGTTGATTGGCATCTCTAAATTGCCCGTAGTGAGTGAATGAGAGTGTGTGTGCCCTGTGATGGGTTGGTACTCCGTCCAGGGTGTATCCTGCCTTGATACCCAATGACGCCTGAGATAGGCACAGGCTCCCCGTGACCCGAGAATAGTTCGGATAAGCGGCAGACAATGAATGAATTTTACCCACTGTTTTCGAGCTCCCTATAATATCCATTGCCCCATGCTTATAATATCATGACAACAGCACCTGTGTGAAGTGTGTGTCTGTGTTTATAACCACAGTGCTGCTGTCTCTGCCGTCCCGGATGCATCTCACCGGTCTTCCTCATCGCTACTCAGCAGCTCAGCTTCACTTCCACTGGGGTTCCTCCAACACGCCAGTTGGCTCAGAACACACTGTCGACGGCAAGCAGTTTGGTGCTGAGGTGAGACACTAATCACTTTCTTTCTATCTCACGCCCATTAGCAGAGGCAGAAAGAGATCATTGGCTCACACTTTTTTAGATTTGACAGTGCATTTAGTGTCTGGTTTTGCAGCTTGGATTCCTTCACTACCTGTGATTATATTTCACCCTTACAGACATTTGCAATTTAGGGCTGAGAAAACCGGTGAATGCATGTCTATCTCTGAAAGAGTATAATGATATGAGGCACTACTGCTGTCTTAAAAAATAGGTTTATAATAATATTTGAGAATGGAAAGGAGATTGCTGAATAATCAGGCAACAGAGCATTTTAACACACACTCCCAGACCTGCACTGGTTTTTAGGCTGTGGCTATTAAAACCTTCCTCAACAGCCTAAAATAAACAAGCGTTTGTGGTGTGACTGAGGGATGATGGGCTCATCACATCCTTGTAGCTTCAGAATGGCAGAATGGAGACACAGTGTTTTTACTTTTACCCATTGCTTTTGAGCTTCTTATAATATCTGTTGCCACATGCCTATAATATCATCATTGCATATTGCTTATGACAACAGCACCTGTATGAAGTGTGTGTTTGTGTTCATAGGATAAGGAAGCTAATATTAGTATTTGAAACACCACCTGCACATTTAGTTGTTTTCAGATATAGTGTCCATGTCGTCTTCAAGCACATCTTGAAGCAGGATCAGCGATGTCCATCTCCTCAAGGACTCAAGGAAAAGCATCTTTTCATCCAGTAATTTATAGTGTCTTTTTACCGGATATGTTTGCCTCTGGCTAGTTTACCGAAAAAGCTTCTTGGTGTAGGTTCATGGAGAAACTACGCTTTGAGTAGAGAGAATCACTTTTAAATCAGAGCCTTTCTAAATTGGTGGAATTCCCCATTCCCAAGACCCACAGCCTGTCTAAAAATACTTTTTTTCCAGAATGAGGTTTAAAGTTTGCATTTTAGAAAGCAACAACACAATGCATGGTTAAAACATTAGAAGTCTTTTATTGCACCAGAATTCATCGGGGTTCATTCGTCTGGTCTCGGCTCTCCGTGGTACACTCTTTTAAAAAATGTTTTTTCCTGTAACACAAGACAATTAAAGCTTCTTGGCATCTAAAAAGGGAATTTTCTGCCTGGAAATCATTCTGACAGGAAAACACTCCTAGCATCATAGGGATAATTACAATCCCTAAGAGTCTGCACAAATATTTTCCCAAACGTTGCTCTGCCAGTGAAAACACCCAACTTCAGCTCAGCATACTGCCGATCACATGCACATGAGAATAGAAAAATCTTTGACAAGGAGTGTGAGTTTCTTCAGCATTGTCCTCCTCTCTGGTTTTCTCAGATGCATTTGGTTCATTTCAATTCTGCCAAATATCCCAACATCTCCACTGCACTGGACAAGTCTGATGGTCTGGCTGTGCTGGGTGTTTTTATCGAGGTGAGTTGATATTAAAAAACAAAACCACTTTATTTTAAATGTGTAAAAGAGCTGCATTTAATATTAGATTTTTTTTAAAATTTATTTAAATAAAGGTTGGAGAGTACAATCCTGCTTTCGACCGGTTCCTCAAATATGTCAACGGCATTAAATATAATGGTCAGTGTATTTGTTGTTGTTTAATAATAGTACGAGTTAATTCCTGATATTACATACTGCACCTAACTTCATTTGGTATACATTTGTTCTAATGATATGTGACAGGTCAGAAAGTGCAGGTAGCAGGCTTTAATGTACGGGAGCTGCTTCCTGCTCGTCTGGACGAATATTACCGTTACGATGGCTCTCTTACTACCCCCCCCTGCTTCCCCAGCGTTCTCTGGACAGTATTCAGGAATCCAGTCAGCATCTCTCTCAGACAGGTACAACTGCATAATCCAGACACACCCACACTGAACTACACCTAAATGCAGAGGTTTTTTAACTTTTCCTACTAAATGCTGTAATAACACAGCAGAGGGGGTTAAGTTCTCCCAGAAACACTGAAACAGAAAGATGATGTTGAAATGATTGTAAGAATATTCTGCTATTTCTTCCAATTAAAATGATTAACTCACTCAGGATTTTAACAGAAAGCTCTTTGTATAAATACAGAAAGTTAATAACAAGGTATTAATTTTCAGCTATAAAACCATTACAGTCATGTCTGATTAATGACATGTTTCTGTTCTTGCTGTGTATTTTATAGTACCTGGCTTTAGCCAGTGCTCTATTCTCTTCTCATGCTCAAGAGGCAGCCCCAATGCCTCTGCTTGGGAACTACCGTAAAACCCAGTTAATGGACAACAGAGTGGTTCTGGTCTCCTTCCAGCAGGGTGAGTACTGAATGGGATATTTGCTTTGCGGAAACTTATGGTACGTTTACCTGCTGAATGGCTGTATGAAGAATTACTGGGTTTGAGATGTGGATGTGTGATTATGGGCTGTTGAAATGGCCATGGCTTGTTTTAAAGGCCTTTCTTCTTACACTCACTGCTTATGGGATACTATAAATCCTGCTGCCTGCCCTCTTTCTTGTACTCTTTGTCAACAAGCTTTTTTTCACCAGTGGACTGAACTACTGTGCTTTTGTGCTTCAAATTAGATGCTTCCATGGACATAAAACTGCCATTCAAACTCTGGTTCGAACCACATGAACACTGCAAATGCCTATGCCGGGATGAGTGTGTGTGTGTGTGTGTGTATATATAGTAATCTAGAGAAAAAGCTTTATTATACTGGCATGATGCAAGATAAAGTCACTTACTGCAATCCTGGTGTCTTTCCCTGCAACTGAAGATGTGATTTAGAGGCATGTCCCATTTTCAGCTGGTGCTTATGGTTTTTTCTGCATGTGTGTGTGTGGTGTGTTTTTTTTTTTTTTTGTTTGTTTGTTTGTTTTTTCCCCCTCTCTTTCTTCTGAAGCTGAATTTTATGATCATGTGAAAAGATGATCAGACTGCAGCACTACTGCTTCCCCAACCTGACTTATATGGTTTAAAGAAAGCCTGCACAGCTAATGATTTATTTGAACAACTTTAAACTTGTGTGTGGTGCAGGCTGGGGGCTGCATGGAACCACACCAGTGGCATCTCCCGTGCAGAGGAGGCTGGTCATCCAACATCTACTGAATGGAGACCTTGCAGATCTTGCAGATGGAGAACTACGTCATCTTTTGCCAAAACTCCAAAGAAAGCCTTGGGCTGTTAAAAAGTTGAACAATCCAAAGCAACAGCACTTGGGCCAAGTCACTGAGAAACATCAGAAGAACAAGGGGGTTGATACAACTATAAACGATGCCTTGTGTTTTATAAACCTGGAAAAAAATGTATCTGTTTGGCTCAGGAGACATCACCTGAATACTCAGATGACTCAAGCTCTGAGAAAAGCCGTGTTTCCAGAGTTGAACCTGAAGAGCTACTTAAACTGCAGGTCTGATTTGGATCTGCAAACAATCAGACACCTTCTTCGATCCAGACCCAGTGATGAAGCAAATGAGCTAGATCAGGCCCTGACCAAAGTCAGTCAGGGGCAAAAGCAGAGGCCCATGACACAGTATCAGGGCTCAGCACTGACCAAGCTAACAGGGCAGACCCAAGCGGCAGGCCTGAAGAGTAGCCACAACATGGTGCCCACTAATCACAGACTGCAGCCTATGGAGTGGGAGGATTAAAACCCCACTGAGGCCATAAACACAGGCTGTAGTGCACAGTATAATAGTCATCAAAGACCTTCTATCACGCAGGTTCTGAACATTTTAGTTCTTAAAAACCGCTGTTAACTTAACCAGGCTTTTAGTAGTACTTTATGTTGCAATGGGTTTATGGGCTCAGGAGGTACATTTTACTTTTACACATAGAGGTGGTGAAAACTACAAATAGCAGAATTAGTGATGTTTATGGACACTTGATGCATACACATTTATACATATACCTGTAGAGGCGTGGTTTTTCATTGAACACAAATCCTACCAAATATCTTTACAAATTTGTGTAATGTTGGTATGAGTAATATGTTCAGGTATTACTATTTGTTTCAAGTAAGTGCAAATCACATAAAATTAATCAGAACAGCAACATCAGTGTATATAAAATTCATAGAATATGACTCTTTCCTGGCAAGAAGATATTTTTGTATTTTATCGGTTTAGGTGTTTGCGTCACAGTAATTACAAAGTAAAGCAATTAGACATACAAAGTGGAAAATGGTAGCAAATGATGAAAAATGATGGTGCTTAATGACATAAACATTCCTGTGTTTATTGTAAGTGTGTCAGACAGCTTTAGCTGTGTGTTTACACCAAAGAGGGAGAATAAAGGGAGGACCTTTTTGTGGCTTTTGAATGAAGCGTCTTGATCATGATGTATGGAGGAAAATAAAAATAAAGCACTTAAACTGCACATCGTGTTGCTTTTCATTACATTTTCCCTTCTCACCTTCTAATGCTTTTTTTTTTTTTTTTTTTTTTTTTTTTTTTTTTTTTTTGCTTTTTAAGATAGTTTCTATTTTTCACATAAGGATCTAAAAATACACACACTCCTGTTAGAATGACAGGGTTTTGTGATTTAAAAAAAAAATGAAACCCAGGTAAATCATGTTGGATCTTTTTCACCCTCGATATGTAATTTAAACATATTAAAACGATTTGAAAAGCAATCAGAAAATAAAAATATTACAGTAAAAGCTGCATAAGTGAGTACATCTCTGAACTAATACTTTATTGAAGCAAATTTATTTATTACATCTTCATGCTTTGTAAGCTCTTTGTGGTCCATGGCATCAGGAGTCGAATGAAACCAAGAAGATGTGCAGAAAATCCTACAGAAACAGCTGATCTTTATTTGAGGTTAATTATATTTAATAATTTCATTTCATTGATGAAAGCTCTGTAATAATTACTTATGAACATGAAATTGAATGAAATTTGGTATTGGACTGTTTATGATTGTAGAAAGGACATTATTTATAATCCCACTCTCCGGTGTCCCCCAAATGAGGATGAGGTCCTCTATCGAGTCTGGTTTCTCTCAAGGTTTCTTCCTCTTACCACCTCAGGGAGTTTTTCACCACAGCTGCCTCAGGATTCTCATTAGGGATAATTTTGTCTAACATTCAATCTGCCAGCACGGTGGCTTAGTGGTTAGCACATTCGCCTCACCCCCTCCAGCATCCTGGGTTCGAGTCTCGCTCCTGCATGTTCTCCTTGTACTTGGTGGGTTTCCTCTGGGTTCTCTGGTTTCCTCCCACAGTTCAAAGACATGCTTCTAGGCTGATTTGAGTCTCTAAATTGCCTGTAGTGAATGAGAGTGTGTGTTTCCCTGCGATGGATTGGCACTCCGTCCAGTGTGTATCCTGCCTTGATGCCTGAGATAGGCACAGGCTCCCCTTGACCCGATGACCGATTGGATAAGTGGTATGCGATGGAATGGAATGGAATTAATCTTGGACTTTTGTTCTTTGTTTTTTTTTGTTCTGTAAAGCTGCTTTGAGTCAATGTTCATTAACATTCATTCATTCATTGTCTACCGCTTATCCGATCTACACTCGGGTCACGGGGAGCCTCAGGCGTCATTGGGCATCAAGGCAGGATACACCCTGGACGGAGTGGCAACCCATCACAGGGCTCACACACACTCTCATTCACTCACACAATCACACACTACGGACAATTTAGAGATGCCAATCAACCTACAATGCATGTCTTTGGACTGGGGGAGGAAACCGGAGTACCCGGAGGAAACCCCCAAGGCACAGGGAGAACATGCTGTTCATTAATAGTGCTATACAAATAAAATTAAATTGGATTAAATTGAATTATTTTGAACACAGCCACATTCAGACTTATGCAACCAGGCTATAGCAAGCTTTTCCTGTTTTCCCATAAAATGTTTGATTGCTTTTCTCTTAATTCATATATATTGTAATTCAGAAAAAGTTCTGAAATGATTTATATTGGTTTATTTTTAAAAAATAATAAAACCCTGTCATTTTAACCAGTGCGTAAACATTTTATATAAATTGTGCATGAGACACTGTAAGTGATGTATTAATTGTTGCATAATTAAACTGGTTACACACTTTATACTCTTTCTTGCACCAAAACAATGTCACTTCAGCGTGCTCCTCTTTCATTCTTAAAGTGTTTTTCTTCTTCTTCTTGTCTCACTAAGGTGACTTTGCTTGGAGCTGGGGTATGTGATATGTTTTAACGTCAGCAGTGTTACATGTCTTCTCTTTCTCCTCACTGACATCCTCATTTCTAATGACATGCAAGACCTACTGCATGATGTGTATGAATGAGGTATGAGGCTCCTGAGTGATGCATGGCCACTGGCTGTCCCCATTTAACATTCATCATACGTCCAAGGCTTTACACATATAACCATAATCATATTTTCCCTGCTTGAGTGTGTGGATAGAACACCACAGTGGCTTTAGGGTTTTGCATGATTTACTCACATCTCATTGTTTACATATCATCATAACTGAGAAATGGTGTTTATCCTGAAATGTCTCTGGCTCAGACGGCATTACCATGACCTCAATCCTTACGAAATAACACGTTTTAGTTTATTCAAAGATTAAATTGTGAATGGTTTGATGATATTACCACAGGTAGATAGCACAAGCTGTTAATAAACAAACCTTAAATACATACAGTGATGTTCAAAGCTTTTTTGTTACGTGTGTGTGTGTGTGTGTGTGTGTGTGTGGTCTGTGTACTGGCATGTTCTTGAGAGGTGGAATAGAACTGGAGAACCGGCAGGAGATTTACGTGGACAGTAGCAGTTCATGGCCACCTAAATTCACCCTTTGACGTTTTATGTCCAGTTCACATCTGAAGTCTTGTTGCGAACCGTGTAATTTTTAGAAAATGTTTGATCCATAATTTTAAGGACTGGAAGCACTTCTTTTCTGATCTCTGATCCATGCAGACTACATTTGAGAAACCTTCCTCTGCAGGATGAATCATCCATGTTTACTCTGGCCTGGAACATACCTGTCACTATTTTCCTTCTTTTGGGCTTTATTTGATCTTGCGTGATGTTCCTGCAGTGTGTTATTACGAGCGAACGGTTCTGCCTGTTCCATCTGTACGCTTATACTGTAATAGGCTTTAAAATAGACATACATTTAGTAAAAAAACTGCCTTTTCATGCAGAACTTTCCAGAAATCAGAAGTAATAATAAACATCCTGTTGCTGTAGAGGAAATATGTATTTTATTCACTTTTATGAAAAATAAACAATATTTGTTAAATTAATATTGGTTACCTTCATCTACTGAAAGCATATTAATGTAAAACACCACTGGTTTATTGACTACTAAATTGTCTAAAATATATTTAGTTATATTTTTATATATACAGTATATGGTGTTTTAACACTACATGAGGATTTTAAACATCAATATACCTGATAATAACAGTGCAGGTGAAATATCTGTGTATTGATTAAGCTATGTAGCAGGTGAGCAAGCCACTCTGCTCTAAATTACAAGCAAATTACAAGATTTCAGCAGATCATTTGTTATCCAGATTCACTTAGAAGTGAGGCAGAGTCAAATCTGTGTATCTGCTCTGTTTCTGTGTGTCTTCCATAAACCGCCTTTAGATGCATTATTCTTCGTCCATTAATATCATTATTCTTCTTCTTCTTCTTTCGGCTTTTCCCTTCAGGGGTCGCCACAGCGAATCATCTCTCTCCACCTATCCCTATCTTCTGCATCCTCAACACTTGCATCCACTAGCTTCATATCCTCATTAATTCCATCCATATACCTCCTCTTTGGCCTTCCTCTTTGCCTCCTGCCTGGCAGCTCCATGTCCAACATTCTCCTACCAATATACTCACTCTCCCTCCTCTGAACATGTCCAAACCATCTTAATCTGGCCTCCCTAACTTTGTCCCCCAAACGTCCAACATGAGCTGTCCCTCTGATGTACTCGTTCCTAATCCTGTCCAATCTTGTCACTCCCAAAGAGAACCTCAACATCTTCAGCTCTGCTACCTCTAGCTCTGACTCCTGTCTCTTCCTCAGTGACACTGTCTCTAAACCATACAGCATGGCCGCTCTCACCACTGTCCTGTACACCTTCCCCTTGATTCTCGCTGATATTTTCCTCTCACACAGAACATTAATATCATTATTCCCGATCCATTAATAACTGATTTAAAGACATCTCACTCACATGCCACTGTCTGATCTCACTGAACTGATCTCACTCACATGCCACTGTCTGATCTCACTGAACTGATCTCACTCACATGCCACTGTCTGATCTCACTGAACTGATCTCACTCACATGCCACTGTCTGATCTCACTCAGATATCACACACTCACACTTTGGTACTCTTACAGGTGCTCTGACGTCTTCCGTGGTGGCCTCAGGGTTTAGTCTCCTGCTCATCGTCACAGTCATGTGGTGCTTTTTTAAGAAGAGGTAAACATTTCTGCCATATTGCTTGTTGTGACATGAATTTAAACCCAGTGTTATTGTGCAATTAACTGATATCTGACAAAGACTTGATGATTAATCTGCGACTTAGAATTAATTGGCACGTTATGCAAAATCCATACATTTAATTATTATACAGACATTAATGAGACAAGGCCAGCAATATCAGTGACTCTTGAAAAATGTAGGAGAGTTATTCACTTTCTGCTGACTTTTGTAATGGAAATTTGTATGTAATATATAAACGTCTAGAACTCTTAATAAGAATGATAAAAAATAATAAATAAATAAATTAATTAATAAAATGTACTAGCATCAGTACATATTATTGTAACAATAAAATCAATCAAGCCTCTGACCCAAATATGAATATGGGATTAATATGAAGGACATTTTATCATGGGAAAAAAATCATTTTCAGTCTAAAATGTAATTAATATAAATGGGATAAAATGGATGGAAAATGTAAAACTACATGGGTTTGTTCTATAGTTCGTAAGTAAGTGCATTTTATTTATTGTCTCTTGACCAAAGTGCTGTATGAAGAAGTTGCTTTCGGCTGCTCCCTGTTCGGGGTCGCCACAGCGGACCAACTGGTCCGCACAACAACTTGGCAAAACGTTTTACGCCAGATGCCCTTCCTGACGCAACCCTCCCATTTTTCTGGGCTTGGGACCGGCACTAAAGTGCAATATATAAATAAAAACAAAACCAAACTTGCATCTTTAACTTTTTTCCCTTTTACAAGAACAAAAACTGACATTTCTACCTAATAACCTTGACCTAAAATATTTTATGTCTTTTACATTCAAATATGATTTTAATAATATTTTTAATGAATCTTTTAACAATAAGCATTGACATTAAAGGGACAAAAAGAAAAGAAAAGAAAATGCCCAGATGTACAAATTACTATAAAACTTCTGTGCATGTCATACTGTGCATGTCATACTGGGGCAGTGGTGGCTCAAGTGGTTAAGGCTCTGGGTTGTGGATCGGGGTTCAAGCCCCAGCATCACCAATCTCCACTGTTGGGCAATTGAGCAAGGCCCTTAACCCTCTCTGTTCCAGGCACTGTATCATAGCTGCCCCTGCGCTCTGACCCCAACTTTCTCAGCTTGGATATGTGAAGAAAAGAATTCCACTGGGTTTTCTGCTGTAATGTATGTGTGGTGATAATAATAAAGGCTTCTCTTCTTCTTCTTATTCATCACATGTGCGAAGCTTTTCAGGCAGTAAAAGTAAATATCAAGCAGCACCTTGAGAAGTGGTGAACTCACAGTAGCACATACACAGTGGTCAACATCCCCGTGACTCACCTCTTTAATGAAATCATACAGACCATTAACCTTAGAGCGACGTCAGCAACAATATCTTTAAACAGACAACCACAGGCCTCGCTTGCTAAATCATTGCTTACAAAAAAAATACTGCCATCATTTCATTTCATTATTTTTTTCTTATAATAATCTGACTAGAAGCATGAATTAGAGATCACTCCCAAATTACAGCTTTAACATAACAAGTGGAGTGCAAAACAATTTTAAATTTCAAATTTCTGCATGAAAATGTGTCTTCAGGTCAAAGGCTGACAAGGAGAACAGAAAAGCCGAGGGACGCGAGCCGTCCGAGGGAAAAGAGAAGAGCAGAGGCGTGTAAATCTTTCCTTCACCACATCTGAAGACCTGGCCAGTGAAGTATCTTCCAAGTCAAACCTTTGAAAAATACACACGAAGCCAATTCTCTGGGAAGAACATCATAAATCTCATATTTGTGTCTCTGACCTTGACTTGAGGGGTGTCGGAGCTGGGTGCTTGCATTCGTGTATATATATATAAAACACGAGCCTGAGCGTGCATGGATTACTCTCACTTGGTCAAGTTTTCTTCAAGCCAAATTCCAGCATGAACTTCTCCCTTTGATTTATTTTTGAAAAACACTGCCAAAACCCCAAAAGCCAACAGAATTCTGAGTGGGGAGACAATGGCAAATGTTTCACGCAATATAGCTTAAGTATAACTACGGGGCTAAAGGAGTTTTCCTTCTCATTTCCTGTGTTCTCTTGCCACAGCAATCGCACACACATAGACCAGAGTGCTTTTCCAGTAGACGGTGCAGGTCAAGTGCGGACGTAAATGATTTCAAACTGCTTTGTGCTTCATCTGTGTGTGGTTCCCATAGACCATGACACTTGTCTCTCCGTCCATCTAGACGTAGGTAGTGGAAAAGCGCGGCCGCTGTCCGAGTACATTATGGTTCACTGTTAATCTGAGGTGGCGTGAGACGGGTAGTTAGGTCGGTTCCACCCTGTGTTTAGCATCGTGCAGCTCCGTCGATTAGAATAATGAAAGGGCACTATGCTTCATGCAAATAGAGCACAATTCATTCCCACTGAACGTGGCACAGAAATGCCTCATTGTTTCTTAGGCTGCACGTGGGTTCACCTTTGACCTCAGTCTCCCCAACCAATCACAAGACAACTCCTATGCACTCCCATTGATCTGCATCTCCAGTGCACCGGGCGACAGCTGGCCGTGGGAACGAAGCAATACACACTACATCTGTGAAAAAGATATTGCTGTTATATTTACTTGTATTTTGTGTTGTTAAATATTATTTAAATGCTAAATTCTTAACACCTTACATGGTTTATGTTATCACACCGTGTCAAGTCAAAATGAAGTATTTCACAGTATTTTATGTACATGACGTTGCACTGACAGATTCGCCACGTGTCCTTCAATTTCAGAGATTAGGCTATACATTCTCTGAACGTTTGTACAGTATGAATGTTCCAGATTTGTCTGACAGTATGTGTATTTTTGTGTGAAAATAACTTTACCAACGTTATAAATTCATTACTATGAGTGTACTAATATGTTCATTTCCATTATAGTTGAATTTGTTTTGCACTGTATGATATTAGGTTGAAGTATACGATGGTTATTAAATTGTTTGAGTTGACGTGCTTATAATTTCAGGACGCTTTTGTTCAAAGAAAACGGACATACTGAAGAACGGGGGCAGCATTGTTACGCATATCTTCAGTCACTGCCAGTGAATGAGATGATGAGAGTCTGATTTAGAAAGACATGAAACAGCAAAACAGTCCTTATCTGCTGTAGACATTACCTGTAATCCTGTGGCAAATTGTAATGGAGAGAAACAAGTAGAGAAATATCAGTCATGCATGTCACAGAACATATATAATATGAGTTTAGAGCAGGACATCATGTCATATTCTTAGACCTCAACAGGAGCGTCATAACACACTGATGTCGCACTGTCTGTTAACTTTCATGTTGTTATGAATCACTGAACATGGGGTTAGGCTAATGAAGAGCTGTGCTGCTCTCAGGTACATCACTGGGGCAGTCTGCTCTTCTCTTGTGTTTGATATCATCTACTTCTGATGTCCGTGACATTTAAAGGGATGAGAGGCCAGATGTGTAAGATGAGCTTGAAAAGGCAAGAGACTAAACACTTGACTCTGATGAGGGCATGTAGCCCCACAATTATTCTTGTCTTACAAATCTAGATCAAACCATTTATTTAAAAATTAATAAATTTTTTAATTTAAATAGAACAATTAAATTGATTTGAAGTTGTTGACTTGGTAATTGGGCAACCACCATTTTATCGCTAGTTTTATGTAGACATCGAGAGGGTAAGAAATTATACAAAAAGTAAAGAAAATGCAAAAGTTTGACATGAGTACAGTTTGTCATAATCCATGCTAAAATTATAGTGACCATAATAAAGGTACTGAAATATACAAGATTTCTGTGCCAGATGTGTGTAATAATAATAAAATGTATCATAAATATTTATCATAAATACCATACACACTCAGTAAGGGCAATGGTGGCTCAGTGTCAGAAAGGGCATCTGGTGTAAAAGCTGTGCCAAGTTGTTGTGCGGACCAGTTGGTCCACTGTGGCGAACAGGGAGCAGTCGAAATCAACTTCTTCTACCAAACATACTCAGTGAAATGAATCAATGACACAAAACATGGCCAGATATGTGATAATTAACAAGCCTGTTCAATAATTTCATTGTTCATATGATCAACAGTTATACCAAGCTAAAATGAGGTAGTTTACATAAATTAACAACTTTTTTTTTTTTTTTTTTTTACACAACATTTTTACAGAGAAAAGTCCATTTATAGTAGTTACATCTGAAACATGGCAAACTGGGGTCTGCAAAAGATACTTCTGACTTTGACCTTGCATCACTGTCCAGAGTGTCCAGTGCCAGGCATGCCCTCTACAGCATAGAAACGCTTTCTGACCCTTTAGAGGCAAACTCCTAAAAGCTACCTATTGGTTAAATACAGCAATAGATAGTGTAGAGGACGTTATGTTATACGTTATAGAGCCCTAATGTGGGGCTGACCTTAAACTGATGCCATTAAAATGCCTTAAAATGATTACATTAAATTCACGTTGTCTTTGAATAAATCTTTTTAAAAAATCATTCACATTTTGTGCCTTTTCTAAATAAAAGTTTTAATTTTAAAAAATTCAAGAAGCATACGTTTAGGCGGATAATAATTATTATATAAATTTTTCATTAAACGAGAACTGTTTGCTGCGCCTTTTATTCTGAAATGTTTAGTCTCACTTTGATGACGCCATCACAACGAGACGGCGCGACAATTCCTCGGTTCTTCATTTAATACTTTGTTTTTCATGTTCAAACTAACAAACCTTGTAAGGATATATAGGGATAAAATAGTTTAATAATGTAATGATTCTTTTTCCCCTCTCCTTTCTGTTTCTCTATTTTTTTGTAAAGCTGTAAATGTCCATTGTAAAAGGCGCTATACAAATAAATTGAATTGTAGTTCATCATCCCAGAATGGAGTGTCAGTGTTCCGTAGCCACATTGAAACCTAAACCGCGCATGTCGTGCTGCAAAAAAACAAAACAAAATCCACAAGATAAACTGCCCCAAGCTTCCGTATCTGTCTAATCTGTCAATCACTGATTAACAAGGTTTGGAGTCCCAGGTCTCTGATTACGGTTATTAAATTTGTTACGCGCCATTTTCTCTTGGATGTGTCAAGCTTCACACGGGACCTGTTCAGTGATTTGGACCAGATCGCTTTTTAAGCATGTTTCACCGGCCAGTGCTTAAAAACAGACGGGCTCTTCTGGAGAGGGCAGAAAAGTTTATTTCTGATGTGTATTTCACCGACTGCAATCTCAGGGGCAGGTGTGGATCATGGTTATGTCCAGTTCTGTTCTGTTCTGTCCAGTTTTGTTCTGTCCAGTTCTGTTCTCTCCAGTTCTGTTCTGTTCTGTCCAGTTCTGTTCAGTTCTGTTCTGTTCTCTCCAGTTCTGTTCTGTTCTGTCCAGTTCTGTTCTGTTTTGGCTGCTGTGCTTTGTGTTCTCTGTATGCTGAAGGACAGCCACTTTGGTTACTTAAACGTCACATTTAAGGATTATAAAATGACATTTTCAAATAAATAAAATAAAAAAGAACGTTTTCTAAAGGTCTGTTTTAAACATTTGCAACAATGCCATCATCATATTAATGTTATATAAGTGTCTTCTGTGATCCCCTTCTGATGATTTTATTAATTTACAGCAGCAATGCTCATAAAAGTTTATCACTTTCCTTTCAGACTTTATGGAGAAACCTGTGCACTTGAGTCTCTCTCAGTGTTTCAGACTGCGAAACGTATCCCATACACCGAGGCAGTTCAGCAAAACTTTCATCCTTGCAATGTTGGTGATGCTTTTGGACCCACGTAAGGTTCCCCTGCACTTAAGCTGTTTTTTTTTTGTGGCATGAAAATTAGATAAATTTTAAAATGGTACTCATTATTATTATGGCAGGTGGTGGACTTGCTGGTTCAAACTTGTCCTAAAAATTCCAGACGAGTGGAAAGGGAAGGAAGTTCATCTGAGATGGGAAAGTGATGGAGAGGGAATGGTATGGCGAGACCAAGAACCAGTCCAGGTAAATGGTTTTGGAATAACCGTGAGTAGCAAAATAGGTGTCGGTACTCTGATTAATTTTGCAACATTCAACTTCTGTTAGGGTTTGACCAAAGAAGGTGAAAAGACGAGCTGCATCCTGACTGAGTGCCTGAAACAGAATGAACCCCACAGGTTAGTTATGATCATGTTAATAGATAATATAATAGAAGAAGAAGCCTTTTTATTATTGCCACACATGCATTACAGCACAGTGTAGTCCTTTACTTCACATTTCCCAGCTAAGGAAGTTGGGGTCAGAGAGCAGGGGCAGGTTAGACACAATGCCCCTGGAGCAGAGAGGGCCTTGCTTAATTGCCCAGCAGTGGCAGCTTGGCGTTTGCTAGGGCTTGAACCCTGATCTTCCAAGCAATAACCTTAACCACTTCAGCTACCACCATCATAAGGATTTCAGAGAGAACGGACAGATGAAGAAATTTCAAGAAGTTTTAGGAGTTAAATTAAAGTTTTGGGAGCATGAATTGTAAACTGGCAGCCTGCACTAACCCCACCCCTCTCTTTATGCCTCTGTCTCTCTCTCTGTCTCTCTCTCTCTTTCTCTCTCATGAATGTGTTTCAGCATGACCCTGTATGTGGAATTAGCGTGTAATGGATTATTCGGTGCTGGAAACGGTTCCATGATAGCTGCCCCAGACCCGAACAGGAAGTACACTCTCCATAAGGCTGAGCTTGTAGTTTTTAATAAAGATGTGCAGGAGCTTCTCACTGACTTTGAGATGCTTGTGGACATTGTGAAGGTAAGATGCACTGTACAAATACCATGACATCATGACTGGATAACAGTGAAGATATTAGAGTTGGCTGTAAAAAAAAGTCTGAGGTTTGACTTATATTCTTCCACTTTAATTCAGGTGCTAGGTGAAGGAGACCAACGTGGATATCAAGCTTTATTTACAGCGAATGAGATGGTAAATCTGTGTGACCCAACCAATCCTAGCACTTTCTCTTCAGCCCGAAACCTGGCGCATAAATTCTTCAGTCAGAGGAACGGACAAAGCCAACACATTGTGCATGCCATGGGCCACTGTCACCTTGACACAGGTTTTAAACTTTACTTAATTGTTTCTTAATAAATGTTGATGTTAGGTAGAGAAGAGGACTACAATTCACATTTGATGCTGATGGTGTTTGATTTTGTCTCCAGCCTGGCTGTGGCCATATGAAGAAACCATCAGAAAATGTGCACGCAGCTGGGTCACAGCCATCCGCTTGATGGAGAAGAACCCAGAGTTTATTTTTACTTGCTCCCAGGTAATTAAATATCTCCTATGCTTCACAACTTACATAACTTCAAAACTTACAATTACATAATATACAGATACACCGATCAGGCATAGCATTGTGAGCAGTGCTAGGTGAAGTGAATAAGACTGAGTATCTCCTCATCATGGCACCTGTTAGTGGGTGGGATATATTAGACAGCAAGTGAACATTTTGTCCTCAAAGTTGATGTGTTAGAAGCAGGAAAAATGGACAAGCGTAAGGATTTGCGCGAGTTTGACAAGGACCAAATTGTGATGGCTAGACCACTGGATCAGAACATCTCCAAAACTGCAGCTCTTGTGGGGTGTTCCCAGTCTGCAGTGGTCAGTATCTATCAAAAGTGGTCCAAGGAATGAACAGTGGTGAACTGGTGACAGGGTCATGGGCGGCCGAGGCTCATTGATGCACATGGGGAGCGAAGGCTGGCCCGTGTGGTCCGATCCAACAGACGAGCTACTGTTGCTCAAATTTCTGAAGAAGTTAATGCTGGTTCTGATAGAAAGGTGTCAGAATACACAGTGCATTGCAGTTTGTTGTGTATGGGGCTGCATAGCCGCAGACCAGTCAGGGTGCCCATGCTGACCCTGAATAGGCACATAAGCATTGCATCACAGGGCAATGGAAGAAAGTGGCCTGGTCTGATGAATCATGTTTTCTTTTACATCACGTGGTTGGCCGGGTGCATGTGCGTCGCTTACCTGGGGAACACATGGCACCAGGATGCACTATGGGAAGAAGGTGCTCTCAATCCAATCGAGTCTGTGGGATGTGCTGGACAAACAAATCCGATCCATGGAGGCCCCACCTCGCAACTTTCAGGACTTAAAGGATCTGCTGCTAACATCTTGGTGCCAGATACCACAGCACACCTTCAGGGATCTAGTGAAGTCCATGCCTTGACGGGTCAGGGCTGTTTTGGCAGCAAAAGGGGGAGCAACACAATAATAGGCAGGTGGTCATAATGGCATGCCTGATCAGTGTATATACAGTACATCTAAATATGCAATATACACACTCTTAGTAAAAAATCCCTCAATTATTCTTTGTAGAATCTCCACTTATCTAAAATCACTCGTATCGACCAAATCAGGAGATGCACAAATTTAAATAGAATCAAGCACCAGAGCACTGAAGTCAGTCTAGATTTAAGCTAAATTACTTTCATCCACATTCACACACTCTACTCACACTCTAATATTAGGCAACTCTGCTGGCAGATGAGAATGTTTTTTTCACCGAAGCTAAATGACGTTTTTTTTTACTTTTAAAAGCTTGTTTTTTAAATGATTTCTGCTGTAAAGGTCTTTAATGTTCTCTCAGAGGAACAGACTAAAGCTGGAGAACTCATTAATCTGTGTTTTTCATTCAGGCACAGCAGTTTCATTGGGTGAAGACCTGGTATCCAGGCCTTTTCTCCCAGATACAGCATTTTGTGCAGAAAGGACAGTTTATTCCAGTTGGAGGCACCTGGGTGGAGATGGTGATGATTTAACTTTATTCAGTTATTCAACACAGAAATGTTAATGAAGTTCCAAAAAATCATTCTCTGACAAATCAGGTTCAAGAATTCAAAAGAGCCGTGGTGTAATGCTTTTTATTCCAATAACAGATTGCTTAAAATAGAACCTGATGCAGTGGGGTTTTTTTTTTTTTTATCAGGATGGCAATTTGCCTTCTGGAGAGTCTATGGTCAGGCAGTTTTTAGAAGGACAGAACTTCTTTAAAGCAGAATTTGGACAATACTGCAAAGAGGTAAGTTTAGAACAAACTGTAAAGCAGCTTTTTTCCATTCTGTGAGAATATTAAGTAGCATTTTATATCATGCCCCTGTGTTACAGACACTTTCATGATGAATCCTTACTGCTCTCTGTTTTTAAAAATCTGAAGGTGTTATCTTCATCTCTCCGTTCTATTATTTCTTCACAGTTCTGGTTACCTGATACATTTGGCTACTCTGCACAGCTCCCTCAGATAATGCAAGGCTGTGGCGTCTCTCGCTTTCTCACTCAGAAGTTAAGCTGGAATCTCATCAACACATTTCCCGTAAGTATTGAAAGTGTGAAACCTTTTTTTTTTTGTACACCT
Source organism: Hemibagrus guttatus (assembly GCA_033459395.1). Taxonomy (NCBI): domain Eukaryota; kingdom Metazoa; phylum Chordata; class Actinopteri; order Siluriformes; family Bagridae; genus Hemibagrus; species Hemibagrus guttatus. The sequence continues at coordinate 844,541 of JAUCMX010000013.1, read as the reverse complement.
GACCATTGCACCCCCATAAGGTGTTGAATTACTGATCGGAAGGTATCGGTTCGAATCCCAGGTCCACCAAGCTGCCACTGCCCTGAGCAATGCCCTCAATTGCTCAGTTGTATAAAATAAGATAAACTGTAAGTCTCTCTGTATAAGAGCGTCTGGCAAATGCCAGAAATGTAAATGTTTCCTGATAATGCTTCACACTAGATCAGAGGTCTTTTCTTACCAGAAAGGGGTAGTGTAGGTGCAGGTTTTCATTCCAATCTGGCAGAACCCACATCCGAGTCTATTGAAAGCCAAGATCAACTGATTAAACAGGTGGAGGTTTGACTTCTGCTTGATTGGTATGAAAACCTGCACCCACACTGGCCCTTTGAGTATAAGAGTGGACACTCCTGCACTAGATTATGAAACATGGCTGTAGGAATTTGCTTATTGCAATAGTTGGGCAAGGAGCAGATAGCACTACAGGTCATCCCACAGTAGGGTTGAGGTCAGGGCTCTGTGAAGGACAGTTCTTCCACAGCAACCTAAGCTCACCATGTCTTTAAGGACCTCACTTTGTGCACAGGGGCATCATACTGGATCAGGTTCAGGTCTTTCAGTTCCAGTGAAGGGAAATTGTAAAGCTACAGCATATAAAGCTAGCCGATAGAAGCGTGCTTCAAACTTTGTGGCAATAGTTTCAGGAAGGTTTATCTACAGGTGTGATGGTCAGGTGTATTTTAGCTTATGTTGCTGGTCCACAATGGCACAATTATCTCTTTCATGCTTGATCATAACGTCAATGCTTTATTAAACCCCCTTTCTATCAGCACAACACTTTCTTTTGGGAGGGTATTGATGGATCCCAAGTGTTAACTCACTTCCCCCCTGGGAACACCTATGAGATGAAGGGAAAAGTTGAGGATGTGAGTGAACGTTTACTATAAAACTATTGATAATGGCTCCCTCTAGTGGTCAGTGTGATTCATTCTTCTCACTGTGTTTCACAGCTAATCAACACTGTCAAGAACAACAAAGACAAAGGGCGAGCAAATCACAGCGCAGTGCTGTTCGGGTTTGGTGATGGAGGTGGCGGACCTACCCAGATCATGCTGGACCGCTTACAGCGTGTACAGGATTCAGATGGTCTTCCCAGGTCATTTTCTGCTCCATGAGTTCAAGTGAAAAAAAGACATCCTGCTTCCTGTAGCCTAGTTACAGGAAAATGACAGAACTGACATCAGTGTGTTCTGTATATTAATATGACACTGAGCACTGCAAGTCTTGCTCTAATTAAAATATCTGAATGTTTATTCATCAGGGTTCAGATGTCCACTCCAGATCGTCTCTTTTCTGAACTTCAGGCTGATTCTGGCCTCCTGTGTACCTGGTCTGGTGAGCTCTTCCTCGAGCTGCATAATGGCACGTACACTACTCAGGCAAAGGTATGTGGCCATCTATCAAAAGAACTAATTTTACCTCCTAGGCAGGCAGATGCTTGTTCTGTTCTTTGAGACCTAAGGTGACCACAGTCCATGTTTGTGCCACAGATAAAGCTAGGGAATCGCCAATGTGAGGCCCTACTGCATGATGCTGAGGTGGCCAGCTGCCTAGCAATGTGTAAAAGCCCAAGTTTCATATACCCAGCAAAAGAGCTTCAAAACTCATGGAGGTAAGTCCTTGACAGATGAGATTGCGCGACCTGGACTCATTCAGTTACTGGATTTATTGTCTTCTGGTTTTCTTGTAGACTTCTTCTGCTCAACCAATTTCATGATGTCATTCCTGGCAGCTGCATTGAGATGGTGGTAGAAGATGCACTAAAATATTATGAGGGTACTCTTTAGCATCCATCCTGTAAAATATACCTACATCAGTACTGTATACGCTGTTATTGTACACTATTATTTCCTGTAATGTATACGCCCATTTTAACATTGCTAAATAAATCGATGTGACTATTGGTTAATAATAATAATAATAATAATAATAATAATAATAATAATAATTGGTTAAGTGTTTTTTTTTCCCCCCAAGAAATTCAAAAGACTGGCTCCAGACTCCTGCTTTCTGCCTTTGCTGGGCTAAGATCTAGTCCGCAGATGGGAGCGGGCTCCAGGACAGCAGTTCTCAACACACTCTCTTGGGAGCGCACTGAAGTCGTAGAACTTGCAGAAGAAGAGCTCGGTACTCAAACCTGTGGTGTTTTCACCTTCACAATCACTGTCAGCAAATCCTGCTTGCAGTCAGGCATTTGATTTAGACCTTTGTTATGTTCTTCTTCTTGACTGACTTCTCCTTTCTTCCTGTTCTGCTAATGGTTTAAAGCAGTCACCATAAAATTTGCCATGCTTCTGTCACACATGAGTCCTTTAGATAAAAGGCATCTTTCCACATTATGATAATCGCTATAGACTCAAATTGTCCATTCACTGAGACTGATAGCAGGCAGCTCTGGATAATAAAGCTAATCTCTGCACCTGTTTTCCTCAGCCCTGGTGAAAGCTCCTAGTGTGGGAGTAGCTCTGCTTACAGAGTCCGCTGAGCCAGCGTCTGTGGTGTCTGTAACAGTGCAGGTATTGTGTTCTGGAGGACATGTTTCATTACAGAAAATTGTTTACACCCACACACCATAGCTTTGATGCCTGACTCTTTCTCGGTTACAGCCTGATGGTAATGTCAGAATGGAGAATGGGCTTTTGAAGGCTGTCTTGGATAAAATGGGCCGTTTGATATCCCTGCTTCATGTGCAGACAAACAGGTGAAATCATACTAAGTAGAATCTCTCTGATTGGAGCAACTGCATATGAATTATTTTGAAGATTTTAAAGCATTTATGTATTATGTCCTTTGATTATAGAGAGTCCATTTCTGAGGGCTGTTTTGGAAATCAGTTTGTGTTGTTTGAAGACATTCCTTTATACTGGGATGCATGGGATGTGATGGACTACCATCTTCAGACCAGGTCATTTTTAAACACATCATCCCATCAGCTCTTATTAGCAGTGTAAAATCTAACAGTGTTAACACATTTGCACAGTCCACCCTGTAAGGTGTAGATGACACACATTATGTTTGTAGGAAGCCTGTAGTGGATGTGGCACGGCCCACTAAAGTGCTGAGCTCAGGAGGGCTGCGAGGAAGCGTGACCTTCTCCCTGTGCATCAGTGGGAAGAGCAACATCACTCAGGAGGTCATACTGGATGCCAACTGCCCCTACATCAAGTTTAGTACAAGGGTGAAGAGAGCGGAACTCATTATTAGTGACAGCATGACTTTTGATTCCATCATTCCTATACTTGAGCAGTGAGAATTGTTTTTTTCAGGTGGATTGGGCAGAGGCACATAAATTCCTCAAGGTGGAGTTTCCTGTGCAGGTTCGCAGTTCCAATGCTACCTATGAGATTCAGTTTGGTCACCTACAGAGACCTACACACAGAAACACATCCTGGGACTGGGCTCGCTTTGAGGTGAGTACACAGTTGTCATTAGAAGGTGTTAAGCCTGTGGATCATATTTTCATACCTGTTAACAAATTCTTTCATTCATACCTCTAGGTGTGGGGCCATAAATGGGCTGATCTCTCAGAACATGGCTTTGGTGTAGCTCTTCTGAATGACTGCAAATATGGTCATTCTGTTCACCAGAATGTCATGACCTTATCATTGTAAGTTAGCTCACTTAACGAGGCTTGTTTCCTTTTAAGAAACTGGTTTAAAACCTCTTCTTTCCCTTCAGACTGCGAGCACCAAAAGCACCTGATGCCAATGCAGATATGGGGCATCATCAGTTTACATACGCAATCATGCCACACAAAGGTAGGTCCATACAAATTCTCTAATCATTATTAAAAATATATCTATATCTAAGGCTATAAGGCATATCTCTCATGACTTTCTGGCATTTCAGGCTCGTTTCAGGATGCATCAGTCACACAACACGCCTACAACCTCAACTTTCCGCTTTGTCTGATTCCTGACGTCAATATGGGCAATCCCTGGAGCGCATTCAGCATAAGCTCAGCAGCGGTCATCCTGGAAACTATCAAACAGGTAGATAGGCATGTTTGTCTGAATTGTTTCCTTTCCAGTCTGTCTGTGCTGAGACTAATACTGTCTTCCGCAGGCTGAGGGAAGGAAGAACGTCCTTGTTGTCCGTCTGTATGAGTCTTACGGGAGCAGTGTGGCTGCAGTTCTGTCTACATCCCTCCCAGTGCGAGAGGCTTGGCAGTAAGTTTGGGTTTATGGGTACAGGATCCTAATAAAAAGAGAAAATCTTGAAAACTAAAAGCACCTCTGAACACTTGCAACGTGCATGTCCAAGAGGTATTAATGATATATTTTAGCACTAAAAGCCCTTCATGAATAAATAATTACAGCACATAGACTTAAAGTGTTTACTTTGTTAACTGGGTGTGTCTCTTAGGAGGGTCATTTACTAAAAAACGTGTCATCTTAAGTGCGTCATTTACTTAAAATAAGAAAAGAATAAGGTTCCAGCTCTCTTATTACAATTACCCGGAACGAATTAGTCATTTTCAAGTCCTTTTACACACCAACGGGATATGCCCTTTTTAGAATACATTGTTTAATGATTTATTTGGTGGAGGCATTGGTGGCTCAGTGGTAGGCTTCTCGCCTATCATGCGGAAGGCCCGGGTTCGATTCCCAGCCAATGCCTCAACCCCAGCCACTGGATGCAGTGCTGGTCCCAAGCCCGGAAAAATGGGAGGGTTGCGGCAGGAAGGGCATCCGGCGTAAAACCTGTGCCAAGTTGTTGTGCGACCCCGAACAGGGAGCAGCCGAAAGCAACTTCTTCTTCTTAATGATTTATTTGATGTTCCTTACCAGCTACAAATCTTACAGTAAGGAACCCTTTAGTACTGGAGAAAAACACATTATTTTATAATATTTTAGCTATTTACTGGAGCTTTTCAAACCAAATAACCCATTTTTTTTAGAAGTTTTCTATTAACAACTTTGATCATGTGGAGTTATAATTTGCCCCATGGATATACACTATTTCCAAAAGTTTTGGGACGTCTGCCTTTACATGCACATGAATGTAATATGGAGTTGTCCCGCCCTTTGCAGCTATAACAGCTTCAACTCTTCTGGGAAGGCTTCCACAAGGTTTAGGAGTGTGTTTATGGGAATTTTTGACCGTTCCTCTAGAAGCGCATTTGTGAGGTCAGCCACTGATGTTGGACGAGAAGGTCTGGCTCGCAGTCTCCGCTCTAATTCATCCCAAAGGTGTTCTATGGGGTTGAGGTCAGGACTCTGTGCAGGCCAGTCAAGTTCCTCCACACCAAACTCGCTCATCCATGTCTTTATGGAGCTTGCTTTAGTCACTGGTGTGCAGTCATGTTGGAACAGGAAGGGGTCATCCCCAAACTGTTCCCACAAAGTTGGGAGCATGAAATTGTCCAAAATGTCTTGGTATGCTGATGCATTAAGAGTTCCTTTCACTGGAACTAAGGGGTCGAGCCCAACCCCTGAAAAACACCTGAATTCAATGATTTGGAGGGGTGTCCCAAAACCTTTGCTAATATAGTGTACTTCATAAACCTTTTAAATAATTTAAAGTATTTTCAAATAAATATCATGTTAGTAGTAAACATTATGATGTTTGTATTAGAGATCTGTACTTCCTGTCGTAAGTATTTAGTCTTTGAAAGATCTTATTAGCAATTGCTCATATAGGTTGTAATGACACTATAAAGACACTGGCCCCTAGTTTATGTTACTACAACTAAAAAACATTTCTCCTTTGTTTGACCAGTTGTGACCTGCTGGAGCGTCCTGGTTGTCCTGCTGCACTCAAGGACTCGGAGATTTCCCTCACTTTTAAACCGTTCCAGATCATCTCACTCCTGCTGCAGCTACACTGAGCTAAACCTGTCAGCAAATAAGTCTTGAGATTTACATATCTGGTAGAAATAAATACAATTTTTTTATCCTATGATTTATCTGTAATTTCTTGTAAGTTTAAGTAATACTTAATAATAAAATCAGCTATTTGAATGATTAATATTTTGTAATTTTTTGTTGCAGTGTAGCATAAATTGTCATGTCCACAAAAATACACTGACAGTAAAGATTTTGAATATTAGGGTTTATATAATAAAAATACAGTACATCTACTAAACAGGTATTCTGTCACATAAAGAAAGTGGTAGCTCAGTGGTTAAGACTTTAAACTACTGGTCAGACGGTTGGACTCCTGAGGAACTGCTCGGAAAAAAAACCAGACAGACAAATGTGTTAAAAATATAAAATGGTAATTAACATCCCAAGAAATAGCTGATGTGAACCAGATGGCTAAATTTGTTTAACTGTCCCTCTACAGTATAGTATTTCCACACATACAGCTGCCTGTTGATCCAGCAGTTTATCACACGTTTATCTATTATTTTATATTAAAGAAGCCGCTAAGCAGTTCTGCTGCTCTTCCTACGAGGTTTGCTGGTGGCCTTAGGTTTAGTGTTAGCTTTTTGTCTTCTTGTACTCTCAGCTTTGGTTTGTCGTAGCCCTGAAAAAAAAAACTGATTTAATTACAAATGGCGGTACTGCGATGACCAAACTGAAATGTATGACCATAAAATGGTGGCAGTCACCTGTTGAACTGCGTGTGTTTGGTCTTTTTCTGTCATCAGCTGCTTCTGTCTTGCTGGCATTCTGCCGTCTGGCGCCGCTCTGTTTCTTAGCCACATCCTTCACCCTTTTTCCAGCCCCTGCTTCCGTCTTTACAAGCTTTTCCTGTGAAATACTCTTAGTTTTCCTTCTCTGTTTTACTCTCATTACACAGTGTATATGTGCACTATTATTACTGCAGTTGATTAACAGGGAAGCATCTCACCTTTTTTGTATCTGTATTGTCATCTTTCTTTATTTTTCTCTTTGCCTTGGAAGATTTGGACGCTAAAAGTCAACAGCATTAATTTTATAGCATTGACTTGTCCTGAATTACATCAATGACAAAAAAAAAATAAACCGCTTAAACACCTTAAATTACCTTTGGGGGCCATTGGACCAGGAACACCCTGAAAAGTGTGAAAACAAGAAATATATTTATGAGATCAACTTTATTAACTTTATTTATTATTCTGTAGCTGAGTATTTACTTTATAACCATTTATAATTCCTCACCTTAAACCATATAGTTCTTCCATTGTGGTCTCTTAGTGAATTCATCCCATCAATGCTGTAACACTGCATCCAGGAAATTAATTCTGTGTAATCTCTCTTCTGTGGGTCATAACCTTTTCCACCTAAATAATAATAATAATAATAATAATAATAATAATAATAAAACACTTGTAGTATTTAATCTGAATTTTAAGAATGCTTCACTTAAAAAGTGGTCTGTATGTAAAGCGATTTACCAAAACAACCTAGGAATGTTTATATTGAGGTTAATCTGCCTAGGTCTAATGCCTTGCTAGTTATGCGTGAATCCATTTCTTACAACTTGATAAAGATTTGGTTAATTACATTCTCTAGTGGTGTGTATGAGTGGGTATTCAGTATATTGAAATATATGATGAGTTGAGTTTGTGATGCGACTGCACTGTCACATCATCATCATCATCATAACAGAGAAGAGCCTTTACACACACTGTACAGATGACAGCAAGGCAAAATTCTAAATGTCTGAATGACTTAATAAATAGACAGTAATAATATTTGAGAGAAAGAGAATGAGGCGAGTTGACTTGATCATCAATTATCCATCATTTCCAATTCTTTAAAATCACACAGTAATATTTTCCATAAGTAGGCTGCAAATATAAGTGGGCTGTCCTTCAGTGGAACGAAACCTTAAACTGCTGTTTAGTATATTTTATTTTGTCATTTTAGTCTCAAATTTATTCTTATGTATGTACAATACTTTGGACAACTAGTGTTGTTTATAAACACAACTCTCTTACTAAAAAAGCTATAATTCACCTTGTAACTGAGACACATGTACACACATGTACACACTGAGGCAAAAAAAAAAACCATGTAAAACTTCGACCATGTGAAGGTTTTTCCCAGACTGCCAAACATACCCTTAATAATACAAGACTCATTGATGGATATTTTTACCCAGATTAACCACTTCAAGTGGTACAGTGTGACAGAGAGAGAGGAGATCTTCACTCTCAGTTTTCTTCTCATCAACACCAGCTTTCTGAACCTAAACAAGAACAAAGCCGTTATTGTATTTTAATGTATGACCGATTCATGACCAAGACCTTTATCATCATCACCTCTCCTGCCTCTGTGCCAGGCTCATCTTTAATGTTCATTGTCTCTTCATGTTGTGGTTTGAGTCCCTCTAACACAGTCCTTGCTTTCACAAAGGGAGGAATCTTTAATCTGAAATGATAGACCAAGAATGCCACTGTGTTCTCAGACACAAACTGCAGGATCCGTCAAGGGGGAAAGGAGACAGGGCAGGCAAGCAAAATTCAAGCTCAGCATCATAGCTTTTATATAATATTTAATGGAATTGCAGTATTAAGTGCACAGATTTCAGTGCATTTGTGGATCAATATTAAGAAGCAAACTCAAAAATAACCTGTACAGAATCTCTGCTCGAAGGTAGTTACCAATCCCGTTGAAGTACTTCTGATTTAAAAGAGCCTCACACACCGGCCTGTCAAACGCTTTGTCTGACAAATTGGACAAAATATTTTCCCTGGGAAAAAAAGGAAAGAAAAAGAATATACTATATGCAAAGATAGTGTTTGTCACTTGTATTTAAACACCCATAAAATGACTTGAGAGCCATAACATGATTCCACAGGTTGAAGTAAAGTCCTATATGATCTAAAGAGCATTTAACTACATGAACACAAGACTCGTGGAGAATGGGGCACTAAAATGTTAATTGTTTGTCCAGAAGTGACAGTATACATTTAAAACAAGAATATCTACAGGGCTTTTATTTCTAGATACTCCGATCAGCCATAACATTATGACCACTGCCAGGTGAAGTGAATAAGACTGATGATCTCCTCATCATGGCACCTGTTAGTGGGTGGGATATATTAGGCAGCAAGTGAACATTTTGTCCTCAAAGTTGATGTGTTAGAAGCAGGAAAAATGGACAAGCGTAAGGATTTGAGCGAGTTTGATGAAGGGCCAAATTGTGATGGCTAGACCACTGGATCAGAACATCTCCAAAACTGCAGCTCTTGTGGGATGTTCCCGGTCTGCAGTGGTCAGTATCTATCAAAAGTGGTCCAAGGAAGGAACAGTGGTGAAGCGGAGACAGGGTCATGGGCGGCTAAGGCTGACTGATGCACGTGGGGAGCGAAGGCTGGCCCGTGCGGTCCGATCCAACAGACGAGCTACTGTTGCTCAAATTGCTGAAGAAGTTAATGCTGGTTCTGATAGAAAGGTGTCAGAATACACAGTGCATGACGGGTCAGGGCTGTTTTGACCAACACAATATTAGGCAGGTGGTCATAATGTTATGCCTAGTCAGTGTATATACTGATGTATAAGACTTTAATAGCTAACAGTTTTAAGTGAACAGCTGGCACCTGAAGCTCTTGTACTCCAACATGACACAGGGGCCTCGGTCTTTCTGCCAGCGTCCATCAGGCTGCCAGCTGCCAAACCTGCGGACATCGACGAAGCTCAGCACTCTCTGAGGATCCTCCTTGGTGTAAAAGCGCAGGTGGGCATGTTTTGGGAGTTCTGATTTCGTAGTGAAGGTGAAATTTCCAGTCATCCCAAACCGGAAGACCACATCCATGGGCGCCTGGTTCAGTCGTGATTTGCTTGCCCTCCGTTGGTCAGTTTTGATGGGAGTGAGTGTGAGTCGCACTTCTTTTCCTCTGGACGTGGCGCTGATTTGGTAAGCATCGCTATTAAAGTGCACCTCGGCTCCTTTACTCACCTCAGACTTCTCCACAGAGCCGCTGAAAATCACCCCTGCACATGCCGTGTTCACGAACACACTGGCCAGGTGCAGCTCAGGACACTCAGGCATTGCGATGTGGACGTTATTTCAGATCACCTGGATATTAATGACGGACTTAAGTAAGGTCAAGAAACTCCCCACGTAAACGGTTGGAGTCGTTCGGCAAAAAGAGATAGAAGATTCAATCCAGTACACGATGTGGCACAATTATGCGGTATTTGTAACTGCTGTAGATGATATAAATCAGCAAAAATATTTGTTTACTGGTCCTTCATAATCATACTCACGCTATCTTCCAAAACACCGCCATGTTTCTGAAGCGGGAAGTGAGGGCTGATGGGAAATGTAGTTAAACAGGCTCTGGGCTCAGCGGTCAGACCCTCTCTGAGGCGATTCCTATGTGTGTGTGTGTGTGTGTGTGTGTGTATGTACACACATACTATATTGCCAAAAGTTTTGGGACACCCCTCCAAATCATTGAATTCAGGTGTTGTGTTTCAGGGGTTGGGCTCGGCCCCTTAGTTCCAGTGAAAGAAACTCTTAATGCTTCAGCATATCAAGACATTATGGACAATTTCATGCTCCCAACTTTGTGGGAACAGTTTGGGGATGACCCCTTCCTGTTTGGTGTGGAGGAACTTGACTGGCCTGCACAGAGTGTTGACCTCAACCTGATAGAACCCCTTTGGGATGGATTAGAGCGGAGACTGTGAGCCAGGCCTTCTCGTTCAACATCTGTGCCTGACCTCACAAATGCGCTTCTAGAGAGGAATGGTCAAAAATTCCCATTATCACATTCCTAATCCTTGTGGAAAGCCTTCCCAGAAGAGTTGAAGCTGTTATAGCTGCAAAAGGGCGGGCGACTCCCTATTACATGTGAAGGCAGATGTCCCAGTTTTGGCCTGGCTCCACTCTAATTCATCCCAAAGGGCTTCTATCAGGTTGAGGTCAACACTCTGTGCAGGCCAGTCAAGTTCCTCCACACCAAACAGGAAGGGGTCATCCCCAAACTGTTCCCACAAAGTTGGGAGCATGAAATTGTCCCAAATGTCTTGATATGTTGAAGCATTAAGAGTTCCTTTCACTGGAACTAAGGGGCCGAGCCCGACCTCTGAACTCAATGATTTGAAGGGGTGTCCCAAAACTTTTGGCTATATATATATATATATATATATTACAGTTTATAATTTTATAATATTTATCCTGATTATGTTGTTTGGGGCATTGGTGGCTCAGTGGTAGGTTACTCGCCTATCATGCGAAAGGCCCGGGTTCGATTCCAGCCAATGCCCCAACCCCAGCCACTGGATGCAGTGCCGGTCCCAAGCCCGGAAAAATGGGAGGGTTGCGTCAGGAAGGGCATCCGGCGTAAAACATTTGCCAAGTTGTTGTGCGGACCAGTTGGTCCGCTGTGGCGACCCCAAACAGGGAGCAGCCGAAAGCAACTTCTATCCTGATTATATTGTTTACATATAATTATATTTAAGCATGTTTAACCTGTAATCAACCTGCTTTGTCCTGTAATTCACTGAGAAACTCAAGGCTAAAAAAATAATTCTGTTTTTGATCATCAAGGTTTAAAACAATCCTCCGAAAAACGATAATGCAGGTGTCTGGATCAAAGTTCAAAATTAATATGGTTCAAAGTTCAAACCATTTGTCCTTGAGACCTCATGGTGGAAAAATGAAATAAGAATTCAACAGTGCTGCATAATCTAATGCTATTTAATATATCGTATGCATGTTGGGTCACAATCCTTGCCTTATGAAATAACATCTCGAGATCTGGTGTTCTGTGAAAGAACAGAAATAACTGTCTTGGGCAATATGTTATTGTCAAATGATTTATTTCATGAATATTCATCTAAAAATACAAAATACATTTTCAAGTTAAAAAAAACAAATAAACAAACAAACATCACCACTTGGGAAAAACAATGGCCCAAATAATACTTATTTCAGTTGTCAATTCAAAGGCCTGTGTGTTCACAGCTCTGTAATGTACTGACATGTCACAGTCTGTGCACACTTGTACAGAATCACTGTGTTATTAATTTGCTTTACATTTATTAAAAAAAGATCTGAAACTGCTTGTGCATAAATCTTTATAACTGATGCACCTTGATAGAGAATTACTCCACCATGTTTTCTGCTTCACAAAATAATCCCATTAATTCCACTGGAGCTAAAAGCCCAATTGTGTGACCTCCAAAAGGCCAGTGTGAGTGGTGACCTGAAGGTAACCACTTTTTTTTATTTATTTACAGTTCAGTGAGATTCTGTGTAGATGTGTAAATGACACTCATTCATAACGAATTAATTAAACTATTATACAAGATAAATTCACTGCAGTGCATTCATCATAGCTTGTGCTTGTTTAAGTTCTGGAAAGCAAAGGGAAAAAACATGCATTAATTTACACTTTACATATAAATATTGTACTATAAAATTGAAAACAGCAAACGTATTGGTTGCATACTCTTAATCAGACCTGTTAAGAGCACTCTGAACTTGTCTGCACTGACGGAGACTACAGTCGTCTCAGTGGAACCAGACTCTGGGTCCTGAGCCTGCAGCTTTAGCTGAACTGTGGGCTCATTCACCTCCTTCAGTTCGCTGGAGCTCAGTGTGTAGTCCACTCTCCAGTTCACTGCTTCCAGACTACCCACTAAATACACACAGTGATGCACTCTGCTCATTTGTGGTATATATGGTACTAAATATACCATATCCAGCATAATTAGAAGCTCATATAAAGTCTGCCCTATGCATTTTTATACTCACAGCGTAAACTGCTCTCCTTTAGCTTCTCCTGCAGGGCTGTGTGTTTGTCTTCATATGATTTACATAGTCCTGTTGTGTGCTCTGTAAAGACAAAGGTGCCATCACTGCCTAAGTAACAGCTATTTGAAGAGGTGTACAATAAATATCATTCCCAAAGACTAAGCACACCAAGTTAGACTAAGACTAAAGACCAAGTTTCTGTGTAGTAAACATTCTCACCTTTAGGTAAGCCAAGTTGCTGAAGTTCACTGGACAGAGATTCACTATCAACATCATGCTTTGCTGCACTGGAGAGGATAAAACTCAGCACAGCGACACTGGCTTTAATATCGCCACTCTCTGGAATAGATGCACTGTTCATTAAGATTGTATATCATAGCCTGCAACTTTCCAATAAACTGTTGGTGAAAGTGGAGATAAACAGAAACGGCTTCTGGTAATAAAGCAACTTCTATAGTAGTTAGTATTTTTCGATACTGTTCTATGTACACTATACTGCCAAAAGTTTTGGGACACCCCTACAAATCATTGAATTCAGGTGTTGTGTTTCAGGGGTTGGGCTCGGCCCCTTAGTTCCAGTGAAAGGAACTCTTAATGCTTCAGCATACCAAGACATTTTGTACAATTTCATGCTCCCAACTTTGTGGGAACAGTTTGGGGATGACCCCTTCCTGTTCCAACATGACTGCACACCAGTGACCAAAGCAAGGTCCATAAAGACATGGATGAGTGAGTTTGGTGTGGAGGAACTTGACTGGCCTGCACAGAGTCCTGACCTCAACCCCATAGAACACCTTTGGGATGAATTAGAGCGGAAACTCCATGTCTTTATGGACCTTGCTTTGTGTTGTAGAGGACAATGAGGAATTTCAATTCACTTTTAACAACAGATTATGTCACACAGCAGCTTTACAGAAATCCGAATGCAGAATTATATTTAGCTCTGTAATGAGCAAGCCAGTGATGAGGCGACCACAAAATGAGGTGACAAGAGGAAGAGGAACTGACTCAAAAGGGAACCAAATGTTCTGGAAAATGCTACTATTTTGGAATGTTTGGTTTCGGCACAAGTTACATGTGAGCATGTAGCCAGTCAATTTGTCTATAAATAAAAGTGGATTTTGCATATTTTACAGCTTTGCTAGAGCCATGAAATGTTCAAGGAGCCGGCCAGGACAATGAAATATTACAAGGGTTATTTAGAACTTAGTTTTACATCCATTTGTGAGTTAAGAGGTCAGCCCTTTGTGTGATTTTGTTCTGTGTGGAGTATAGACTATGAACAACATCTGGCTTATCTGTGTACAGCATGTCATAGAGATGCATGGCCCATGCTTAATGCTGAAATAAACAAGGCTTTAACTCACCAAACTTTGCATCAGATGTGAGTTTTGCTATCTTCTCATACTGAAAAGAAAAGCTGGTATTAATGATCCCTCCATATTTACTCAAGCATACATTATAGGAGCACCATAAATCTGCTGAAACTTACATCAATGCCTTCGTCGAGGATGTCTTTAATCACTTGCACACACAAAAGTTTCATCTTGACGCTTGACTGTGGAGTAAATAATAATATAATAAATAATAATAAGAAGAAAATGCACATCAGAGTTCCTTTGTTTTACTAATACAGTGTATTTACTGAGATCATGTGACACAGTATGTGTCTATGTATGTACTGAATCTGCTACTTAACTATTCGTGCTAAAGTGCTGATTTCAGCTAAGACCCAGTCCGGGCAGTCCAAATCCCCACAAAACCGGAACCGCTGAAAAAAACAAAACAGAATTAACAGATTTTTTTTTTTTTTTTTAATGTCATGAGCATCATAACAGGTTAGCACTGCTAATTCGGCCAGTTAGCTAACACGATATTTACTCTGACACACAACAGCTACAAGAAAAGTTTGCTTTTATTTGTTATTGGTTTTCAAATAAGGCGTTAACTGGTCGTTGCGACCTAGAATAAAGAATCGTCAATAAAGAAAAATAACATTATAGCACCATATTATCCTGCAGTCAGCTGCGTAAAAGCTCTTCTTCGTCTGTTAGCCCAGTATTATGCACTACACCGCCATCTAGAGGCTAGGACAGGAAGCGTTGCTCCAGGCTTATTTCTTTCTTCTTCTTCTTCTTCTTTTTTTCTTTTCTTTTTTTTTTTTTTTTAAAAAAAAAACGTCTCTTAAACTACCCAGCACCTGTTCCTGCTGAGTCAAATCTGTAGAAATATAATAAAATGTAATATAATATAATATAATATAAGCATAACCGAGCTGAGTGTGGACTAATCTAATCACACTTCTCACCGGAAATTATGTGGGCTACTAAAAGCCTTCTTACATAAAAGGCGTGGTGGGTCAGTCCTTAGCACCAGAATGGAAAGGTGCAGGATGTTCTGCCCCTGACACTTACTTGAATGCTTAAGGCTGTTTTTGATGGACATTTTACTTATTGCGCAACTCATTGCATGTGAACACGGAGAACCAACAGGAAGGAGGAATCCGCTTTCTGCCTATTTCAGGAGACGTTGTTGGATTTTATTCAATAGATCTATTCCTGGGATCAGGAGTGGAGAGTTTATCCTCTTTGCAGTGAACCTGAGATCTTAGACGGTGCATTATTCCTTACACCATGACACTTGTCTACCAGGCGTCTCTGTTTGGTTCGTGTTTTCTCTCAGTTATTTGTTCGTGGGCGATTCCCAGATTAACGTTACGACAAGGTATGTTTATTAATCAATCATCACGTTTTTTGTCTGGTTTTATTCATCAGGATAATGACAGAAGGTTCTGTAACAGTAAAGGACAGAGCTCTAGATCTAACAACAACTACAGCTTCACATGATTTACTTCATTTTGCTGAAATACATTTTTTTTTAAACAGATAATTCACCAGAACATATAATCTATAGAGGAAATGTAAGCCACACAGTCTTCTACCTTCGCGATGGATCCGACAGCCTGTTCTTGGGGAAAGTGAACTATGTTTTAGAGCTGAACGATGATGGTGTAGTAGAGGTAAATATCCATAAATATTCACGACAGTGAAACTAATGCCCTTATATATCACTAATGCACCTATTTTAACCAACTCGCATTTATTAACTGGGTTTATTAACACAGAAATCTGTGCTGCAAATCTATCAGCAGCACATTCATAAATATTTGTTTCTTTATTAATCATAAAGGAAGTGTGATGTGAGTGTCTGTGGTGTGTCTTGGCATATTATGATAAGGGGAGAAAGTTTCATTAGAAGTCTCATTTTGTTGTAGAATCACACCCTGACCGATAACAGAGGCGACTCCTGTCATGGGGTATGTATGCCTAATGTGCAAGGAACATCATTTTTTTTTAGAAATCATGTAATTTTCTGTAAAAAGTTGTTTATTGTTGAGACTTTTTGATTTACTTTATTTTATGCATCATTTTTGATTAATGTTATAAGTATAATTCAGTTCAAATTCCTGACACTATAATGCACATTTACAAGCTTGTGCGGTTTTATTTAACAGCTAAAGCACCTGTTAAATGCAGATTTTCCCAATATTTCAGAGCTCTTGTGAATACGTCATTACTGTAATCGAAGAATTCCAGGACTGGCTTTTTGTTTGTGGGACAAATGGAAAGCAGCCAAAGTGCTGGAAGCTGGTGGGTTGATTTAAAGTACATCCATCAACATTTTCTTTGTGCTGGTCTGTGAAATGCAGCTGGACTGAACTAATATTCCCCTCAACTGTTCTTTTTCATAGGATCCAAGAAACAATCACTCTAGTGTGGTTGTAGAAAGTACAGACGGCAGTGGCATCGCACCTTACACTTACTCCCAAAACTCTCTGTCTCTTGTAGTAGGTATGTGAAGTTCATTGCTAATTAAAGATGCAGAAAGTCTACATGGTTTTAGAGGCTATATGAAAACAATGCCATGGTTAATGGCTATAGCATTAAAATTGCTAAACGGCTTATTGCCCTGAGACGGTGCTTAATTATTGAATATAAAGATAGACTGCACATATTGTGCACATATATATATTTCATCCTCAGAAACCCTCTATTGCTTTAAAATGCTGAATCTCACACTTTTTAAGGGTATGTCAGGCTAGTTGGGCTTTTAAAAAAATCTGCTGATCTTAATTAAAATCTACTGCATTCAAGTATCATTTCCTCACATCCTAAGAGCGAGTGATATGATGAAAAAAATCGCAAACATGATACTTGAAGACATTTGTACAAGGCACAGTATGTATTATGATGTCATTATGGACCTGTAGTGTAGTTAGTAGTATTACATAAATTGTTCTGTTACATAAAAAGTATTTATGTAACACTTGTATGTGTTTGTTTGTTTATTTATTTATTTATTTATTTAACCGCCCCCAGACGCAGACATTTATGCTGCAGCGCCACTTTATTCGGATGGAACGTCACTACAGTTCCGCAGGCATGCTGGGATCCAAAACAGTTTATGGATGTATGATCCATGGATTACAGGTAGATAAATAAAATTGCACACATACCCCTGAACACACAACACACATTGTATAAAAATGAGATACCTTGTGAGTTGCTCTGGATAAGGGCATCTGCTAGGAATGTGAAAACTGACAGTGACTATAGCCATTGCTATTGTACCAAATTATACTATATATTACCACTGAATGAATGTGTTTGCTTAAGTTTTTTTTTCTTTTTAATCAAAGCTCTGTTGAATTAAAATCACTACATATTTGTGATAGCAATGTTTATATACAAATTAAAGCTCTAAATGGCTTTCTTTTGGCCTATTCCCTTCCAGAACCAACATTTATCTCAGCTTTTGTGGCCAGAAGACCTGAGGACCCACTGAATGAGAAAATCTATGTTCTCTTTCGAGAGAAAAACTCAGACAGCAGTCCGGAAGCTGACCCCTGGATCACTAGAGTGGCCAGAGTATGCAAGGTATGCACAGATAATATGCCAAGTTTCTTAGTGTTGATGGACAAAAACATATTATGTGTTTTTCCACCATGGCATATAATTATTTCTACTGTCTGGATCTTACTTTTTTCAGCATTGTACCAGGAAATGAGTATTCCTTTCCTGTGTTATTTAATAATGCTGTTAGATGGTGGTTTCAATGCTTTTAGCTTGAGCTTGGCTTGTAATATAAGAGCACTGAACTATTTTTGTAGTTGTAGCTAACAGATCCTTTTTTATTCCTGGCATCTCTTTGTAGATTGACAAAGGTGGGCCTAAGAGAATTTTCCAAAACATTTGGACATCATTCCTAAAAGCACGCCTTGTGTGTGCAATTCCTGGAGAGTCACTGTACTTTAATCGCTTGCAAGACATCTTTGTGCTGCACTCTAATGACTGGAAGGAATCTCGGGTCTATGCTCTTTTCTCAAGCAGCTGGTAAACATCCTCCTTTATCTCTGTATAGCTTAGTCAGCAGACATCGTTCTCTATCTGTGTACAGCATGGTTAGTAAACACCCTCCTCTATTAGTGTAGGTAAACATCCTTTATTTATACACATGACGACAATTTATATACACCCACCAGCCATGACGTGAAAACCACCTACCTAATAGTATGTTGGTCTCCTTTTCAAGGCATGGACTCAACAAAACCTCTCATGGTGTGCTGTGGTACCGGGCACCAAGATGTTAGCAGCAGCATATTCTTTAAGTCTGTGGATTGGGCTTGCTTGTTCAGCACATCCCACAGATGCTTGAGTGGATTGAGATCTGGGGAATTTGGAGGCCAGGTCAACACTGAACTCTTTCCATGTTTCTCAAACCATTCATGAACAAATTTGCATATAACGTGCACCAACCAATGAACCATTTTACACAAGCCCCAGCACCACCAAGCTCCACTGTTGGGAAATTGAGCAAGGCCCTTAACCCTTTCTGCTCCAGGGGTGCTGTACCATAGCTGCCCCTGTGCTCTGACCCCAACTTTCTCATCTGAGATACTTGAAGAAAAGAATTCCAATGTGCTGTAATGTATGTGTGGTGATAGTAAAGGCTTCTTGCCCTCAGTTCTTCTTAAAAAGGAAACATGTTTAATTAGATCAGACAACTTTCTTGCATTGTTCCACCTCTGATGATCAAATGCCGATTATAGGCGCTCTTGTCTGTGGGCAAGGGGTCAGGATGGGCACTCTGTCCACTCTGCAGCTACACAGCCCCATAGGCAGCAAGCTATAATGCAATGCATGTTCTAAAACCTTTCTGCCCTAGCCAGCATTAAGTCCTGCAGTTTGTGTTGTAGTAGCTATTCTGTCAGATTGAACCAGATGGGCTAGGTTTCACAATCCACGCTCATCCATGAGTCTTGGCCACCCTGGTTGTCCTTCCTGGACCACTTTTATTAGGCACTTACCACTGCATACCATCTGACCCATTTGTCTAGCCGTCACAATTTGTTCCTTGTCAAAGTTGCTCAGATCTGTACACACACCCATTTTTCCTCCCATTGTGGTTTTAATTTTATGGCTGAGGAGTGTATATATTCCTTGTCTGAAGTATAAAGATGCTGTACCTTTTAAATTCATTTTTTTTTATGGACCTGTTTGTATTAACATGTCTATTTGTTAACACAGGAATGCCACGGCTGTTTGCATATACTCCTTAGATGAGATTGATAGCATTTTTGAGCATTCCAGTTTCAAAGGATACAATGAGGAAATTCCCAACCCAAGGCCAGGAACTGTAAGAACTTTCTTGCCTCTCTTTTTTTTTATTTAATACTATATATTTACTTACATTTATTTTGTTACTTGTCCTCAACTGGAGGTAATCAGGCACACTCATGTAAACGTTAAGGATAATTTTTGATTGGATTGTAATGTTATTGAGTCTTAAGTCATGCAATTATATTATTCCCAACATTTGTTTATTTTTGTTTCAACAATTTCCTTTATTTCTTTATCCTTTGACCTAGAGGGATTGGTTAGTATTTTTTTTTTTTTTTTTTTTTTATTTCACAACAATGCTTATTATATTAGCTTCACAATGGTCAGGATGTACTGACTGACCCCCAAATACTGACACACCTCTGTTTGGAACTTCTTACAAACCTACAAGCCAATGTATCACTAAAACCCACATGGTTGCAGTTACAGACTGTTCTGCGTAGTGTTTTTAAAGTCTTTCTGATTTCCATATTATGCTTTCCAGGGCATCCAATTCAAATCCAAGGAATACAAACCCTATTTATTGATTTAATAATAAATTGACTTTTTTTTTTTGTGTGTGTATTTCCCAGTGTGTGAGGGACAGTAAAACTCTGCCAAACCCCACTATCCTTATCGTTAAAAACTATCCAGAGATGACTGACTGGGTCCATCCCATACAGAAGCATGCTCCATTCTACATCAGTAATAACAATTACACCAAAATTGCAGTGGATAGTGTGCAGGCTTTAGATGGAGAAGTGTACAATGTGTTGCTGCTTGCTACAGGTAAGCACTAATACATTATATTCTATTATGATGGATTTACACGTCGTTGTTATGCTTCAAAATGATGCTTATCTTTTTGCAGCTTCCACGCTACAGTTTAGCAAATGTAAGAATGGGAATTCTGAATTTACTGAGGCTAAGAGTCCATCTACAGGAAGTATAATAATAGGAGGGGCGATATAAACAATGTCAACACCAGAAAAACATAACAAGGAAGACAAATCCAAAACACTATTCAGATCTTACCAGAAAGGCAGAGATGAGAGAAACATAGTAGTGGCAACCATTCCAATAGAACAGAATGACCAGCCAATAGAACAGCAGCTAAGCAATTACACCATTTATGGACCAATCTGCAAGGCTTCACAATGTATGCTTGTGTTCTGTTTCTCTCTCTGCCTTTATTATGTATAACTGGAAATTATGGGACTATGTAAGGAAGTGGCTCAAAACTATAATTAGGGTGACCTCTATTCAGTATTTACATTACACTGTGTTTGGAAAGTCTAAATCATTGTGTTTATTCTTTCATTGTTTATTGGACTGGACTCCACTGGACTGGACCGTAATGGACTCATCTGTATATGGTTGTTGTGTGACTCAGGTGCAAAGATGCATTATTTAGTGAGGGCCACACATTGACTTTAATGTACCTGAATAAAACATTACCTGGTTTAGATTTCAGGCTCTCTACAAGCCTAACAACATCACTGCCAATGGAGCAAAACTGGTCATTCTCTCTAGGTGGGGAGGGAGGTCATGCTCTCTTTACCCTGGCAGTCAGAGCAACAGTGGCAGTCATGGGCATCTGTGAGCTCATGTATGTAGAAGAGGGCAGGTAGAGCTTTCCTCTGAGTGTGCAGAGAAGACACTAGTTGTTGTTAAAAATGCTAGTTTTCCCTGATTTTACTGACCGTACCTTTTGAGAAGACTTGTGACATGCGAGATATTAGTTCAGATTGTCTCACCTTTTTAGCCATTCAGTGTGTGTGTGTGTGTGTGTGTGTGTGTGTGTGTGTGTGTACTACAGACACTGGAAAGATCCATAAGATACTGGAGCATGATTCCAAAGCCTTTATCATTTCTGAAACAAGTCTTTGCAGTGGTTCTGCTCCTGTTCTCTCTATGAAACTGCACCCTAAAAAGGTACATCCTGACTCTGATGTCAATTTTCATTTGTTTTTGAGAACATTGTGCTCTAAAATTTTA
Organism: Hemibagrus guttatus; assembly: GCA_033459395.1. Lineage (NCBI taxonomy): Eukaryota > Metazoa > Chordata > Actinopteri > Siluriformes > Bagridae > Hemibagrus > Hemibagrus guttatus. Next base: position 823,203 of record JAUCMX010000013.1, on the reverse strand, counting down.
ATTAATTTTAAATTAATATACTGTATGTATCTTTATGAATACAGTCATTATATAGTACAATGTAAATGTATTCTCTCTTTGCTGTTGACACTTTACTTCCTCAGAGGAAGTTGTTTGTTGGATATCCTGGGCAAATGTCTGTCTTCGACCTGCAGAAGTGCCAGGACTATAATACATCCTGTGAAGACTGTGTTCTTGCCAGGGACCCATACTGTGCTTGGACTGAAAATGGATGCACTTCACAAATGAAGTATGTTTTGCAAACATTTTCTTGAAGTTTGCATGTTTGATAAGCCTGTCAAATTTTGCAAAAAAAAAAATTGTAAACAAGCTCAATAAGCCTATGAGCTAAAGGGTATTTTGTTGTAAATTAATTGCAGAGGGGGAATTCAAAATATTGCCACTGGTGAACCGCAAATATGTTCCAGAAATTCAGGTAAGCTATTTTGCATTAATTCCCTAATGTTGTTTTTCTCAGTGCGATTTTGTTTGTTACTTGGTGCTAAAATTTCTCAAAAAACATTTTTGTTACACAGCTCCAAAAAGGCCTAAGCGGGATGCACCATTCTCATTTCCAGCCCCTCCAACAGTACATGTTGTGCCTAAAGGTTTCCCTTTCTACCTTTCCTGCCCCATTGACTCCCACCATGCCACCTACAGCTGGGAGCACAGAGGTGAAAACACACCGTGCCAGAGGACTGAGTCTGACTGCCTCTATTTAATACCAGCTGTCAGTGCACATGACTATGGAACGTACAACTGTGTGTCAAGGGAGCGCAACTATGACAAAATGGTTAAAGTATATAAATTGCATGGTCAGACCCTAAACAATGCCTTCAAACTTACAGCTCAGAGAGAATGGCTGTTGGCTGTAATCACCGCTCTACTTTTCCAAGTACATTAATCTGTCTAAAGAGCAGTGTGTCCGCTTCTTTCCCGTAACATAGTAATATAGCAACAGTTACATGGGAAAGCAAATAGGTGTGCCTCAAATCCTTGCAAAAAAAAGATAGAAACCAGGCAAAAGAGTATGTCATTGGGTTTGATGGGTCAGGGTAATACCAGTCACATGGTTGGGATTGCCACGGAGATTAAGCCAAATATGAGCAGTGAAGCGGCTCACAGTTGGGTGTGGTGGGGAGTAATGTAACAGGGAGGTTACTGCCCAGTGTGATCATTTGGCCTGTAAAAGTTCTGTAATATGTTTTTGTGTTATTTATTGGCTTTGTACTCAGGTCCTTGCCACTAACACCAAAGCTGATGCTATTATTGTCAGTATTTTCAGTGATAGTGTTGTGTAAAGAAGGTATAAAGACGAGCACTCAAACAATGCTAGAGTAAATCTGAAATATCTGGTTTGGTGAGGAACTGCAGTGTGTACAGAGAAAAGTACAGACACACTACAGTACTCAGAGCAGCTTTATTATTTTGTATTGACTTTGTTGACAATTGGCAGAATAGTCAAAAAGACACATAGAAAGGGTTAATATATGTAAGATCATTCTAAATAGGGATTTCTGTCATGTTGGAACATGAAGATTTCTGAATCTAAATAGTTAGAACCATGAGGCTCATGCACTTTATTTTTAGTCCACACATCATGTGCTGGATTTTTGTAGGTGTTTAATATGTGAACAGTCTCCGTTAATGTTTTTTTTTTTTTTTAAATGGGATAAATTGAAAAGGATTGTATGATTGTTCTTTTCCTGGACAGGAAGTAAGTGTCACCCATCCGGGTATACACATCCGGGTTAATGACAGGATAGAATGGTAATGAAGGATAAAGGGTAGGGTGTGATATCTATAGAATAAAGTTATTTTTACTGCAGCAGTCACAGTGTTAGTACACTGTACATATTAACAAGAGAGAATATTTATTTATTTTCCAAAAGTTTATAAGAAATACAGCTATTTATAACTATCATAGCTATTTATATAAGTAAACTTAAGTGTATATAAATATATTTTTAACAAGAATTTGATTTGTGTCTGGATCAGTTACTGTGTGCTGTGTACATTTTTTTTAAGCATGTACATCACATAATGGAAAAACACTTTGTAAAGCCATTATTTATTGATGGATGATTACAACACCAGGTGGTGATACAGGATACATGACAAAACAAACAAGCCTTTCCAGAGTATTTCAGCTATTCTTTTGTACTCTACAGGACGTCTTTCTGTTAAAAGGGTTGCACCTAAAATATATTTTGCTAGCTCTAGGCTGATGTCACATTTGGCCAGTAATAATATTTTATTACAGTGACTCAGACATGTTTTTTCCAGTAATATTTCATTAAACTAATCAATGCTTCAGTCAAGTGTTTGCTTAGTGATGTGAAATGAGCAAGCACATCATGGAACTGGAAGGACACACCACAGTAATGACCAAAGGTCTTATCAACACAGGATTACATGTTTGCTTAAAAGAGATTTTAGCTTAAAAAGATACAGGAAGCATGGTACCTGGCTAATGTGAATTTGGCTTACTTACCTAGAGTTAAGTGAAGTTTCCTGGCCTTAGGTGCACACGCAATCTTAGAGTTGAGTGTGTATGAACCTGATTAAGGTCATGTCAGGATCTCCTGACAGTAATCTGTTAATCTATGTCCTAAATAGAAACCCAAATAAGATCATTGCAAGCTTGTGAGACTCTGCTTTTTACTGTGTCCTTGTACTGCTTATTGATATAAGACTAATGCCTTACTCAGAGTAATGGATATAGATTCCGCTAAGAACAATTACCGATTCATGAGTCAGATCAATTCAATTCAAAACATTTTTTCACATTATTTTATTTGTCACATACACAACCATACACAGTACGATATGCAGTGAAATGCTTACACGACTGCTGTGACCTCGAAAAGGACATAAGAAGTGAGAAGGAAGAGGGAAATAAGACAAAAAGAAGAATAAATATAAAATATAAAACTTACAATCAAGTTATAGATGTAGAAATATCTAAAAAGGTGAAACTGTGCAATGTGCAAATGTTCAAGTTGGTTGGTGTGTTCCAACACGTGTGTGAAGGAAACATGAAAGTCCAATTGGTTTAGTTCTATGTGGAGTTCTGGTTGAGAGTCTGTATAGCCTGCGGGAAGAAGCTTTTCCTCAGTCTCTCTGTGTTGGCCTTCAGGGAGCGGAAGCACTTTCCTGACCGCAAACAGAGAGAATAGTCCATTGTTGGGGTGTCTGAGGTCCTTCACGATCTTCCTGGCCTTGGTCCAGTGCAGGTCAAGGATCTTGGTACAGATGATGCATTCAGCTGATCACACCACCCTCTGAAGAGCTCGTCTGTCCTGCATGGTGCTGTTCCCGAACCGGGTCGTTATGTTTCCCGTCAGGATACTCTCTATGGTGCAGGAGTAAAAGTTCCTGAGCAACTTAGAGGGCAGTCTAAAGTCTCTCAAGTGTCTGAGGTGGTAGAGATGCTGCTGGGCCTTTTTCACCATGGTGTTGATGTGACAGGACCATAACAGGTCCTGCGTGATGTGAACACCGAGTTATCTGAACCTGTCCACTCTCTCCACTGGGCTCTCGTTGATCACGGGGTTCTGGTAGTTCCTCTCCTGCTTCATGCTGAAGTCCACTATCAGCTCCTTAGTCTTACTGACATTAAGGAGGCGGTTGATCATGGGAACCATTGGTCAGCAAAGGGGTAACAATACTCCTTTCACATCTACACATTTTCTCCAAACAAAAAAAGGATTATTTAAAACATACTGAGGACATAATTTACTACCAAGTAAATTATTTGTTCATCAAAGTCTAGACAGTGATGTTACTATATTATACTTATACTTATTTATTATTATTTGTTCAATTACTTATTATAATAATAATAATAACAACAACAATAAATTGCTAGTTGTGCGGCACGGTGGCTTAGTGGTTAACATGTTCACCTCACACCTCCTGGGTTCGAGTCTCGCTCCCGCTCACTGTGTGTGTGGAGTTTGCATGTTCTCCACGTGCTTGCTAGGTTTCCTCCCACAGTCTAAAGACATGCTTCTAGGCTTATTGGAGTCTCTAAATTGCCCGTAATGAGTGAATGAGTGTGTGTGTGTGCCCTGCGATGGGTTGGCACTCTGTCCAGGGTGTATCCTGCCTTGATGCCCGATGACGCCTGAGATAGGCACAGGCTCCCCGTGACCCGATGATGAGCGGTACAGACAATGGAATGGAAAAAAAGTTGCTAGTTGCTAATTATATTATACTGTGTATGTGACAAATAAAATTTTAAGATTATCTATTTTGTAGTTACACTGGCTTATTTATCAGAGAAAACTACCCCACACGTGGACTTTGATTAATGATATATAATTGCTGACTGTAGCACATCAGTTGTTCTCCTTTATACTGAAGTGTACAGTTGGCTATTTTACTACATACGCAGCAAAATTTCTGTGAGAGTTTCAGGGCGTTATCTTTTTGGGACTTTTATCAATTTGCACATGTTTCTCAAAAGTGGAAGTGCTAGTCAATTTGTCTTCTGGTCAAGAGCTCTGGTCTAGTAGCTGCAGTTTCAAAACATTTCAAAGCACAGACTCTCTTACTAGGTACTTTGGGACACCCCTCCAAATCATTGAATTCAGGTGTTCCAATCACTTCCATGGCCACAGGTGTGTAAAATCCAGCACCTAGGCATGCAGACTGCTTCTACAAATATTTGTGAAAGAATGGGGCGCTCTCAGGAGCTCACTGAATTCAAGCGTGGTACCGTGATAGGTTTCCACCTGTGCAATAAGTCCATTCATGAAATTTCCTCACTACTAAATATTCCACGGTCAACCTCAGCGCATGCTGAGGAGTACAGTGCACAGAAGTCACCAACTTTCTGCAGAGTCAATAGCTACAGACCTCCAAACTTTGTGTGGCCTTCAGATTAGCTCAAGAACAGTGCATAGAGAGCTTTATGGAACGGGTCTTCATGGCCCGAGCCTTACATAATCAAGTGTAATGCAAAGTGTGGGATGCTGTGGTGTGAAGCACGCCACCACTGGACTCCAGAGCAGTGGAGACGTGTTCTCTGGAGTGACCAATCATGCTTCTCTGTCTGGCAATCTGATGGACGAGTCTTAGTTTGGCGGTTGCCAGGTGAACGGTACTTACCTGACCGCATTGTGCCAAGTGTAAAGTTTGGTGGAGGGGGGGTTATAGTGTGGGGTTGTTTTACAGAGACTGGGTTCAGCCTCTTAGTTCCAGTGAAAGGAACTCTAAATGCTTCAGCATACCAAAACATTTTGGACAATTCCATGCTTTGTGGGAACAGTTTGGGGATGACCCCTTCCTGTTCCAACATGACTGCGCACCAGTACACAAAGCAAGCTCTATAAAGACATGGATGAGTGAGTTTGGTGTGACCTGACCTCAACCCCATAGAACACCTTTGGGATGAATTACAGTGGAGACTGCATGTCTTTATAGACCTTGCTTTGTGTTGTGGAGAACAATGAGGAATTTCAATTCACTTTTAACAATAGATTATGTCACACAGCAGCTTTATAGAAATCCAAATGCAGAATTATTATTCATTATATATTCATTATTTAATGAATTAGAGCGGAGACTGCGAGCCAGGCCTTCTCGTCCAACATCAGTGCCTGACCCCACAAATGTGCTTCTAGTGGAACGGTCAAAAATTCCCATAAACACACTACTAAACCTTGTGGAAAGCCTTCCCAGAAGAGTTAAAGCTGTAACGTGGCTGACAAAAGTATTAATACTGAGTGTGATGAAGTTATATCTTCAATCAAAAAACAGAAACTTTGGGGTGTTCTGGAGAGTGTATCATAAAACAATTCACATTCCTGTGTGTTCCTCCCCTCTTCAAGGAGACAATGGTGGAACTATCTTCTGGATCTTATCAAGAAGGCTTCACCCTAATGTACATTCTCTTGCCCCATTCTCTTCAGGTTCTAATCTCAAGAATATTGAACAAATATGATGATATACTTACTATATGATGTGATTGATGTCTAATGTCATTCTAATGGTCATGGTGTGATTGGTGAAAAAAGGTCTAATTTCCAAATCAGAGTGTACTATGGTTTACACATAGTCTGTACTCCTGTTGGAGATATGTCCTTATGACCTTATTCAACCCCCTCTCAGGTCACAAGATAACAATTCAAGCTATGTCTTTTACAACACTTACTTAGTGTTATCTCTGGGTCACAAAACTAAAAACACAGATCACAATCAATCTCTGATCCAGATGTGTCATTACGACCCAGTCAAAACCAGGTCTTTAGTTGACCCATAGATTTTACGACCCTTCGTCTCTCTTGGGTATATAGGGTGCATTGGCAAAGGACTCAGGGAAGCATCTGCATTCAGAACTTCCCATACTATTACTGTGTGTCTCCAATGACAGGTATGACTTTGATTCTGTAACTTGTGTTTTTCATACTATGCTGATCATTTTAATTGTTTGTGTGTTTTGTATTTTTCTAATTGAATAGATTGATTTAAGTGTAACCTGCCTGGCAAAATAAAACTGTTCATTTTGACTTATTCTGAGCCTGTTGAAAATCATTATTACAAACCTCTTTAATCTTTGGTTGTGAACTTAAACTGGAATGGAGAACGCCTCGGTTTAAAGTTAAGTTGGAACAAACCGAAACTTGAACTTATAAGGAGAAACCGAGGTTTAAGTTTAAATGGAGTTATGTTCAATCATTTCAGTTTTCTATCTATTAATAAATTAAGAATAGTCAAACCCTCTAAATTGTGATCAGCATCATATTATATTATATTAATTATTAATTGGAGTCAGATTATAATTATACACAGAGGTTAAAGACCAAAACCAAATTCTAATACGTTAAGCAAATTCTTCTAGAAGCGCAAAGGAAAAGTAGAACACGAGATCCCTTCACCCACGCCGCTGGATTCCGTCGTTGGGCCAGTGGGGGGTCCTAACAAAGCTGTTATAGCGGCAAAGGGCAGGACAACTACATAGTAAACAATACGGATTAAGAATGGGATGTCATTATAGTTCATGTGCATGTAAAGGCAGACATCCCAAAACTTTTGGCAATATAGTGTATGTGAGCAGGTGCCCTGGCCATTACAGGGCCCTCAATGAGCATAGATTTTAAGAGAATTAGGCCTTTAGCCATCTGTTTTAGCCAAACAAGTCAGATTAAACACAAATTCAGGGGGGAAAATGAAGAAAATGTGCTGTCACTGAGTCAGGGCTAACAATTTGTGAGTTAAAAACAAGAAAGAAAGAAGTTAGTCATCTATGGTTTCAGTGGACTACTCAAATATTCATAAGGGATGAGTAATGTGTAATAATTCATACAGTTTGCATGTGTTGGGTTGTGGGACAGGACAGTCAATGCTCTATGCATTGTTTCTTGTATAGTGGAGTTTGCATGGGGTTCCTACCCACTGGCCCAGGATTTATTCATTTGTCCAAGCCTGAAACTATGATTTGGTATGTTTTAAATAAATAACCTTATTTATTCCAGTATATAATTGTAACAGTACATGCATATAGCCAGGTACCAGCATATAGTCCCATTATATACAGTAATATATTAATCTAGCCATGGGGGTCACAGTCCAGTGACTTCTGTGCCGGTCCCAAGCCCGGATAAATAGAGAGGGTTGCGTCAGGAAGGGCATCCGGCGTAAAACATTGCCAAATTCAACCATGCGAATCGTCAGTACGAATTTCATACCGGATCGGTCGAGGCCCGGGTTAACAACGACCGCCATCGGCGCCGTTGACCTACAGGGCGCCGGTGGAAATTGGGCTACTGTTGGTCGAAGAAGTAGAGGAGGGAGGAGAGTGCACAGACAGAGAGAGAAGAGGAAAGGTAAGAGTGTAGGACTGAGAATAGGAACTCTGAATGTTGGTACTATGACAGGAAAAGGTAGAGAGCTGGCTGATGTGATGGAGAGAAGGAAGGTGGATATACTGTGTGTACAGGAGACCAGGTGGAAGGGTAGCAAGGCTCGTAGTATAGGAGCAGGATTCAAGCTGTTTTATTATGGTGTGGATAGTAAGAGAAATGGGGTAGGTGTGGTCCTGAAGGAGGAGTTTGTGAGGAATGTTCTGAAGGTGAAGAGAGTGTCAGACAGGGTGATGAGTCTGAAGTTAGAGATTGAAGGGGTTATGTTGAATGTGGTTAGTGGTTATGCCCCACAGGTAGGTTGTGAGTTAGAGGAGAAAGAGAGATTCTGGAGTGAATTAGATGAGGTGATGGAGAGTATTCCCACGGGTGAGAGAGTGGTGATAGGAGCGGATTTTAATGGACATGTTGGCGAGGGGAACACAGGTGATGAGGAGGTGATGGGCAAGTTTGGAGTTAAGGAAAGGAACCTGGAAGGACAGATGGTAGTGGACTTTGCTAAGAGGATGGACATGGGTGTGGTTAACACTTATTTTCAGAAGAGGGAGGAGCATAGAGTGACTTACAAGAGTGGAGGTAGGAGAACACAGGTAGACTACATTCTATGTAGAAGAGGCAATCTGAAAGAGATTAGTGACTGTAAAGTGGTAGTGGGAGAGAGTGTAGCCAGACAGCATAGGATGGTGGTGTGTAGGATGACTTTGATGGTCTGTAAGACGAAGAGGTCAAAGATAGAGAAGAAAACCAAGTGGTGGAAGCTGAAAAAGGAGGAATGTTGTGAGGAATTTAGACAGAAGTTGAGGCAGGCTCTGGGTGGTCAGGTAGTGCTGCCAGATGACTGGGAAACTACAGCAGAAGTGATCAGGGAGACAGGGAGAAAGGTGCTGGGTGTGTCATCTGGAAGGAGGAAAGAAGATAAGGAGACTTGGTGGTGGAATGAGGAAGTTCAGGATAGTATCCAGAGGAAGAGGTTAGCCAAGAAGAAGTGGGACATGGACAGGACTGAAGAGAATAGACAGGAATACAAGGAGTTACAGCGCAGAGTGAAGAGGGAGGTGTCTAAGGCCAAGCAGAAGGCATATGAAGAGTTGTACACTAGGTTAGACACTAGAGAAGGAGAGAAGGACTTGTACAGGTTAGCTAGGCAGAGGGATCGAGATGGGAAGGATGTGCAGCAAGTTAGAGTTATTAAGGATAGAGATGGAAGGGTGCTCACAAGTGAGGAGAGTGTACAGAGGAGATGGAAGGAATACTTTGAGGAGCTGATGAATGAGGAAAATGAGAGGGAAAAAAGAGTAGAAGGGGTGAACTCTGTGGAACAGAAAGTAGATAAGATTAGAAAGGATGAAGTCAGGAAGGCTTTGAAGAGGATGAAAAGTGGGAAGGCAGTTGGTCCTGATGACATCCCGGTGGAGGTCTGGAAGTGTCTGGGAGAGGCAGCAGTGGAATTTTTAGCTAATTTGTTCAACAGGGTTTTAGAGAGTGAGAGGATGCCTGAGGAATGGAGAAGAAGTGTGTTAGTGCCGATCTTTAAGAATAAGGGTGACGTGCAGAGTTGCAGTAACTATAGGGGGATAAAATTGATGAGCCATACAATGAAGGTATGGGAAAGAGTAGTGGAAGCTAGGTTAAGGAAGGTAGTGGACATTTGTGAGCAGCAGTATGGCTTCATGCCCAGAAAGAGCACAACGGATGCAATTTTTGCTCTGAGGATTTTGATGGAGAAGTATAGGGATGGTCAGAAGGAGTTGCACTGTGTGTTTGTAGACTTGGAGAAAGCATATGACAGGGTGCCAAGAGAAGAGCTGTGGTACTGTATGAGGAAGTCAGGAGTAGCGGAGAAGTATGTCAGAGTGGTGCAGGACATGTATGAGAGGAGCAGGACAGTGGTGAGGTGTGCTGTAGGTCAGACAGAGGAGTTCAATGTGGAGGTGGGACTGCATCAGGGATCGGCTCTGAGCCCCTTCCTGTTTGCTATAGTGATGGACCAGTTGTCAGAGGAGGTCAGACAGGAGTCTCCTTGGACAATGATGTTTGCAGATGACATTGTGATCTGTAGTGAGAGCAGGGAGCAGGTGGAGGAAAACCTGGAGAGGTGGAGGTTTGCGCTGGAGAGAAGAGGAATGAAGGTCAGTCGTAGTAAGACTGAGTACATGTGTGTGAATGAAAGGGAGGGAAGTGGAACAGTAAGGTTACAGGGTGAAGAGGTGAAGAAGGTACAGGAGTTTAAGTACTTGGGGTCAACAGTCCAGAGTAATGGAGAGTGTGGGAAAGAGGTAAAGAAGCGAGTGCAGGCAGGTTGGAATGGGTGGAGAAAGGTGTCGGGAGTTCTGTGTGATCAGAAAATATCAGCGAGAATCAAGGGGAAGGTGTACAGGACAGTGGTGAGAGCGGCCATGCTGTATGGTTTAGAGACAGTGTCACTGAGGAAGAGACAGGAGTCAGAGCTAGAGGTAGCAGAGCTGAAGATGTTGAGGTTCTCTTTGGGAGTGACAAGATTGGACAGGATTAGGAATGAGTACATCAGAGGGACAGCTCATGTTGGACGTTTGGGGGACAAAGTTAGGGAGGCCAGATTAAGATGGTTTGGACATGTTCAGAGGAGGGACAGTGAGTATATTGGTAGGAGAATGTTGGACATGGGGCTGCCAGGCAGGAGGCAAAGAGGAAGGCCAAAGAGGAGGTATATGGATGGAATTAATGAGGATATGAAGCTAGTGGGTGCAAGGGTTGAGGATGCAGAAGATAGGGATAGGTGGAGAGAGATGATTCGCTGTGGCGACCCCTGAAGGGAAAAGCCGAAAGAAGAAGAAGATATACAGTAATATATTATTTCATACACCGTGGTGAAACAGATCACTCATGGGTGTGTCCTTTGCCACAAACAGGGGTCAATGCTGCCCTCTGCTGGACAAACTGTTTAAAGTGTAACAGTTTGATCACATTTATCAAGAAAGTTTCTATTTGCTGTTCAGACATCTTTGTTGGGTATTGACCTATACTGAGCTGATTATTGTGAGTATTATGTTATATTATTCTTTACACAAGTGTAGATGACTATTTACTGTTGACTATATGTCTATGAATTTTTATATTTCTGTAAAGCTGCTAGAGGAAAATGTCAATTGTTAAAAACATACAAATAACATTTTGACAGTGGAGCTGAGGAGAAGACGCAGGCGTTGGCCGCCATCTTAACGCTATTTCAGTGCTATTATGCCCTAGTAGTCGGTTTTTTCAGAACTTTTGTGGGGTTTTTTTTTTGTTTTTTTTTTTACATTTTATATAAAGTTTTAACAAGTAGCGGCTTATAACTTTTTTTTGACATCATTTTACTTTGCCTGTTGCTGCTGCTAGCCGCCGTGCTCACTTTGTCTGGGGTTTGCTTGGAGTTAGTATTAGCTATCAGTATCGGTCTCCATTCGACGATGTCGGCTGTGTTTCTGGGCTGTTGCTGGTGGATTTGTTGCTGGTGGATTTGTTGCTGGTGGATTTGTTGCTGGTGGATTTGTTGCTGGTGGATTTGGTGCTGGTGGATTTGTTGCTGTGGTCTCCCTTGGCGCGCATCGCTGCTGTCCAGCTGGGTGCACATGGACTACGGCTACAGGGGTATTACATCGCATTCCCATCCCCATTACATCATCATTGCAGCTGCTGGAGCTTAATAACAACAGACTTTCATCGGAATTTAGAGTCATTAAAGCACTCCCTCTTCCTGAATCGTCTACCTTTGACTGTTTGGCGATTAAATGTAAACATCCACTTTCTTTGACAATTCTCCTTATATACCAGCCTCCAAAACAACACCCAGGTTTCATCGCAGAAATGCATGAGTTTCTTTCAACCTTCTGTACATCATCATCATCATCATCATCATCATCATCATCCAGTGTGTTGATACTTGGAGACCTGAACATCCATGTGGACATTCCCTCTAATCATTTTGCTGCAGAATGTTGAGGTTCCCACCCATAGTAAGGGCCACTTTCTCGATTTAGTCATTACTGACTCTATCCCTAGCTCAAATCTCCAAGTATATGACTTGGGTGTTTCTGATCATAAAATCATCTCAATGCAGCTTCCTTTATATATACCAAATTCCAAGGCACAACGTTGTATCCAATTCAGAAATCTGAAAAACATAAATTCTTCTGATTTAAATGCTGGCAGAAAAAATTTGTCCATTGTCCCACAATTCTCCTCAGTCAGTGAATTGGTGGACCACTCCTGTTAGATCTCGTATGGTCACTTTTTTAAAAATCTGCCCCGTGGTTTACCAGTGAGCTTCGTCAAATGAAAACAGCTGGATGTGCCCTTGAACGGCGCTTGGTTTTAACTAATCTAACTGTCCATAAAATGGCTTATCGAGAACATAAAAATTCAATTCTAAAAATGAACTATTCCAGAGCACTTGCCATTCCCAGATTGCAATATTACTCAACTATAATTAATATCAATTCTGGCAATTCAAAACAACTTTTTTCCATAGTAAATCATCTGCTCAGACCCCAAACCCACACTTGTAGTAATCTCTCAGAGGAGCAGTGCAATAGGTTCTTGGCATATTTCACCACCAACGTTGATCCTATTTACTCATCATTGTCTGTCTCCAGCCCTCCAACTTTAGACCTGCCTAAATTAAAGCCAGAAGGCTGTCTCTCACAGTTTTCTGTTACTCCAGTGAGAGACGTAGTGGGTATCATACAGAGGATGAGATCTTTAACGTGCTCCTTGGACCCTCTCCCTACTTAGGATCACCAATGACCTTTTGATGGTTGCTGACCAGGGCAACCTGGTCACTTTCCATCACTTCTCATCCTCCTGGATCTCACAGCTGCGTTCGATACGGTTGATCACAAAATTCTCCTTCATCGTCTACAGCATATAGTTGGATTGTCTTGTACTGTTCTGGGGTGGTTTGGGTCCTATCTCACAAATAGAGCTGAGTATGTGGCCCTTGGGGAGGCCAAATCTCGGCCTCACTTGGTCAGTTGTGGCGTGCCACAGGGGTCGGTTCTTGGGGAGTCTTCAAAAGCTCCAACACATTCAAAACTATGCTGCCAGGATCCTTATGAGGGTGCGGAAATATGAGCACATAACTCCAATCCTCCGGACACGTCACTGGCTCCCCATTCATCTCCATATTGAATGTAAACTCCCCAGTGCATCCATAGAAACGCCCCAGACTATCTTAAAGAAATTCTCACTCCACAATTTACAATGAGATATCTTTGTTCCACAAATACTTACTGCCAGAACTTTTACCCCTTTACCACAGAACTCAGCCACAACTTATCCAGAAGGTCCACAAAACAGCCATAACTGGACCAATAGTATGCCAGAATCCCCAAAACTGAACCAGAAGGTATAATTAAAGAACAAAACTACAGAAATGCAAAGCAGAATGTTTTATTGAAGCAGAATGGGGGAAAAAATCTCAACAGAAAAAATAAACAGTGGAAAAAAGATAAGAAATAAAACAAAAATAAATAGTTAAAATACAAAAATAAAGACTATAAGGTGTGCAGTATTCCATAGGGCTGGAGTTGTGAAGAAAGAAAATAAAAAGAAATCTTTTAATTGTTAAAAGAAGATTTTTGACAGTGATTTGTGAAGGATGGTCCAGTGCAAAACAAAATAAACCCGAAAAACAAAATAATAAATACGAAAAACACAACTCATAGTTTGTGAATGGAATTCTTATTGCTGATTGGACGAGAGATCTGTCACTCAGGATATCCAAGAAGTAGGAAATTGTCTAACTTTATTTCTTCTACATGTAGCAACCACAGATCAGCTTACTGGAATAGGTCAGAATTCGCATTGATGGTGTTTCTTTCAGAAAGTACATAAAATAAAATGTTTGTTATTCGACGATAATCGGGTTAAAATTCCCATACTCTAAGCAGAAACCAAGGAATATGAGGTAAATATTGGTATGGATCGCAAACTAACAACCTTTTTATTAACAAATCTGAATTGTTTATATTGTTAAAAGTATTGCATTTCTAAAAAATAACAATGGAAAAATATTAAAATGTTAAAATGTAATCTTGAAAATGTAATGTAAAAGTGATGCGATATTTTAAATGTTAAAAAAATGCAACTTTTGGAAGTGGCATGCAGTCATACATTATAAATAATAGCAGAAATGGAAAGAACAGGGAAAAATAAGACTACCAAATTTCTTGTTTTTATATCTCCAAAAATAAAATTTTTTCAAAAAAAAATCTATAAAAATGGCTGAAAATGGTTCTGTGACGCAGATGTCAGAAAATGTTCCAAAATTCCGAAATTCAATAGATCACATCTCATCTCAAGTTTAATAGAAATATTTTCAAAATGTAAGCTGTGTTTAAAATGTGTAAACAGTAGTACATGTATGGAGCTCTGCATTCACTTTAAACCATTTTTTTTCGATAATGCAACTTTCAAACATATATATTTATCTTTATAAGAAAATGGAGTTCTTTCAGCTCTACTGTGAGGAAGGACGTTCATGTGGCGTGATTTTGGATATACTGATAGCGTGTCATGGCGTAAAGATTAGTTTGCGATCTCTAAAAACACACCAGGAATGTTCGGAAGAGCAAACTATTCCAGATTAAAGGATGTAAGGAGGGCTATAAGAGCAGAGCTGCGTTCATACACACACCAATCCACTTTCTACTGCTGCAGCCCGCTGGACTTCCTGTATATCCTGAGTGACCGATGTCTCGTCCAATCAGAGGGAAGAATTCAATTAGTAAACTATATCTACCTTTAACGGGCTGTCTAAATTGTCCTTGTGTTTTTTGATGTTATTTTATTTTGCACTTCTCGGCCACTGTATAAAGCCCATACTGATGTGTATTATTATTATTATTATTATTATTATTATTATTATTATTATTATTGTTATTATTATTATACAAATTATATTATTATCATTATAAATTATATTATATTATTATTATAAATTAAACATGGAATTAAGGTGCTCTGATAATCGTAAGAGAAGTTTAGCAAGATCTTAGCTGTGTGTGCTCCGGGTATGGTCAAGGCTATTCTGAATCCCAGAGTGGGATACGTTTCCAAAGTGCCTGTTCTGCAGGCCTTCTGTCCTCTGACCCCATGAAAGAGCGGAGCAGGAGAGACTGCACTTGCTGTGGCCAGTTTGGGCTCTTAGCACTTATGGCCATTGCTCAAGCAAGTCCTCTTCCCTTTTTGTCTGCTTTGTCTGCTGCAACAAAAGCAATCTGGCCTCCAAGCAGCACCCTGCGCACTAGGCAGTAGAGGCTATCACCCAGGTGCGTAGTGTGGCTTCACCTCTGGATGTTAAGGCTCACTGTACCAAGGGTATCGTCTCTTCCAGTACTCTAGCCACTGCACTGAAAATATTGCCACATGACAAAATGGATAACATAGCTGCATTACTTTTATGTATCAGAGATCTCAACAAGCCCATTGATCATACTTCAGAGCAAATATAATGGACAACAATAGGATTGAGATCGCCTTTTCTGTCAGAGATTCCCATGATCATGTACAGCCTTGTGTGTCTGACAGCTTACCTAAAGTAGAGGGAAATTTAAGGGTTTGTATCAAAGCCATATAATGTTGTGAAGGTGCTGTCTGAGATAAACAGTAGGGTGTCTGATGGTGCTTTAGCTGACATAATGTGTGTAACCTCCTTCCCTACAAGGGTACAAGGGTGCATTGAATACACATGAAAGTTTGCAGACTGGTGGGTAAAAAAACTCAAGGACCCATATGATGGACAGGGTGCAGGGTCAGAGTATGGCTTATCGCAATGAGTATCCGCTTATCTTAATGAGTCACAGCTACTCAGGGTCACCAAACACTGCAATTGTCAGGTTTGAAGGCAGTTAGCCACCTAGTGCCCCCATAGTGCATTGAAGTCCCTTCCTTACATTCAAACTCGTGGTTCAGATACAAAATAGTGTCAGGCTATACAAATGTTATGTGCTCTCTCATATCCATATTTTTAATTATATGAGCTTGAAAGTTTTATTTATTTAAACCTCAACACCTTCTTAATAAAAAATGTAAATTCTGTATAACAGTTACATGCTAATTGAGTTATTTTTAAATGACTTTCTACTTTTAGTTTTGTACTGTCTTACTCTCACCAAAGTAGTTTTTACGGATAATTTTTTATACTGTAATGCTGAGGAAGTTGCACTTCCTCCTTTGTTTTTGTATATTCTGCATTAAAAGCTGCCCCTTTGTAAACCCTGAGTAATGGACACTGCTGTGCTCAAAGCTGGCCCAAGGCATAAGCGAACTAAGCGGCTGCTTAGGGCCCCGTGGCCACCAGGGGGCCCCCAAGAGTACATGAAATGACAGATGGTTTTTTTTTAATATATATTACGTCAATGGTTATTATACAAAATGCAATATTAAATACTACTACTACTGATAATAATCTTCTTCTTCTTTCGGCTTTTCCCTTCAGGGGTCTCCACAGCGAATCATCTCTCTCCACCTATCCCTATCTTCTGCATCCTCAACACTTGCACCCACTAGCTTCATATCCTCATTAATTCCATCCATATACCTCCTCTTTGGTCTTCCTCTTTGCCTCCTGCCTGGCAGCTCCATGTCCAACATTCTCCTACCAATATACTCACTCTCCCTCCTCTGAACATGTCCAAACCATCTTAATCTGGCCTCCCTAACTTTGTCCCCCAAACGTCCAACATGAGCTGTCCCTCTGATGTACTCGTTCCTAATCCTGTTGTCACTCCCAAAGAGAACCTCAACATCTTCAGCTCTGCTACCTCTAGCCCTGACTCCTGTCTCTTCCTCAGTGACACTGTCTCTAAACCATACAGCATGGCCGCTCTCACCACTGTCCTGTACACCTTCCCCTTGATTCTCACTGATATTTTCCTCTCACACAGAACTCCCCACACCTTTCTCCACCCATTCCAACCTGCCTGCACTCACTTCTTTATTTCTTTCCCACACTCTCCATTACTCTGGACTGTTGACCCCAAGTACTTAAACTCCTGTACCTTCTTCACCTCTTCACCCTGTAACCTTACTGTTCCACTTCCCTCCCTTTCATTCACACACATGTACTCAGTCTTACTACCGACTGACTTTCATTCCTCTTCTCTCCAGCGCAAACCTCCACCTCTCCAGGTTTTCCTCCACCTGCTCCCTGCTCTCACTACAGATCACAATGTCATCTGCAAACATCATTGTCCAAGGAGACTCCTGTCTGACCTCCTCCGACAACTGGTCCATCACTATAGCAAACAGGAAGGGGCTCAGAGCCGATCCCTGATGAAGTCCCACCTCCACTTTGAACTCCTCTGTCTGACTTACAGCACACCTCACCACTGTCCTGCTCCTCTCATACATGTCCTGCACCACTCTGACATACTTCTCTGCTACTCCTGACTTCCTCATACAGTACCACAGCTCTTCTCTTGGCACCCTGTCATACGCTTTCTCCAAGTCTACAAACACACAGTGCAACTCCCTCTGACCATCCCTATACTTCTCCATCAAAATTCTCAGAGCAAAAATTGCCTCTGTTGTGCTCTTTCTGGGCATGAAGCCATACTGCTGCTCACAAATTTCCACTACCTTCCTTAACCTAGCTTCCACTACTCTTTCCCATAGCTTCATTGTATGGCTCATCAACTTTATCCCCCTATAGTTACTGCAACTCTGCACGTCACCCTTATTCTTAAAGATCGGCACTAACACACTTCTTCTCCATTCCTCAGGCATCTTCTCACTCTCTAAAACCCTGTTAAACAAACTAGTTAAAATCATATGTCATATGCCTTCTGTTTGGCCTTATACACCTCCCTCTTCACTCTGCGCTGTAACTCCTTGTATTCCTGTCTGTTCTCTTCTGTCCTGTCCATGTCCCACTTCTTCTTGGCTAACCTCTTCCTCTGGACACTATCCTGAACTTTCTCATTCCACCACCAAGTCTCCTTATCTTCTTTCCTCCTTCCAGATGACACACCCAGCACCTTTCTCCCTGTCTCCCTGATCACTTCTGCTGTAGTTTCCCAGTCATCTGGCAGCACTACCTGACCACCCAGAGCCTGCCTCAACTTCTGTCTAATCTCCTCACAACATTCCTCATTTTCAGCTTCCACCACTTGGTTTTGTTCTCTATCTCTATCTTTGACCTCTTCGTCTTACAGACCATCAAAGTCATCCTACACACCGCCATCCTATGCTGTCTGGCTACACTCTCTCCCACTACCACTTTACAGTCACTAATCTCTTTCAGATTGCCTCTTCTACATAGGATGTAGTCTACCTGTGTTCTCCTACCTCCACTCTTGTAAGTCACTCTATGCTCCTCCCTCTTCTGAAAATAAGTGTTAACCACACCCATGTCCATCCTCTTAGCAAAGTCCACTACCATCTGTCCTTCAAGGTTCCTTTCCTTAACTCCAAACTTGCCCATCACCTCCTCATCACCTGTGTTCCCCTCACCAACATGTCCATTAAAATCCGCTCCTATCACCACTCTCTCACCCGTGGGAATACTCTCCATCACCTCATCTAATTCACTCCAGAATCTCTCTTTCTCCTCTAACTCACAACCTACCTGTGGGGCATAACCACTAACAACATTCAACATCACCCCTTCAAACTCTAACTTCAGACTCATCACCCTGTCTGACACTCTCTTCACCTCCAGAACATTCCTCACAAACTCCTCCTTCAGGACCACACCTACCCCATTTCTCTTACTATCCACACCATAATAAAACAGCTTGAATCCTGCTCCTATACTACGAGCCTTGCTACCCTTCCACCTGGTCTCCTGTACACACAGTATATCCACCTTCCTTCTCTCCATCATATCAGCCAGCTCTCTACCTTTCCCTGTCATAGTACCAACATTCAGAGTTCCTATTCTCAGTCCTACACTCTTACCTTTCCTCTTCTCTCTCTGTCTGTGCACTCTCCTCCCTCCTCTACTTCTTCCACCAACAGTAGCCCAATTTCCACCGGCGCCCTGTAGGTCAACGGCGCCGATGGCGGTCGTTGTTAACCCGGGTCTCGACCGATCCGGTATGAAATTCGTACTGACGATTCGCATGGTTAAATTTGGCAATGTTTTACGCCGGATGCCCTTCCTGACGAAACCCTCTCTATTTATCCGGGCTTGGGAGCAATGAGTTTATTTTGAAAGTACAGCTTATAGACTGAATCAATAATCAGTTATTAATGCACACCTTACCATTTGTACAGCCTCTTGTTATGTAATCTGTGAAAATTCACAAAATCTTGAACTGTTTAAACAAATTCTCTTTCAGTAAAATCCCGAAACCGTGCGAGATTTTCTGATGCTGTCTGTCAGTACAACAGCATGCATTGTGGGTGTGGCTCAGAAAAGTGGAAGTCCATTTATTGACTCAAAAACTGAGTCAAATGAAATAAAGTGTATGAAATGCCTTAACTAGTGAACCACTTGTCACTTCTCATTGTGCTTTACTTAAATAGAAATCATTCTGCGACTCGTATAACACAACTTTACAACTTAAAAGCTGAAATCATGAGCTTTTTATTCGTGGATCAATACTTCTTAGTGTACTTGAATCATTATCAATTAGATCACGAAATTCA
Source organism: Hemibagrus guttatus (assembly GCA_033459395.1). Lineage (NCBI taxonomy): Eukaryota > Metazoa > Chordata > Actinopteri > Siluriformes > Bagridae > Hemibagrus > Hemibagrus guttatus. Next base: position 803,722 of record JAUCMX010000013.1, on the reverse strand, counting down.
GTGTTACCGAGCGACTAACTGTGTACAGATTAAATGTCTGGACTGCTACAGGAAAGTAGAAAGAGTTTTGCGGTTGTTGCTTTCGCATTTTTATGAAATAATATAATATTGTAAACTAAAAGTTATGATTTTTGGAGAGTAAGAAGCCTATCTAATTCGCTTATAATATCTCATAAACCTGTCCTTTGTGGCGCGCCATTTCCCGTAGCTTTAATGTATAGAAAGGGAGAGGCTGCGCGTGCACGATCCTTCTCTTTGCTCTATGGAGGCGGGAGCGCGCAATGGTTTCTGCTCACACTCGATGCGCATACAGAGAACTACCTCCGGATTGCTAAGCATCACAGTGAGACGAAAATGTCTCATCTGCTGTCCATCAACAAATATTGCTTTGCTTCCCAGAGTAACATAGGAGTATTAATTATGTTTTGGAATAATTCTCCTTACCACCTCTAGATAAATCGCATCATATTTCATCGAGTGTTGTTTAGATTTGTTTCCGTACGAGGAGTCGTAGTACTCGAGAACAGGTAAGGCAGTTTGAAGACTTGCTAATAACATGGAATTAAATTCAAAATCTAGAAAGTAAATGCAATATAAAGCTGCTTTTGAAAGTTTTTTTTTTTTGGGGGGGGGGAAACTGGTCCACATATCAGTACTGTCCAGACTCCATTGCGCTGAAATGAGTTAAGTGAATGTGATATATCTTGGTAAGTACTACTTTGACTCATATTTCACGTGTTTTTGTAAAAGTGGATGCAGTTAAATGTTTCTGGAAGAATTTCAGCACCACGGATAGCGCGATTGCGGAGCGCGTAATGTCGCGCGCTTTCACGCTTTTGCGCTCAGTGTGAAACACGCGTTCAGCCTGCACACACAGGTGCATGTTCTTTTGGCTTTGCCTTTACACGGTATATAGTATGATATCTTATGACAAAAAAGATGTCCAAGTATTTCACACACGATTGAAGGAAGTCGCGCTTTAAGTTGGTTTGTTTACTTTTCCAAGCGCATTTGCCATTTCTGTAAACCTTTGCCTTTACATATATTTAGAAACTAATGGGTTAATTGTAAATATGGGGTAGCATGTGGTGCCTTAATGTCTTCGAAAAAGAATAACTTTTGTCGAATTATTCTAGCTAGTGAGTTTTTGTTTAGTAGTTATGAACAGTGTACTCATCCACTCATCATCTTTGTAAATGTGTTCACTGCAGGTGTGGAAAATGGCGACTAGGTCCTTGGTGCTCCTTGCCTTGGGGACTGCAGTGATTACCTTTGCAGTGACTGTGCAGTGCTGTCCTAAGCAGTGTAGTTGCTCAGATAAAACCCCGCATCACTTTGTGGACTGTGCTTACAAAGAACTTCAGCTGGTACCTGAGGGCTTGCCATCCAACGTGACCACCCTTAGCCTTTCAGCAAACAAAATCAAAGTGTTGAAAGCCCAGGATTTTGTGAATGTGACCCAGGCTGCATCTCTTTGGCTGGCCCACAATGAAATTGTCACCATTGAGAGAAACACGTTGGCACCATTTGTCCAATTAAAGAATCTGGATGTAAGCCATAATAAAATAGTCAATTTCCCATGGGAGGACCTTGCTAACCTCACTGATTTACAGCTGCTGAAAATGAACAACAATGAGATGGTCAGTCTGCCTAAGGACACGTTTGCCAACTTGAAAGATCTGCGCTCAGTTCGCATAAACAATAACAAGTTTGCTACCATTGCAGAAGGAACTTTTGATGCTCTTATCTCCATGACACACCTACAGATTTTCAACAATCCTTTCACCTGTTCTTGCAAATTGGAGTGGATGAGGGATTGGATTAATAAATCTAAAATTTCCATTCCTGAGCAGAACATCATATGTGAGGCACCTGCCCATTTAAAAGGTACACGGGTCATTGACATGCCAAAACTGACATGTCAGGCTCCAACTGTTACCATAACCTATCAGCCCAACATTGAAAACACAGAAATTCATGAGGGGCACGTGGTCATCTTGAACTGTGAAACCAAAGGAAGCCCCAAACCTGATGTTGAGTGGAAAGTTCTTGCAGGAAACCAATTATTAAAGTTCCCATTGCCTTCAGTTGTTGAAGATAGTGAGTTACCTATTAATGGTGCACCCTCTAATACGAGATTCCACATCTTTCAAAATGGAACTCTAATCATTCCTCGTTTGAGCAACAAAGAAGATGGAAACTATAGCTGTTCAGCTGCTAATGACATGGGCAAAGCTGAAAACACAGTGAAAATTGCAATGGCTGTTAGCAAAAAAGTAACCACCAACTCTGTGCTGGACATAAAAGAAGGTACTGACAATAAGCCTGGCCCAAAGAACCCTAAAAATAATTTATGGCCCTTATTTGAGCAGCCGAAAATTCTTCCGACTGGATCATCCTCCATTAATATTAAAAATGAAGAGATTGAAGAACTCTAATCATTCCTCGTTTGAGCAAAGAAGATGGAAACTATAGCTGTTCAGCTGCTAATGACATGGGCAAAGCTGAAAACATAGCCTACATTTGTGTACATTTTAGTTGTTTCTAAAATTATATGTCTAAAGATGAATAAATGAAGAAGTGAATGAGGTAGGCATGAATGTAGGTTTGCAATGTGTGGTATAATTAGTAGAATCTTCAGTAAAATGTCTTAGGATAACACTTATCCTCAGCCAACCCAGATAACAAATTCGCTCTGGGCCAGATCTGGCTGAGTTTTGGGACACATACTACATGGAATTACGGCCCAAATGTGGTTTGTCAAAAGTCAACCGGACCAATATCGGAAACGGACCAAAACTCAGCAACTTCACAATGTCACCAGAAATCAGCCATAACTGGCCCACAACAGTGCCAGAACCTTTACCCCTTTACCACAGAACTCAGCCACAACTTATCCAGAAGGTCCACAAAACAGCCATAACTGGACCAATATTATGCCAGAATCCCCAAAACTGAACCAGAAGGTATAATAAAAGAACGAAACTACAGAAATGCAAAGCAGAATGTTTTATTGAAGCAGAAAGGGGAAAAAAAATCTCAACAGAAAAAATAAACAGTGGAAAAAAGATAAGAAACCAGTAAAACAAAAAGAAATAGTTAAAATACAAAAATAAAGACTACAGAATCCAAGGTGTGCAGTATTCCGTAAATACACCAGAGCTGGAGTTGTGAAGGAAGAAAATAAAAAGAAATCTTTTAATTGTTAAAAGAAGATTTTTGACAGTGATTTGTGAAGGATGGTCCAGTGCAAAACAAAATAAACCCGAAAAACAAAATAATAAATACGAAAAACACAACTCATAGTTTGTGAATGGAATTCTTATTGCTGATTGGACGAGAGATCTGTCACTCAGGATATCCAAGAAGTAGGAAATTGTCTAACTTTATTTCTTCTACATGTAGCAACCACAGATCAGCTTACTGGAATAGGTCAGAATTCGCATTGATGGTGTTTCTTTCAGAAAGTACATAAAATAAAATGTTTGTTATTCGACGATAATCGGGTTAAAATTCCCATACTCTAAGCAGAAACCAAGGAATATGAGGAAAATATTGGTATGGATCGCAAACTAACAACCTTTTATTAACAAATCTGAATTGTTTATACACTCTCATTCACACACTACGGACAATTTAGAGATGCCAATCAACCTACAATGCATGTCTTTGGACCGGTGGAGGAAACCGGAGTACCCGGAGGAAACCCCCGAGGCACGGGGAGAACATGCAAACTCCACACACACATGGCGGAGGCGCGAATCGAACCCCCAACCCTGTAGGTGTGCTTCAGATACAAAATAGTGTCAGGCTATACAAATGTTCTGCATTAAAAGCTGCCCCTTTGTAAACCCTGAGTAATGGACACTGCTGTGCTCAGAGCTGGCCCAAGGCATAAGCGAACTAAGCGGCTGCTTAGGGCCCTGTGGCCACCAGGGGGCCCCCAAGAGTACATGAAATGACGTTTTTTTTTTAATATATATTACGTCAATGGACAATGGTTATTATACAAAATGCAATATTAAATACTACTACTACTAATAATAATATGGGTGTGTTAGATTTATAGTGAGAGAATAATCAAGGATTGACAATAATTAGTCATATTGGTGGCAGAGAGGGGCCCCCAAATAAAATTCTGCTTAGGGCCCCCTGAAGGCTTTGGCACGCCCTGGCTGTGCTGAAGGGAATTCTTGCACATGCGCACACTAGACACTAGGTGGCAGCGCGTATGAAGCAATGAGTAGCTGCACATCACTCAGCTTTCTGAAGCAACAGGGTGTGTGAAGTCGGCGGGGTTTGGTCTCGTTATTAAAGCAGGACTGCACAGTGACCTAAATCTTCACATGTTAAGGCAGTTTTCATGGGTGGTCACGTTATGGGTCAACTTTTATTTCTATTTTAATATTTTGATTTTAATGCAGATGAATGAAAAAGCAATGAGTTTATTTTGAAAGTACAGCTTATAGACTGAATCAATAATCAGTTATTAATGCACACCTTACCATTTGTACAGCCTCTTGTTATGTAATCTGTGAAAATTCACAAAATCTTGAACTGTTTAAACAAATTCTCTTTCAGTAAAATCCCGAAACCGTGCGAGATTTTCTGACGCTGTCTGTCAGTACAACAGCATGCATTGTGGGTGTGGCTCAGAAAAGTGGAAGTCCATTTATTGACTCAAAAACTGAGTCAAATGAAATAAAGTGTATGAAATGCCTTAACTAGTGAACCACTTGTCACTTCTCATTGTGCTTTACTTAAATAGAAATCATTCTGCGACTCGTATAACACAACTTTACAACTTAAAAGCTGAAATCATGAGCTTTTTATTCGTGGATCAATACTTCTTAGTGTACTTGAATCATTATCAATTAGATCACGAAATTCAGTGTTACCGAGCGACTAACTGTGTACAGATTAAATGTCTGGACTGCTACAGGAAAGTAGAAAGAGTTTTGCGGTTGTTGCTTTCGCATTTTTATGAAATAATATAATATTGTAAACTAAAAGTTATGATTTTTGGAGAGTAAGAAGCCTATCTAATTCGCTTATAATATCTCATAAACCTGTCCTTTGTGGCGCGCCATTTCCCGTAGCTTTAATGTATAGAAAGGGAGAGGCTGCGCGTGCACGATCCTTCTCTTTGCTCTATGGAGGCGGGAGCGCGCAATAGTTTCTGCTCACACTCGATGCGTATACAGAGAACTACCTCCGGATTGCTAAGCATCACAGTGAGACGAAAATGTCTCATCTGCTGTCCATCAACAAATATTGCTTTGCTTCCCAGAGTAACATAGGAGTATTAATTATGTTTTGGAATAATTCTCCTTACCACCTCTAGATAAATCGCATCATATTTCATCGAGTGTTGTTTAGATTTGTTTCCGTACGAGGAGTCGTAGTACTCGAGAACAGGTAAGGCAGTTTGAAGACTTGCTAATAACATGGAATTAAATTCAAAATCTAGAAAGTAAATGCAATATAAAGCTGCTTTTGAAAGTTTTTTTTTTTTTGGGGGGGGAAACTGGTCCACATATCAGTACTGTCCAGACTCCATTGCGCTGAAATGAGTTAAGTGAATGTGATATATCTTGGTAAGTACTACTTTGACTCATATTTCACGTGTTTTTGTAAAAGTGGATGCAGTTAAATGTTTCTGGAAGAATTTCAGCACCACGGATAGCGCGATTGCGGAGCGCGTAATGTCGCGCGCTTTCACGCTTTTGCGCTCAGTGTGAAACACGCGTTCAGCCTGCACACACAGGTGCATGTTCTTTTGGCTTTACCTTTACACGGTATATAGTATGATATCTTATGACAAAAAAGATGTCCAAGTATTTCACACACGATTGAAGGAAGTCGCGCTTTAAGTTGGTTTGTTTACTTTTCCAAGCGCATTTGCCATTTCTGTAAACCTTTGCCTTTACATATATTTAGAAACTAATGGGTTAATTGTAAATATGGGGTAGCATGTGGTGCCTTAATGTCTTCGAAAAAGAATAACTTTTGTCGAATTATTCTAGCTAGTGAGTTTTTGTTTAGTAGTTATGAACAGTGTACTCATCCACTCATCAGCTTTGTAAATGTGTTCACTGCAGGTGTGGAAAATGGCGACTAGGTCCTTGGTGCTCCTTGCCTTGGGGACTGCAGTGATTACCTTTGCAGTGACTGTGCAGTGCTGTCCTAAGCAGTGTAGTTGCTCAGATAAAACCCCGCATCACTTTGTGGACTGTGCTTACAAAGAACTTCAGCTGGTACCTGAGGGCTTGCCATCCAACGTGACCACCCTTAGCCTTTCAGCAAACAAAATCAAAGTGTTGAAAGCCCAGGATTTTGTGAATGTGACCCAGGCTGCATCTCTTTGGCTGGCCCACAATGAAATTGTCACCATTGAGAGAAACACGTTGGCACCATTTGTCCAATTAAAGAATCTGGATGTAAGCCATAATAAAATAGTCAATTTCCCATGGGAGGACCTTGCTAACCTCACTGATTTACAGCTGCTGAAAATGAACAACAATGAGATGGTCAGTCTGCCTAAGGACACGTTTGCCAACTTGAAAGATCTGCGCTCAGTTCGCATAAACAATAACAAGTTTGCTACCATTGCAGAAGGAACTTTTGATGCTCTTATCTCCATGACACACCTACAGATTTTCAACAATCCTTTCACCTGTTCTTGCAAATTGGAGTGGATGAGGGATTGGATTAATAAATCTAAAATTTCCATTCCTGAGCAGAACAACATCATATGTGAGGCACCTGCCCATTTAAAAGGTACACGGGTCATTGACATGCCAAAACTGACATGTCAGGCTCCAACTGTTACCATAACCTATCAGCCCAACATTGAAAACACAGAAATTCACGAGGGGCACGTGGTCATCTTAAACTGTGAAACCAAAGGAAGCCCCAAACCTGATGTTGAGTGGAAAGTTCTTGCAGGAAACCAATTATTAAAGTTCCCATTGCCTTCAGTTGTTGAAGATAGTGAGTTACCTATTAATGGTGCACCCTCTAATACGAGATTCCACATCTTTCAAAATGGAACTCTAATCATTCCTCGTTTGAGAAAACAAAGAAGATGGAAACTATAGCTGTTCAGCTGCTAATGACATGGGCAAAGCTGAAAACACAGTGAAAATTGCAATGGCTGTTAGCAAAAAAGTAACCACCAACTCTGTGCTGGACATAAAAGAAGGTACTGACAATAAGCCTGGCCCAAAGAACCCTAAAAATAATTTATGGCCCTTATTTGAGCAGCCGAAAATTCTTCCGACTGGATCATCCTCCATTAATATTAAAAATGAAGAGATTGAAGAACTCTAATCATTCCTCGTTTGAGCAAAGAAGATGGAAACTATAGCTGTTCAGCTGCTAATGACATGGGCAAAGCTGAAAACATAGCCTACATTTGTGTACATTTTAGTTGTTTCTAAAATTATATGTCTAAAGATGAATAAATGAAGAAGTGAATGAGGTAGGCATGAATGTAGGTTTGCAATGTGTGGTATAATTAGTAGAATCTTCAGTAAAATGTCTTAGGATAACACTTATCCTCAGCCAACCCAGATAACAAATTCGCTCTGGGCCAGATCTGGCTGAGTTTTGGGACACATACTACATGGAATTACGGCCCAAATGTGGTTTGTCAAAAGTCAACCGGACCAATATCGGAAACGGACCAAAACTCAGCAACTTCACAATGTCACCAGAAATCAGCCATAACTGGCCCACAACAGTGCCAGAACCTTTACCCCTTTACCACAGAACTCAGCCACAACTTATCCAGAAGGTCCACAAAACAGCCATAACTGGACCAATATTATGCCAGAATCCCCAAAACTGAACCAGAAGGTATAATAAAAGAACGAAACTACAGAAATGCAAAGCAGAATGTTTTATTGAAGCAGAAAGGGGAAAAAAAATCTCAACAGAAAAAATAAACAGTGGAAAAAAGATAAGAAACCAGTAAAACAAAAAGAAATAGTTAAAATACAAAAATAAAGACTACAGAATCCAAGGTGTGCAGTATTCCGTAAATACACCAGAGCTGGAGTTGTGAAGGAAGAAAATAAAAAGAAATCTTTTAATTGTTAAAAGAAGATTTTTGACAGTGATTTGTGAAGGATGGTCCAGTGCAAAACAAAATAAACCCGAAAAACAAAATAATAAATACGAAAAACACAACTCATAGTTTGTGAATGGAATTCTTATTGCTGATTGGACGAGAGATCTGTCACTCAGGATATCCAAGAAGTAGGAAATTGTCTAACTTTATTTCTTCTACATGTAGCAACCACAGATCAGCTTACTGGAATAGGTCAGAATTCGCATTGATGGTGTTTCTTTCAGAAAGTACATAAAATAAAATGTGTGTTATTCGACGATAATCGGGTTAAAATTCCCATACTCTAAGCAGAAACCAAGGAATATGAGGTAAATATTGGTATGGATCGCAAACTAACAACCTTTTATTAACAAATCTGAATTGTTTATACACTCTCATTCACACACTACGGACAATTTAGAGATGCCAATCAACCTACAATGCATGTCTTTGGACCGGTGGAGGAAACCGGAGTACCCGGAGGAAACCCCCGAGGCACGGGGAGAACATGCAAACTCCACACACACATGGCGGAGGCGCGAATCGAACCCCCAACCCTGTAGGTGTGCTTCAGATACAAAATAGTGTCAGGCTATACAAATGTTCTGCATTAAAAGCTGCCCCTCTGTAAACCCTGAGTAATGGACACTGCTGTGCTCAGAGCTGGCCCAAGGCATAAGCGAACTAAGCGGCTGCTTAGGGCCCTGTGGCCACCAGGGGGCCCCCAAGAGTACATGAAATGACGTTTTTTTTTTAATATATATTACGTCAATGGACAATGGTTATTATACAAAATGCAATATTAAATACTACTACTACTAATAATAATATGGGTGTGTTAGGTTTATAGTGAGAGAATAATCAAGGATTGACAATAATTAGTCATATTGGTGGCAGAGAGGGGCCCCCAAATAAAATTCTGCTTAGGGCCCCCTGAAGGCTTTGGCACGCCCTGGCTGTGCTGAAGGGAATTCTTGCACATGCGCACACTAGACACTAGGTGGCAGCGCGTATGAAGCAATGAGTAGCTGCACATCACTCAGCTTTCTGAAGCAACAGGGTGTGTGAAGTCGGCGGGGTTTGGTCTCGTTATTAAAGCAGGACTGCACAGTGACCTAAATCTTCACATGTTAAGGCAGTTTTCATGGGTGGTCACGTTATGGGTCAACTTTTATTTCTATTTTAATATTTTGATTTTAATGCAGATGAATGAAAAAGCAATGAGTTTATTTTGAAAGTACAGCTTATAGACTGAATCAATAATCAGTTATTAATGCACACCTTACCATTTGTACAGCCTCTTGTTATGTAATCTGTGAAAATTCACAAAATCTTGAACTGTTTAAACAAATTCTCTTTCAGTAAAATCCCGAAACCGTGCGAGATTTTCTGACGCTGTCTGTCAGTACAACAGCATGCATTGTGGGTGTGGCTCAGAAAAGTGGAAGTCCAATTTTTTGACTCAAAAACGGAGTCAAATGAAATAAAGTGTATGAAATGCCTTAACTAGTGAACCACTTGTCACTTCTCATTGTGCTTTACTTAAATAGAAATCATTCTGCGACTCGTATAACACAACTTTACAACTTAAAAGCTGAAATCATGAGCTTTTTATTCGTGGATCAATACTTCTTAGTGTACTTGAATCATTATCAATTAGATCACGAAATTCAGTGTTACCGAGCGACTAACTGTGTACAGATTAAATGTCTGGACTGCTACAGGAAAGTAGAAAGAGTTTTGCGGTTGTTGCTTTCGCATTTTTATGAAATAATATAATATTGTAAACTAAAAGTTATGATTTTTGGAGAGTAAGAAGCCTATCTAATTCGCTTATAATATCTCATAAACCTGTCCTTTGTGGCGCGCCATTTCCCGTAGCTTTAATGTATAGAAAGGGAGAGGCTGCGCGTGCACGATCCTTCTCTTTGCTCTATGGAGGCGGGAGCGCGCAATGGTTTCTGCTCACACTCGATGCGCATACAGAGAACTACCTCCGGATTGCTAAGCATCACAGTGAGACGAAAATGTCTCATCTGCTGTCCATCAACAAATATTGCTTTGCTTCCCAGAGTAACATAGGAGTATTAATTATGTTTTGGAATAATTCTCCTTACCACCTCTAGATAAATCGCATCATATTTCATCGAGTGTTGTTTAGATTTGTTTCCGTACGAGGAGTCGTAATACTCGAGAACAGGTAAGGCAGTTTGAAGACTTGCTAATAACATGGAATTAAATTCAAAATCTAGAAAGTAAATGCAATATAAAGCTGCTTTTGAAAGTTTTTTTTTTTTTGGGGGGGGGAACTGGTCCACATATCAGTACTGTCCAGACTCCATTGCGCTGAAATGAGTTAAGTGAATGTGATATATCTTGGTAAGTACTACTTTGACTCATATTTCACGTGTTTTTGTAAAAGTGGATGCAGTTAAATGTTTCTGGAAGAATTTCAGCACCACGGATAGCGCGATTGCGGAGCGCGTAATGTCGCGCGCTTTCACGCTTTTGCGCTCAGTGTGAAACACGCGTTCAGCCTGCACACACAGGTGCATGTTCTTTTGGCTTTACCTTTACACGGTATATAGTATGATATCTTATGACAAAAAAGATGTCCAAGTATTTCACACACGATTGAAGGAAGTCGCGCTTTAAGTTGGTTTGTTTACTTTTCCAAGCGCATTTGCCATTTCTGTAAACCTTTGCCTTTACATATATTTAGAAACTAATGGGTTAATTGTAAATATGGGGTAGCATGTGGTGCCTTAATGTCTTTGAAAAAGAATAACTTTTGTCGAATTATTCTAGCTAGTGAGTTTTTGTTTAGTAGTTATGAACAGTGTACTCATCCACTCATCATCTTTGTAAATGTGTTCACTGCAGGTGTGGAAAATGGCGACTAGGTCCTTGGTGCTCCTTGCCTTGGGGACTGCAGTGATTACCTTTGCAGTGACTGTGCAGTGCTGTCCTAAGCAGTGTAGTTGCTCAGATAAAACCCCGCATCACTTTGTGGACTGTACTTACAAAGAACTTCAGCTGGTACCTGAGGGCTTGCCATCCAACGTGACCACCCTTAGCCTTTCAGCAAACAAAATCAAAGTGTTGAAAGCCCAGGATTTTGTGAATGTGACCCAGGCTGCATCTCTTTGGCTGGCCCACAATGAAATTGTCACCATTGAGAGAAACACGTTGGCACCATTTGTCCAATTAAAGAATCTGGATGTAAGCCATAATAAAATAGTCAATTTCCCATGGGAGGACCTTGCTAACCTCACTGCTTTACAGCTGCTGAAAATGAACAACAATGAGATGGTCAGTCTGCCTAAGGACACGTTTGCCAACTTGAAAGATCTGCGCTCAGTTCGCATAAACAATAACAAGTTTGCTACCATTGCAGAAGGAACTTTTGATGCTCTTATCTCCATGACACACCTACAGATTTTCAACAATCCTTTCACCTGTTCTTGCAAATTGGAGTGGATGAGGGATTGGATTAATAAATCTAAAATTTCCATTCCTGAGCAGAACAACATCATATGTGAGGCACCTGCCCATTTAAAAGGTACACGGGTCATTGACATGCCAAAACTGACATGTCAGGCTCCAACTGTTACCATAACCTATCAGCCCAACATTGAAAACACAGAAATTCACGAGGGGCACGTGGTCATCTTAAACTGTGAAACCAAAGGAAGCCCCAAACCTGATGTTGAGTGGAAAGTTCTTGCAGGAAACCAATTATTAAAGTTCCCATTGCCTTCAGTTGTTGAAAATAGTGAGTTACCTATTAATGGTGCACCCTCTAATACGAGATTCCACATCTTTCAAAATGGAACTCTAATCATTCCTCGTTTGAGCAAAAAAGAAGATGGAAACTATAGCTGTTCAGCTGCTAATGACATGGGCAAAGCTGAAAACACAGTGAAAATTGCAATGGCTGTTAGCAAAAAAATAACCACCAACTCTGTGCTGGAAAGAAAAGAAGGTACTGACAATAAGCCTGGCCCAAAGAACCCTAAAAATAATTTATGGCCCTTATTTGAGCAGCCGAAAATTCTTCCGACTGGATCATCCTCCATTAATATTAAAAATGAAGAGATTGATGTTAATACTTTGTCATTTACCAGTAAGTGTGGAATAAGTGATGGTACACAGTATATATCCAATCATGCATTTAACCTGAGCTTGGATGACCTTAAACAGTATACCTTTGACTTTGGAGTGATAGCTTTGGAAGTGTCCGAAACTGAGGCTAAGGTCCAGCTTAATCCTCTACAGATGGCAAATGCCAAATCAAATCTTCACCTCAACCAACCCCAAGACCTGGAAACTGTGAATAAGGAACCATTCACCCTTTACCAGTCATCCTCCAAAAAATCTCCCATTGACATGCTGTATGTTTGCGTGAGCACTGGCCATGGACATTCAGTTGTTCAGTGGTCCAAGATCGAGGACGGTGTCAATACATATCGTTTCCGTGGTTTGCGGCCAGGCACCAATTACACTCTGTGCCTTACCTATGGAGGCCAGGACTGTCAGGTTCAAGTTGTCTTTACGACAAGGAAGAAAATCCCATCATTGCTTATCATAGTGGTGGTCAGCATTTTCCTGCTGGCTCTGGCCACAGTGCCCTTGCTAGGAGCCACCTGCTGTCACTTGTTGTACAAGTATCAAGGGAAGACCTATAAACTGATTATGAAAACACAGAATGCAGATCAGATGGAGAAGCACATAGCAACAGATTATGATCCAAGAGCCTCTTTTGTGGGATCTGAGAAAAACTTCAATGCAAGTGAGCTTGGTGAGGGAGACGCTGAAGCTGATGTAGAGGAAGGAGAAGGGGAAGGCGAGGAAGTCGAGGGCAGCGTGGTGACCGAGTCCATTCCTGAGTCGCAGTCCAAAACGCAGGAGGAGTTTGAAGTGGGCTCTGAGTATAGTGACAGGTTACCTTTAGGGGCTGAGGCAGTGAATATATCTGAGGAAATAAACGGCAATTATAAAGAGCCACGCTAAAACCGACAGTGTGTAAAATATTTACCTTTCGACCACATTCCAAACCAGGTGAATTTCGATGAGCACATAATCTTACTATTGTAATACTCTGCAGAAGGTGCGTTAACTCTATTTTACCTCAGTTATTTAGCAGTAAATGTATATATTTCATATTGGTTCTTGGGTTTTATAAATAGCCGATCTGTACCACCAAAAGGAATTTATTCCAACACACGGAACACTGACCTGTACATTCAACTCAACTCATCATTAAATCCATCAACTTAGCATCCCTGCATACATGTAAGAGAGTGTAGAGAAATTCCTAGTAACGATCAAGTCACTAATAAAATGTCCTTTAACTGACGGGTTTGGTAACGTGATGTTGTGGTCATCCTGCGCCCGGGCACTAAAACATGGTCATCAGTTATTGTTCAAACGTCGTTGCGCAGATAGTTACTTCTGAAAGAGAATATTTTCACTACACGGCATGTGCGAAAAATGTAGGCTAAAAAAACCCAGTTCACCTTCAAGTGACATTTTGTGTATTGTGTGACTTCAGGTCTCCTTTAAGGAGCGGGTGCTTAAGAAGATCGTCTCGCCTTTTTTGGACTGATTGAACGTCTCCTTTCTCTAGTTTAAGGTTACTTGTTCGTGGCATGTCACACAAGAAGTATTTCCGAGTGTGTTTTATTAGAATATATAGAACGGTAGATATTCTCGGTGTCGATATGTGGTGTAAAGCAGTAAAATGTGAAGATGTCCTCTTTTTTTTTTTATATCTAAATCGTTGCATTTCACCATCAGCCTGTACGCACGTCCTGTACACTTCCGCTTAGTGAATTGTGTCGAGCTGTTCAACTGATGTTGTGAATGATCTTTTCAAAGATTTTGATATGATTTTATGTACGTGAACTTAATAAAATACTGATGAATAAGTTTGGTTTAGTTCTTGCGCTGGTGTTCTCTTTCATTTAGGGGCATTCTGTCTACACCAGGTACTTTATTCATTTGTAATGATCAGCAGTATGCGTTAGACACGAGCAAAGCAAGTTATTTGTCTGAATAATTATGACACACGATCACATAGAGAAAAATATTACCGCACATATTTGTAAAAAATATTTAAAAAGTTTTTTAAAAAAATAGAAGAAAAACATGCATATAAATTGCGTAATTAAAATGAATAATCTAACTGTTTTTCGGGACGCAGCGCTGGCGCTTGCTCGGTTCTTCCCGCTCGTGTAAAATACGCACTAAATTCTGTTGGTTTTTTTAGTGCCACCTGAGACCTTCTGTTATATGTTCCACAGATTCTTTAAGTGTTTATTAAATCTATATCTATTTTATTTTGGGATCCTGGTCTCATTTCGTTATTAAGGAACGATTGGAAGAACAAAGAAACGCAAGTGCTGGCGGTCGCAGGTTGCTGCACTGCGTTTTTATCTGCCTCTGATCCGCGACCGGACTGCAGTGAGGGTCAGTTATAGAAAAAGAAGATCACAACTATTCAAATAATAAAAAAGAGAACAAAACAAGACAAAAAGTAAAAAACACAGAATTTGTTTGCAATTAAAAAAGAAGAAAAAACACGAAACAAATCATGCGTAATATTTCGTGCGCCTTGGGAGGGTAGAACAGTCAGGAATGTTATTATAATGTTAGAATATTTTAGTTTATCGTTATTATTTATTTATTTAAAACAGCTTTCAGGAATAATCACACACTAATTGGCAACTAACTTTGTTCATCATTATATCGCTCTTGTATGCCACAACGCGGTATGGCTGCCTTTGTTTAACACAGACACCGCCAAAGCTTTGTTATTTATTTATTTATTTATTTATTTATTTATTTATTTATTTATTTATTTTTTTTTTCGCAAAATCGTTCAAATCACACTATTAATTTTCTTCAAATCTGACATTAAACATTTAAAAACTAATCATGCGTCACAATAAACTTATTTTATTGATTAAAAAAGATTATACTCTATTGTACTAAAAGATAACATTTTTCTAACAAATGCATCTTTAATCTTTCCTCAGTTTTTCCAAGGACAATACTGAATGCACAGGAAACACTCAGCATGGAAATGAAAAGGAAAAAAAAACATACATCACATCGTCATTATAAATAGACAATATCACCTTGCACAAGTGTTTATGTGGGAGTTCAGTGCCATTATAAAACTTCTGATAATCCTTTTATCACAAAAGAAAGAGTGCATTCATCCTGTCAAAAAACAAAAACATCAATATTTCTGTTCCTGAGGCACTTTTAAAGGGGATTTATTCAAGTTATTTGTCCACAAACACTAACAATAATACCATTATTATTATTATTATTATTATTATTATTATTATTATTATTATTATTATTATTATTATTATTATTATAATTTGTCCAACAACTAATATAATTTAATAAAAGAAACGAGAGAACATTGTTTCTTTTTGTCTGTCTCAGTCCTTAGATGCAGCTCCCTCTCCCTCTTTGCTGGCTGCTGTGGTGCCTCCTTCCTTTTTACTGCCTTCTTTGGAGCTCCGTTTGAGCGTCCCGTTTAGGACACTCTCTGAGCTCTGTCTCTGAAAGTGCTTCCTGGACCCCACCAAAGACGGATTATTCACTAGTGTATAGAGGAGATGCCAGTGTCCACGTGCTCGCTTAGCATTTGGCACCTTGCTCTGTTTCTTTTCCTGTGAAACCAGTTGAATTCCTGCAACAAAAGATCCAGATAACATCCAACCTTAGCTTGCTGTACTTATAGATAATTTGCCAAATATGTGCATATGAAGATATGGTGCAAAAAAAAATGTTTAAAAGCAATCCTGAGGCTATTCAAAAAAAAAAAATTTAATTATTATAAATATTACATGACATTCCATGTTTTTTCCTCTGATTTCTTACAAAAGTGTTTACAGGAAAAAAAAAACGTGCATTAAGGAGAAATGTGAAAACAGCACTTTAAATGTTGATATGGTCTACAGAGTGAATGAGGATCATCAGCACACTGCTGCATATAAAGGCAGCTGTAATGGAATCTTTTGAGCACAGTTGGCCCATATTGCGCCTGCCATTACCACACTAAAAACACAAGCCCTCTGGGTTGCATAAATGAAACAGTCAATTAGAATGGTCCATCTGTGTAATCTGTGAACCTAATGCTAATCTCTACTACACAAAAGAACCTTGTTCATCGGGAGTTAGCAGAATTTTGACTGTATCTAATTACAAAGACATAAATATTTCCGATTTGGGATGCTAAGCAATTTGTAAACGTCTAGGTATTAAAAGAGAGATGTAAGGATTAATCAGAGCTGTGGACTCACCATCTGCTTTCACTGACAATTTGTTAACTTCTTTGGAAGCGAACAGCTGTGATCACACTGAGTTTCTGTGACTTTAATATAGGAGAAAATGGCAAGGATAGGTCTTCATTGCCTGATGCGAGCAGTATAAAAACTGAGGGAGAAGTCTGTTTATCTTAGCTGAGGCGTTATTCAGCAGAGGTCGGACATTTGCTTGCTCTATGACAGGTTTGATTGAGAGCAACAGTGAGGCCAGAGAGACTCATTGTACATTATGGCCTAATTTATACTCACAAATTTAATCAGGATAGATATGCTCGCCTGCTGCGTGCAAGACAGTGTGATGAGTCAATTATGTTTTAAACAAAGCTGGCCAACTGCCTGGAAATACAGGTCTGGATGAACCGGGAGAAATCAAATTCACAGACACACTGCTTCACTAGCGCACAGGGATAATGTTTATCCACCATTTAACAGCAGAGAAACTGTAGACTTTTTAAAGAAAAAAAAATCTCACTGGAAAAAAGTGTTATGAGATTTTTTTTCCTGTGTACTAAATTTCATTATTGCAGAGTAAACAACAAATCTGATTCAGAAACAACATTCCATAGTGTTTGTGTTAACAATTTATTACATTTTTGTTCGTGATAATAATAAGAATAAGGTAATTCAGTCGCATAGAGCCATGTTGGGTTTGCTGCATTATGCAAGGAGCACTCGGGAATCATGGCGCTGCTATCACCAACCTTCCTCCGCATTACGCGCCGCATTTCCAGTTCCTTTGTCCTGGCGTGGAGACTGCAACAGCAGCCCACAGAAGGCCTTCATGACTGGGTGAGACTGACTGACCTCAATCTTTAAATAATGAGCATAGCAGCGATACCCTGCAGAGCAACAGAATGGTGCATGAGTTAAACTGGGGAAAATGCAATATACAGACTATCATACACTATTGTGTCTAGTGGCAATTCCATCTGCACTGTTGAGGTGTCTCCACAACTGCACAGAGCATAAATCTCAAGCAAGACTAGATAGCAATCAGTGTCTGGGGAGGACTGAAGTGTTATACAGTTTTTACAGGATATATATTTAAGGAACCGGTTAGCATGATGTCGTTTTTAAATGAATAATTATACACCCACTATTCAGATTGGTAATAAATGAAAGGAAAAACCAACAACCTGCGTCCTAGTAAGGTGTTAAGCCACCATGAGCTACCAGACAAGCTTCGATACACCTTGGCATAGATTCTACAAGGATATTCCCTCAATTATTGTCTTGATGATGGCGGTAGAAAGCTAACACATTTGATCTGAAATCTGCTATAGCGTTCAGTTGGGTTGGGATCTGGTCACTGTGAAGGTCATAGCGTATGATTTGGTTCATTTTCATACTCATCTAATCTTTCAGTGAGCCCTTGTGCCCTGTGAATGGAGACCTTTAGATCCTGGAAGGGAGCACATTCATCAGGATAGAATTTTAATTCTAGTTTAATTCTAAATTTAGTTTAATCAAAGGATGAAGATGATCAGAGATAAAAGCTCTGTATTTATCTGAACTCTTTACTTTAAATGGACAAGTGGATCCAAAGCATGCCAGGAAAATGCCTCCCACAGAATAACAGCCACGGATTTCACATTAATCTTTCAACTGTCTGTATGTGTCACTCTTATATGGCCATAAACAGAAAATAGAGCGCTAAAGGAAGGCAAGCTGGTCTTTATCTAAGCCAGGCTGCTAATGCAATCTGATGTACCTGTGTCAAAAGATTCCACATTGCGGTTGAGGAGGCTGATGTCCATACGGCCCAAATGCACTATGTTAAAAAGAGCTGTGATGACCAACCGCCAAATTCCCAACAAGCCACCCACCAGTACATTGACTGGAAATAGCAGGTAGGTCAGAAGGAAAAGGCAGCCCCTGCACACAGACACGCTTATGCTTTAAACATTCTGCAAATATCGTCTAATCAAAAATAATACTTCTGATTACTTTTACAAAGTCACTAAAACATACTTGAAAAAATGACTCAAAATTAATTCAGACGTATATAAACACACACAAAATGACAAAGGGTTAATCATGTGTTTAGATTTAAGACAGTTTAACACTCATAAGATTGTGGTTTTAGATCAATTTCAGACACGTAACAGTTTTATAGTTATAAAAAATGAAAACCATACTTCTAACTAAAAGTTATATTATTTGATTCTGACCATGGGAAAGTCTACCTGTTAGTTAGGTCTTGTGTTCCAGCTTCTTTTTTAATGAAGAAGAACCTGGATGTAAGGTGCTGGATGAGTGCAGTCAATAACAACGTCAACCAGAAAGGCCTGGGAATGGAGACACAGCATATAAGAGAGGATTTGTTTTAAGCAGCACTTCCTTAAGTGCTGGAGTGCATGGATTAGGATGCGAGATAGTAGTAGTGCACTTGGGGATAGTGCCATGACCCTGGACACAATGAGGAAGCAGAAAAGACTAACAGCTCAAGGTCACTGACCAATACCATGATCACATATTATATTTATCCTCATTGACAGTGATGGACTCACCACATTCTGCCAATGATGTGAAAGACCACAAGGTTCTTTCCATATAAGATGGGAATGATGATGAGGAACACAGCAAACAGAAAGCAAATGAAGAACACCAGAGTCTGAATGACCATGCCTTGATGAGAAGAGACACAGAGAGTTACTCTGTTATACTTAACTCAAAAACATATATGCACATTTATTTAGTAGTTGCATTAAAAATGGGTTATACAGTATTAGTGGATGAAATTAAAATTCATGCTTAAAACCTCGGTTCCAGACTTGCTTTTCCCAATCTAGTAAATACATATCTTTCAAAGAAATGTGCCTCTAAAGTTTACGGAATAATTCATAGTACATGCTGAAAATTACGCTCTAAGATAAATAATAAATAACAAGTCGAGACTCAAGGGGTTAACATTAATTTAGGAAAAATATTTTATAAATGAAACAAAATTCAGAGTCTATATGTCTGTGTAACAAAAATGGCCCTTCCCACTGGAAAGAGAAAAAGGAATGTTTACACGCAAAAAATCTAGAGATAAATTTACCCAGACAAATAAATGCAGCTTGGTAGCTTGTGAAGCCCATCCAGCACACCAGGGCAGGACGTGATGGCCTTATGCTCCTCTGGCAGTTATAAACGTTGTAGATATCCCCTCGGTACAGCCCTCTCAGATTAGACCTAAATTCCCAAATATGTCAATTCATGAGATACAAGAGTTCTAATGTATGAGGAATGTAATAAGGATGTGTGAAGTGAAAGGAAATTGCTGTGGTACAATTAAAATTGACTCAATTTGAGAACCCATTATTTTCAGCTTGTAGTTTGTAAATTAGGGTCAAATACAGCCTGCTCCCACTGGCAGTATCTCTTATCAGTGAGAATACAATATCTTCCACTATTAGTTTCATATGTGTGTGTGTGTGTGTGTGTGTGTGTGTGTGTGTGTCAGTGGGACAGTGAGACATATATAAAGGGAGACACTAATGTGTGTGAAAGTAGATTTTCTGTGAAATGTTAAACATTATGTGTATTTTAGCCTTACCTGTGCAGAATCATGGACCTCATAAACATGACCAGATTAACCAAGCAGGTCAGGGCTACTGCTGAGACATAGCACACTGAAAGAACAAAAAAAACAACAACCCTCATACAGACCACACTCTCAGCACTTTTCACCGTTGGTCGATTAGCAAGTAATCTCTGTAATGGTCCATCAGTCTGCTCTGCTGACTGTCACTATTCTCCAATCGGAATTTGTATACGTGGACTCGTGCATGTTTTTGTGCACAGTATAGATTTACACAGGTGTGTATAAGGAGGAGATTGACAGCGGATCTATACGCTCAGCACTGGATCCATTACAGGCCTCTGGGCAATATTTCTTGCAGTTGGCACGAAGCTTAATATTATTAGACTGCAGGCAGCTTCATCTACTGAGCACAGAAGCCTGTTACTCTGTGGAGTTAACAGACTCAACAATACCAAATATCAGAAATGAAAAACATAATGATTTTACAGCTCTAACATTCTGCATGCAAAACCGATCAAAATGTTGCTTATTTTGTTTTCATGAAAGATTCGGAATGAATCTGAACTCACCCTCAACACACCACATGTAGTACACTACTATCTTAACCACCTCTTTTCGATCATCTGACAGAACAATGTTAAAACCAGCAAGGAGAAAAGCAATGTCTTCGTTCACTCCTTTTCGGACAATCTGGAGAGTGGGCACTACTCCAATGACCAGCAAGAGGGCCATCTGATAGAACATGGGCAAACAGCATATAATTAGTCATGTAGTAATCCTGCAGTAACCACTTCAAATGTCTTTACTAGGGATTTACAAGGAGACACACCTGATAAAGAGCAATGCATGCCACAACCAGAGAGACGGCTAACTTCACAGGGAACCTAAAAACTGAAAAGAGAACAAAATAATCAGAAAATCACAATACGACTAACACGGCCACCCTAACACTAGCATATGTACACAGCAGTAGTTACCCTCTTTAGGTGTGTATATGTAAGACTTGAGAACATCAGTGATTCTTTCAGCCAGTTTGTGTTTAGAACTGCTTGAACTGAAAAAGAAGAAACACAAATAAGGATAGTCAAGCAGTTCTTCAGTTGAGAATGATCATTTCCATTCCTTTTCTATCAGTTAAATAAAGCATAATAGGCTCATTCTATATGTCCTTATAGAGCTTAACAGGATTTCTGCAGTACAGGAAACCTCTAATCATCTGACCAAATGATTTTTCTTTTAATTCTCACTCAGTCAATCAGTAATGTTCACTGTAACTAAACTTCAGCAATTGTCTTCTCAGACCTAGTCCATCTACATTAACACTTTTGTATATTCCATATCCCAGCTGAGGAGATGGCTGCCCCTGCGCTCTGACCCCAACTTCCTCAGATGGGATATGTGAAAAAAAGAATTCCAATGTACATGTGGTGATAATGGGGGCATGGTGGCTTGGTGGTTAGCACGTTTGCCTCACATCTCCAGGGTTGGGGGTTCGATTCCCACCTCCGCCGTGTGTGTGGAGTTTGCATGTTCTCCGCGTGCCTCAGGGGTTTCCTCCGGGTGCTCCGGTTTCCTCCCCCAGTCCAAAGACATGCATGGTAGGTTGATTGGCATCTCTAAATTGTCCGTAGTGTGTGATTGTGTGAGTGAATGAGAATGTGTGTGTGTGCCCTGCGATGGGTTGGCACTCCGTCCAGGGTGTATCCTGCCTTGATGCCCAATGACGCCTGAGATAGGCACAGGCTCCCCGTGACCCGAGTATAGTTCGGATAAGCGGTAGACAATGAATGAATGAATGAATGAATGTGGTGATAATAATAAAGGCTTCTTGTGTTTGTAAATTGATCAAAACTGATCATTAGTACAAACAAATCTGCACATGTTCATCATACATAATAAAGCCTCTATTTAACGCCAGTCGTCGAGCTCATTAAAACATCGTTTTGTCTAAAATGAGTTGCTACAATCCTAAAATTCTGACATTAATTTGAGCTGTAGAAGTTGCATGAAATTCAGTGTGGTTATGCAGGCTGAAATTGCCCGACATATCAAAGATATCTATCAGATTTCACATATTGTAGCTATCACACAACTAAAAGCTTTATGGGTGGAAGAAAAGATCCTGCAATTATATGTGCAGTGCAGTGTAAACACACACACACACACACACATGAACATTCATAAAAAAATGATTCATATTCACTGAAAAATAAGATAAAAATAAATCATATTCAGCCAAAAAATCATTTTGGGGCACTTTGGATTCATTTTATAGAAAACATCTGAACAAACCTCACCTGTCAGATTCCTTATTTTTATTTATTTATTTATTTTTTACGAATGACATATAGATTAAAAAAATCAGTTAACAAAAATATTGTTTAAAAAATAAACTCTTCGAACCTGGCTTGAGATGGTTTCCTCTTTTTGAGGATGTTCTTTACATAGTCTGTGTAGTAGCTATTCTTTAGGTCCTGTGAAACAAAATGAAAATAAAAATGGAAATCAGTGAATTTAACACACGCATCTGCATGAGCTTTGTTAAGAAGGTGCTGATTGTAATCCTGATTTATCTAATCAAGATAAAGTCATGAAGTTCTAATTTAAAAGCTGATTAAGAGAAGATTCTTCCGCTCAATTTTCATCCAACCCCGTACATTTTTAAAGAGTATAGCCAAATAAGAGCACCATTGTTCTGTCTCTGTGGGAAAATAACACAATGCCTGTTTAATCTATTCTGCCACAGCCCAGAACGCAATCCCAGAAAGCTGCTTATTATGATTAGGCAGTGGAATGACATTCTGCTGATTACCAACAGTTTTACACTTTGCATTGTGTTAAATAATTAAGCTTTATTATTTACAAGTTACAAAACTTTCTCATGTGTGCACGTGCAGTGAAAGCAGAAAGCCACAGATGTTACACATTTACTTGTTCTAGAGAGCTCAAATGCCACCATGTCTAATTCTAGGCCTCAAATATGCATGACAAGTTTATTAATCCCTCAAAAACACCCAGTCTGGTCCCAGTTCATTTACACATCAGTGACACTGCACACACTCACCTCAAAGGGATCGCTTTTCTCTGTTCCTCTAAAGCCCTTGAACAGGAGAAGAGGATACTGGAAACTGAGAAATGCCAAACAGGCAATCTCTGGCAGGCTGTTCAACAGGGAATGGTACTTGTATAGCTGCAGAGGATATGTAGGAAAAATTACATTAACAAATTTCCTACGTTTTATATACCTCGGGCTAAGAATAGTTTGAGACTCTCAAATGCATTATCATTTTATTATGCTAAACATTCATTAAGAAGGAATTAAACAATAGCAGTAATAGAGTAAAGAAATGATATCCTGTCTGTTACACAGCGAGACAGTGGGCTGAGTCTGAGAATCTTAAGATCTATGTAGTTCTACATAATGTAATTCTAGCTAGCCTGAGATACACAAGCTTCTATATAATGATCTTACATAAGACAATAATATCAACCCAATCGTTAACAATGCCAAGACGATCTGAGTGGACCGACCCGTGGTGTCCTAGGGCAGTCGATTTTATGCCAGATGAGAATGCCAAAATGTGTCCATGACAAAAGGCTGCCCAGCACATAGCCAACCATGATGTGGAGGGTGCCACAGGCCAGCAAGGGGTAATACAAAGCAGGGTAGTAGAAGAGGGCAAGGATCAGCCAATACTCTGAAAAAATAATGACAAATTAAAAACATTTGTTCAGCAGTTCAACAGCTAACTATATTAGAAACATAGATAATATAGGAATATGTTTAGTAATATAATGTCAGTGCAATAGTTCAAAGAGTCAGGTAAAGAGTGAGGTATTATTCACCCTTTTGTGTAAATCGAGCCTGCTTTTGGATAGAGGCCATTTTGTGAATAAGTATTCATTTGATAGGTTCAGTGCAGGATTGACTCACTGCCTCTGGTTCATATCGTCTTTACAGGGATGTTTCCCAGCTACCTTGGTGGTCTCAATTATATAAAGAATGTTCACTTGAATTGGACTGCTTCCAATCCCATAAACGGTATAATGTATTAATATGAAAATGTGAGGAAACCAGCTATTTTGTTTAGCACAGAAGAATCCCCATACCTTTGCTTTGTTCATCCTTGATAAAAGGTAGTGGGTTGGGCGATAGAACCAGTCCAACAAGCCTGCAGAATAGGACCCCAAACACAGCCACAGACAAGGCTTTGTGCTGTGTATGGTCTAAAAAATTCACAGGGCTTGAGAGAGACAAGAAATATTGAGTCATATATACAATAATAAAGCAATGAACCAATAGTTCACTTGGAAATCATTTAAGTTCAGTGTAAAGTAAGCATGTAGTAGAAAAGGCTGATGTTGTGGTGAAACTCATGCTGGACTCACCTGAGTAAAGCTGGAACGCCTTTTAGCCGATCAACTTTCTGCCGCTTGGCCAACACCACCAGGATCAGCATGACCACAAACTAAAACAGAATAGGAAAATCTTGAGCAATGTACCCCTGCCAAAATCCAAACATAACCCACTTTTGAACCCAATATTCTATTGCTTCCCAGTTTAAATTAAAATTACAAACTTGCATTAGAGGGAAAGGATGTACCTCTTCTTCAAAATAAGGTCATGTGATGTGGCCCTGTCCTCCATTAATCAAGTTCAGTGAACAGAGGACTGGGATCAGTGACCTGCTATGACCTATCACAGCTTTAGGACTATCCAGGGCCTAAACTGCATGCTGGGGGTTGGCCTGACCTTACCACATGGGCCATCACATTTATAAACATCAAATATGTTAGAATGATGGCTGTGACCTCGAGTCAATGGGACGCCCAGGAGCTAGGCATTATAAGTGATAACCACATTAGATTTTACATGATTTGATCACCCACACGACAACATGCTAAAGATTTCCTAAATTTGGAAAGACGGTAAGTTCACGCATGAAAAAGTGTGAATGTGAAAGATCAGAGCCTTTATATCTCAGACAAAACTCACCGAAATGACTGTGATGCATATGTGGTAGAGACTTTCATCAGCTTTGGGGTCACATGGTGGGATAACTCTGGAAATTTCACAAAAACAGAGTATTTTGCTGCCATGTATTTAAGCTGGCATGATCCAAGCTGATTACGCAGAACACTGAAGAGTAAACTCCTTTTCCCTGTAAGAATCCTTACAGAAAACTTTAACTGCTTGACCATTCTAAGCCTGAATTATGCAATTAACTGCTACACAAGGCAACAAAAACAGCATCTTACATTGACAAATTGCTGTGATGAACAAAGAATGAATTAAACCATAACACTGGTATCTATGTACCAATACTCAGACTACTTAATTATTATATTATGAATGATCTATATATATATATATATATGTATCAGACCATATGTTCCCTTAAAAGGTTACAGGAAATCAGGAAGTCAGGTGATAGTTCTGATACTGAAATGCAAATTGTAGTCACAGAGTGTGTTTAGTTCACATTTTCCCACAGGATTCAACATGTCATTTTGTTTGCTGCTGCAACTGAGAGGACGGAGAGTAGGTCAAACAGGAAAAGATACTGTTTTCTGTTGAATGAGTCCATTATGACTCATATAAACTTATACATTAGGTGATGTATCATGTTCAGTTTAACACCTCAACAAAATGTGCAAAAAGATATTAAAGAAAAATGACAAATATGACCTACAGACAAAACCCTTTTAAGTACATGAAAAAGGTATTACTTACTCTGTAGGAATCTTGGTGGGTACAGCATTATCATACAAATCTTGATACTCATAGTAGTCTTCCTTTGCAAGGTCTGCACTCATGATCTTGTTTTAAGGACCAAAACAGATCTATCAGTATATGCAAGAAGTCCAGGAATTCAGGCAGAGTGGACTCTCTTCCTGTAGGACACACAACACACACAATACTTTTCTCCTGTTCACTTACGTTGTGCAAGAAAAAAAATCGCCTTTCAAAGTTTGGTTTTGTGAAGTCCTGTGTTCCCTGTGGTCTCTCTCTCTCTCTCTCTCTCTCTCTCTCTCTCTCTCTCTCTCTCTCTCTCTCTCTCTCTCTCTCTCTCTCTCTCTCTCTCTCTCTCTCCTCTCTCTCTCCTCTCTCTCTCTCTCTCTCTCTCTCTCTCTCTCTCTCTCTCTCTCTCTCTCTCTCTCTCTCTCTCTCTCTCTCTCTCTCTCTCCCTGTTCAGGTGCTCCAATCCTGCTGTAGCAGAGAGTTGTGATAAATAGTGTAAGTGGGCCTCCGGTTTCAGATTTAGATCAACACCACAGTGGAAGATTGGAGAGAGGAAACCAAAGATAAAGAAGGAAGGATAGAGAAGAAAGAAAGATAAAGAAGAGAATGACGAAAATATGAAAATAAAGGGGAGAACAATGCAAATAAGGGGCAGCCAGTCTATGCTGCCACCTGTGGCTTACTGAGATTAGGTGACCGTCCATGGGCGGGCTGCTGTCTGAGAGGTCGGCATGAAGAGGATCAGAAGCACAGGAATTTTATAAAACACTGAGATATATGTGTGTGGGATGGCTGTGGCTGAGGAGGTGTGGTACATTCATTCATTTCCATTTTCCATTGTGATAAGAGGGAAATACATGAGTGGAGCAATCTCACTGTGAGGAGTACCACTGTCCACACAAACACACACTACATACACAAACTGTACTACATGTAACTTTAGTTTGCTGCCATAACATTTATATATTAGTTTATATATTAATTTATAATAAATTGGTTAAGAAGATTTTGTTGTAGTTTTGAAGTCTAATCTAACGTTGCTTTGAATGTCCTTAGACCTTTGAATGAATAACACAAGCATGAATATTCTGAATATTATTGTAGCCTCTCCTATTGGGTTGCTAATTATGATGATCTAGATTGGTAGAGGGACCAAATTAGTTAACAACAAGCAAAGGTCACTTTTTCCTGCTTTAAAGGATGATTCTGTACCTGGAAACTGATTAGCTAAACTTTAGCTACCTATATTTATTAATTAATGTTCGTAGTAAATAAAATAAAATAGTTGTTTTTGTATGTTTGGACAAGATTGGCTAGTCTTAAATTCTATACTGAGAATATGACAAAGCAAGCTGAAAGTTTAATATTGAAATCCAACTCATGTCTCTAAACGTGCAACCTAGATTACCAAAAACTGACCAGTTATCTATCTGTTATGGTCTCCGGAATGACATGGGGATGTTCCAGATGGTATAATCACAGAATCCTGAAATTTTTGTTAAAGTTATGAAGATGGCAGTGGACCTATTTCTTTGAGAATAAATAAGAAACAATTAATTAGTCCACGTAAATTGTTATATATTCAGTGGCAAATACACATGCATATGATCTAAGATTAGTCATAGTGATAGTATAACTTGCAAGAAAATGATTTCTATACAGACATATGATTCATCACAAACCAGTACAAATAAAAGAAATAATTCTAAGCAGGTTATTATATAACATTTAATAGTATTAGACCTTGAACTTTGCTATGTATCAGGCTGTTAGCTTTGGACCTATATAAATGTAGATGTAAATAAATAACTTTATATAGTATTAGAGTTCGATTTTAACTACATCTGAAATGCTAAACGTCTCTCCTGCCCCAGCATCAGCACAGAGGAGGCAGAGCCACGTGAACAGACTGAAAACAGGATGAGGGGTAAAGGTTACATCTCCCTCACACACAGCACTTCATCTCCAATTACACACATTTAATTAAGCTGAATAATGCCAGGATTCTGTCTAAGTGCTATCTTGTGCATTTGACAGTAAACAACAGTATTGTTCCACACTGTTGGAAATACAACAAAGCTCTCTTGCCGATCTTCTCTCCCTCCCTCACTGGTCTATTCTAGCTGTCGTTGTGTTGGCATCTGTGAAGTTTCGTAATCTTAGTCACAGTGTCAAGCTTGGTTTGCTCCTCTCATTATGCAGGGATTACAGTCAAAAAGAATTAAAGACATTTTCAAAACCATCGCTGAAACTCCCGAGGGGAACTAAAAACCTCACAAATCAGTTTCATCCTTCTGTGAGGAAAAAAAAAGAGGCTGGACAAACAGAGGCTGTTGAACAAAGAATGCTTTGAAGACTTACATCACCAAGGTGGTGGTGGAATTGGGCCAGAGACTTTGTTTGGTCCAGGCTGAGAAATAGCTGGTGCTTGGTTTAGGTTTGAGAAGTGAACAGAAAATGTCTTTCATAAATCAGAGCACAAAAAGAGTTCCTCAGGCCAAGGGAAAACATTAATGCTATTCTATATCACAAGACATAGAAAAATTCCAACAGATATAAATGATAAAAAGACACACTGTTTAATTTTCTGTGAGTAACATATAAAAATGCTTAACTCATTCTTAACTCATGAAGAAATTTCATTATTAAGTGCATCGCTGTCCAGCACTGTGGCTTTTAAGGCTGTGTGCAGCTTTCATGTGACCTGCCCTCACACAGTTAACTAGAAAAGAGGTACAGCCAAAACCCAGTGAATGACCAAATTTAATTAAAGACACAGCAGCAAGGACAAGATGGACGTTCTCTTTAGTGATTTCATATCCGCTGTCATCACTCATGGTCTCTTGGGAGCACTTACATTACCCAGTGAAAGAAAAGAGTAGTCTTGATAGTGCTAACCTGGCTATGCCAATAACAGAGATATTTAATGTTGGGACAGAAAAACAGCCATTAGTCACTGACAGATCATGTGACAATTTAATCTCCCGTCCTCAGAAGCCTTACAACAATATTTTTTCCTCTTTTGGTAAATTGAAGAACACCTATAGTGGACAAATTCAGCAGGCCAGCATCATACTGTTCACTAAGACCCTGCAGATTATGGACTGGCTGTTTTGGATCAATTTTGTTCAAGAAGTATGTAAATGCTGTTATAATAACCTTGACACTTATTGAAGGGCTTTCCACTAGATTTTGGAACGAGGTTGTGAGGTTGTGAGGTTGTGTGAGGTTGGCTCATTCAGCCACAAGAGCTCACATTAGTGAAGTGAAGCGTGAAGTCAGGGATCTGCGTAAGCTACTAAAGTTCTTCCACACCAACCTTGGCAAACCTTGTCTTTATGGACCTTACTTTGTGCACAGGGGTACTGTCATGATGAAACAGGTTTGGACTTGACTCCACAGAAGAAACAAAGGGAAATCTTAATTTGATGATATCTTACACAATTCTGCACTTCCAGATTTGTGGTAACAGTGTGGCTAGGCCCACGTATGGCTGTGATGGTCAGGTGTCCACATTTTTGCCATGTAATATACATGGCAGTCGCTTTGGGGAATTTAGGGAATTAACAGGTGAAGTCAGGGGAAATAAAGTATGGCATCCAATGGGGGTATATTTCCAATTTATGTCCACCTCAGGATCCACCACTATCCTGACCAGTATAAAACAGTTCTATAAGATCACTTTTGCTCTATTCAGTGGCTCTACTTGAGGCCATTAATCTGAATGAAAATAACCCTTCTTGCTTAACTTTACCAAAGGCAATTATGATTTTGCTGTATAAGACAGGATTTGAGATTTTCTTATGTAAAGCTAATTTGTTACAATGCCCATTGTTAAAAGCACTATATAAACATGATTGAGTAGAATTAAAAAGAACAATTACGCAGATCTGGCCACCCTACTAGCCCTGCTCGTAGCTAACTTTTTGAAATAGTTTTCAATCTGGCAACCCTGGTTGAGGAGAAATCACGACGCCCTTGTGTTGAATGTGCGATCTCAGTGCAAAAACACACAAACACAATTCTCAAATAAATATATCCATTACACAATTATAGACCAATTAATCATTATAATGACTCTCACTGTGTTTCTCACATCAGGGAGGAGTGGTGTAAAATATCATATCTCACCGTTTTCCATGATCTTTTTTACTACATGTGCATTTCATTTTGGACGCATGGGCGATATTTAATTTAATTAAATTTTTTTTTTTTTAAATTTCACATAGCATATTATCTTATTTATTAATAAACAGTAAAACACACACACACACACACACACACACACACACACACACACACACACACACACACACACACACACACATTATAGAGCATGCTCTTACCTTCCAGGAGACCCTGGGTCTCATTACATTGCTCTTTTATACAGAAATAATTGTATTAATTAATTGTAAAACAAAGCTGAAGGTAGAACTTACCTGTGGGTTTAAATAACTTTCTCCATTCAGCTTAGAGTTGTCCTGTGCAGAGGAAAAGGAAGTGCTGCAGTGCATGCAATCTTATGGGACTTTGCCCATGTGTCCAGACCTTGAAGTGAACCTGAAGAAGGTTTTTAAAAAAGGAAGAAATTGCACAGGTAGCTGTAAAGTATAGCCCAAATATGTGTGTTCATATCTTAATATTAACAAGATTACTTTATTTTGTATAATAAGAGAATTGTTTCTCTTTATCACACTGTAGGCACTGCCATGAAAACAGATGGCACTGATTACTGCAGTGTTTTACATTGCCTTTAATGATCACCGACAGCCAGTGCGCTTACGTTATCTGTTTACTTTTATGTGGAGGATATGGTGTTTGTCCTGTATCTCCAGGACAGCAACAGAAACAAACTGTAAACTGATCACTGAAGATCAATCAATGAATGACGTTTTTTTCTTCTTGATGTTCGACTAAAAGTGGAGGCCATTCATGTGACAGACTCAGATGTGAAAGCTGGTGAGGGATTCTTCGCAATTTATCCAAGAACCAGCGCCACTCAGATTAACCTGTATGCAGACCCAGGAGAGGAGCTCTATCAGTACAGTGGCATCATGGCACTGCTCTGTGTGCAGAATGATTACCTGGCCATGCATTGTGGGCGCTTGCTCTATTCAGTGGCTCTACATGAGGCCAAGCCCATTAATCTGAATGAAAATAACCCTTCTTGCTTAACTTTAGTAAAGGAGGAAACTTTTAGTAAAAGAAACTGTATGATAGAGATCATATTCTATGGCCTTTCTCTTCACATGTAGAAAGTTTGGAATCTTTTGAACAGCAGAAAATCCACTGTGGAGCATTAGATGTTCAGATATCGCAAGACACTGAATACACATTACCCAGCCTGTGGCCTCAAGAGGTACGAAATTTCATTTCTGCATTAGGATTTCATTTTGAATGGTTATAATCCTACTGCTTTGTTTCTTTCTAGTTCCTTAAACACATAAATGCTTGTGTTTTCTTTCTGTAACCTTCAGACAGAGGCCATCCTCTCCAAGAAGTGTTACATGCGCAGGACAACGCACAGCCAAAACTGAGCCTGATTTGAGTAACCTGGTGTTATTTCCACATGAGCTCACCCCATCACAGAGTCCTGAGCCCTTCCCATATATTTATGTAAGTAAAGCTATCATGCTTAAGTCTAATTTATTTGTCTGTTTCCTTTTCTAAGATTAATAAGATTAATAAGATTAATAAAAGCCTATTTTTTGTCACTGAATGGCGAATGTACCTGACCTTTTTCTGACCTGATCCGATTCACCCCAGTTAGCCCCAACATTATGTCCTGACACCTCGAAAACTCCCAGGTCACGTGCTTAATTTCTGAGGTTGTGGTGTTAAGACTTATTCTATTAGTAAGCAACAGTTGTAATCAATGAGCCTTGCTGTACTCAATTACAGCGTAATTGGATTGGTGTGTGTTCCTGAAATTCTCTGCACCATGTTCAACAGAGAAGGAGGACACGCTTATTACTGCTGACAATTATGTTGTCAGTGAACTGAAGCAGCGTCTGTGCCTTTCAGGATAAATACCACCAATCTGCACCATCTGCTTCTGTGCAAGCACACAACCCAAGCAAGGCCGGATGTACATCAGAGTGTTAATGTTTTTTATATGTTTATTTCTTACTGCAGCAGTGGAAAATGGTTGGCTTGATTGCATGATGAGATATTAGAGGAAAAGGTACTAAAACTCACTTTAATCTAAAACTTTACATACTGAGCAAAACCACTTGTACAGATGTACAGTAGTCTGAAAGCCTACTTAACATCCATGGTTAATTAGATTTTACAATGTGCACAAGCTAGAAAAATAGGAAAATTATTTTGTGTCACTGGTGGCAATTTTTAAAGCGATAAAGAGGTGCTGTAAAGAGGGCTCAAGTACATGAGAGAGGATTGTGGAAGCAGGCTGCCTGTGACAAGTACACATATTTCTGATGGTTATTAAAGCAGGAACATTCATCATAAAGAAAACACACACACACACACACACACACACACACACACACACACACACACACACACAGACATGACTGTCTGTCTTCTCACTTGTCACTTTTGCCAGTAGCTGACAGCCGCTTTGATATAAAGAGGAGAATAGGAGCTGTCTGCACATTGCTCCAATTGATTTCTTAGAATTTCCAGAGTAATCCAGAATAATTGCACAGTGAATTCTACAGCATAAAAAAAGAATATAAAATTATACCATTTTATAAAAAGAATATTTTAACACATGACACTAGAATATGAGCATTATTGATTTATAAACTGGAAAAACTCCACAGATGAATTCCTAATCTAAGAAATGTATTTACTGCATATGTAATTTATGATAGTGTTTTTGATAACTTCAGAATTTTAAAGTGAGAGACAGGTGATGGATGGATTTAGATGTGTGTTCATTAATGAAATATTTGAAGATTAATGAATAGTTGAAAGTAACATACAGGAAATGGGAAATTCAGTACAGTTACCTCAGAATAGATCTTGCGTCCAGGCCTAGCTGTTTTGGTTATTCTATTAATAGGGATGAAAAATGAAGACATGAAAAATATCTGAATAATTTCAAAAATACAATGCTTTAAATTTTCCTCCTTTTTAGTATAATTGGAGAGATGGGGAACATTCTAAACTCTAACATGTGTCTTCTGCTGGCACCAGAACTAATTTTGAGGATTTTACAGTACCTGTGTGTGTGTGTGTGTGTGTGTGTGTGTGTGAGTGTGTGTGTGTGTGTGTGTGTGTGTGTGTGTGTGTGTGTGTGTGATATGTGTGTGTGTGTGTGTGTGTGTGTGTGTGTGTGTGTGTGTGTGTGTGTGTGTGTGTAATTGTAGGTTCCATGCAGCACAGTGCCCTGAGTCCACTGGGATATGCAGATTCCAGATTCCCAGTGAGCTTGTACACCGACCAGGCATAACATTATGACCACCTGCCTAATATTGTGTTGGTCCCCCTTTTGTTGCCAAAACAGCCCTGACCCGTCATGCACTGTGTATTCTGACCCCTTTCAGAATCAGCATTAACTTCTTCAGAAATCTGAGAAACAGTAGCTTGTCTGTTGGATCGGACCACACGGGCCAGCCTTCTCTCCCCACGTGCATCAATGAGCCTTGGCCGCCCATGACGCTGTCTCCGGTTCACCACTGTTCCTTCCTTGGACCACTTTTGACAGATACTGACCACTGCAGACCGGGAACACCCGGTGGATGTTCAAGAGAGTATATGGAATGTATGTGTGATTAACGTATAGAATTACATGAAACATTAAATGCTGTTCATTTCTCCAGGAGCTTTATTTGGCAGAGAAATGTCAAAAAAAAAAAAAAAGGGCCTGTCTGTTGTTCATGTTCAGTATTAGTCATTTGAATTGATTATATCGACATTTGAGGCCGAGATGGAAAATGCTCAATCATTTGCATGTAAAGCAGAGATGGAATAACATATAGAGGACACTCATGTTCTGATTGAATATAACAAACAGGAATTTAACTAAACTGCAATGAAACAATGAGACTGAAGCTCCATATTGGAAGTAAAGAACATTGAGATTAACTCTGCCTTTAATTACTGTTTGTTCCTGACTGCTTTGTTCGCACCCTGCTCAGCTCTCCGCCTCTGCCTGGAGCGTATTAGTGAGCAGTGTGTGCCACATCACGCCGACTGCACTGCCAAGCCTTATCAGCACTAATCATCACAACATGGTGATACTGTGACAGGAACAAGCCTGCTTTAATGAAATGCTGTGGCACCCAACAAAGATCACCGCTCACTACAACTAGTGCAGTAATATACAGAATCCTTATTAATTACGGTTGCCTTGTCCTATTCTTTTTAACACAATCATCTGTTTTTCAGTGCATGGAAGATTCCATCTTTATTATATCTGTGTGTTCAGTGAGAGTCTTTTCCCAAGTCTAAACCCTCATTAGAAATCCACAGTAAAAATCTTTGGGAGTCTCTCATCTAAACACCCCCCCTTCCCTGTTCTAGGGCATAGTGGTGGTTTGGTGTTGTAAGGTGTGACTCCCTAGTGTGTGTCCATCTCTGTCCTGCTGTGTTTTCATGGTCAGAACTGACCTCAGCATCTGCTCTTCTCTTCATGTTATGCCACACACCATATAGCCTGTGCATATAGCCTCCATTACGAGCTCTACTCGGTGGCTGAGGACAAACAGGCTGTAAAAACGTACTCTTGCAAATTAGTGCTGTAATTAATAGCTGAATTTTATTGTAGTCTAGGGAGTGTTTGGGCTAAAGGCTGAGCAGAGACTTAATTGTGTGCATGTGCTGCTGGGATGGGACAAGTCTTTACATTAGTGATTTATGATGTTTTTCAGGCTGTGTGTGTGTGTGTGTGTGTGTGTGTGTGTGTGTGTGTGTGTGTGTGTGTGTGTGTGTGTGTGTGTGTGCACGCATTTGTTTGTGGTCAATGGAAAATCAACCTTGCGTGTTTTTAGTTGTTGTGGTTTGTCTCCTTCACTACACGAGTAGATCCAAGACGTTAAAATCCTCAGCTTCAGTGAGTGTGACTTTATTTTGGACTAATATTTCATTACTGAATTTGATCATTGTTTTCAGTTATCTAAAATAATCATGAATTTTAAGTGTTAAGTCTGAGTTATTTCTGATTTATACTCATTTATTAAAGCAGTTTACATCATGCCTACATAGAAATGATGTCATGTGCAGAGACGCATGCTGTTACACAGAGAATTTCTCATGCCTAATTGCAGAAATATGCATGAACCCTGAGAAAAGAATTCCACTCAGGATTTTATCTCACTCTTTCATTCATTGTGTAATGCAACGTGGCGTTGGAGAAAGTGCTAATTTACATGGCGTGTGAGGTAAAGTGGAATATTTCAGTATGTAGACATGCACTGGTAGCATATGTTCCTTTCATCAGATATCATGTGTGTGTGTGTGTGTGTGTGTGTGTGTGTGTGTGTGTGTGTGTGTGTGTGTGTGATTTGGAGAATACTTTAGTTACCACCTAGCTTTGTGGAAAACCACTCAATTAACCATGGAAACCAGAAGACCCGTCTGCTATTTGTGGTGTTTGGACTAATTAGGCGTGTGATAAAATCTTTCAGTTGCTAAGGACTGTACAGACACCACCCTCTTTAGCACTTTGTGTTCCTGTGTACATTTGGGTGAGGCAGTTTTTATTCTAACTTCTATCATTTTTCATGTTCTCATGAGACAATAGTTATTTTAAAGGCCCTAAAAAGATAATTTAGTCATTTCCCCTTGATGTTCCTCCTGTCTGCAGGGAAAAGCCCAGAGAGCAGTTATTGCAGTTATCGATATAGATCGTAAAATTGTTATCTGGAGCAATTTCAGCAGGCTCACACCAGATTGTATTTTTTTTTTATTCAAGAAGAATTGATGTATTTGATTCAAGAAGGCTGACAGACTTAACTGACCTGGCAGTGGAGATGAGGAGTGAGAGTGTAATAATCTTATTTCTAACATGTGACTAAATTCTTTTAAAGTGAATAAAGTCTCCTAGGCCTTATCTATATCAGATCTCCTTTGCCTTATCACACCAAGTCATAAAACTGTGTTTTCTCTTAGAGCATGTTGTGCAAGTATTGAATTTATCTATTGCAGTAATCCACTCGATGTGATAATGTTAAAGGAACGCGGCGCCTTATATCTACCTAGCATTTTATACGCCATGCATTTCAATCCATTAATTGCCGCTGAATTAATTAGGCATAAAAGTGTATAAAGGCGCACAAGCAGGTGAAATTATAATGGTGAGAGATCCTGTTAATTATGATCTCTATCTTATTTTTTTAGTTTCAGTGCATCACGCAGTCAGACATTCTGAATGGACTAAATGAATGGGAATGTTATTCATTCAGAGCTCCTCTAGAGAAACTGACACTTCTGCTTTCATCCTCACAAATGGAGCATTTACCGGCTGTGTGAGTGGTCTCAGGCCAATGCTTTGAAGATGCACTAATGGTCAGTACGATGTTTGTGGATGTCAACCATGTACAAATGTTCAGGCAGGCCATGATGTTTTATCAAGAGCACCCTACTGTGCAAGAGGAACCTCCAAACAAGCCATGTCCCTTCAGAGATCAGCATGATGCTCCATTCACATACACACACACACACACACACACACACACACACACACACACACACACACACACACACACACACACACACGCACACACACACACAGAAGCATAAAAGCCTGTCACACTGGATTGTAAATGGCTGCTGACACAGGAACTGCCAAGGAAAGTGTGTGATGATTCAATAGGCGGCAGCATTATGTGAACTGAGCAATTTTGGACTATTATGGCTGACATGTGGACAACTGCCCTGTATTATTCTTTCTCTTCTAAACCATGGGATCATGTAAAATATGCTGCACATCCAGAATAGGAGGTGGGGCTGTAGGAAATCTAAGTAGTTTGTAAATTTGCTCCCAAATTTGGTAATTTCACAGCCCATACACTAGCTAGCTCTCCCCTATCACAAGACACCTATGGTGTGAAGGCTAGTGTCTACTTCCTCCAAGATGGCATGAAGATATTTAAACTGTGGCTCAGGCTACGTCACATGGACTAGCAGTTGAACACACTCTTCTGCATATGTGAGCTGACACGCGCCCTCGATTGGTTCATGTCACTCTGACGGACAGTAAAGAGAAATCCCTCCATTATCAATTATTTTCCGATAGATGACTGTGACATGTCTACAATCTGCTGGTTTCTCCACTTAAGAGCCAGACTTTAAAAATACCTCAACCAAGTCGCTGCTACAAAAATACTACACAGGGATCTCCAAGCTTAGAGTAAATCATCTGCTGTGACTAATTTTGTTAAAGTGCTGATTAATGAATGCCTCTACAGCAGCTTATATCTCTCTTGTTCTTTTTTTTCTTCTGCCTTTTTTACTTTAAGCAAAGAGCTGATTGTTCACGTCATCTTTTTACGGTCTTAATAGAGTTTTGCTTCTTATTAATGTAACGTTTTGTGCAGATGGATTTGTTAATAGAAGTGGACCTATGGCAGCTGTTGTAGGAGTCACTCTCCTTGACTCTGACCGATACACCGTAATCTCTGAGTCATCCGACTTCCAGGATATGAGCTCCCTGGAGGAGTCTGCTGGACAGATGTTCTCATGGATGCACAGATGGGGGTAGAATGACAGTAATATGACTCAGTACAGCATTTCCTGTGAATTTATGCAGCCACTGGATACTCATGTTAAAGGTACCTCGAGTGTTTGCTTATATTAAAGTGTGGAAATCACACAAGAAGCTCTCAAGACGTGATATGACATCATGCTAATGATAAATTATATGTTGAATGGGACGACTTGTTTTAAGCCACATTCTTTTAGCAACACATTCAACACATCACTCCAGGGCAGTTTTCCAAGCTCGGCACCTCCTCCCATCTCCGTAGGGATGCTGGGAAAACCACACCTTTATGAGCTGCTCTTCTCACATGTCTCAGGCCATTCATTATTAAGGTAACAGATTGTAATTTGCATAACCGTGAAGTGTGTGTGTTGCTGATGTATATACTTCTTAGTGGGGTAAAATGTCCCCTTAAGTATAGAAATATCTGGCAGGTTTGACATTGTGGGAACATTTGGTTTGTTTAATTAAAAAAATTAAAACAGCCAAAAAGGTTTTCTTTTCGTTACTGAGGTTAGGACTAGGAATGCTTTAATTAGCTGCATTAATAATAAAGGTTCTCTCAAAGATAATAACATAAATGTGTGTGTGTGGGAGAGAGAGAGAGAGAGAGAGAGAGAGAGACAGATGAGTAGGGATGATGACACTTAACGCTAATGCCGCAGCAGACTCTTGAGCTGAGAGAAAATCAACTCTCATTTTGCTTCTAATTATGAGAGAGGCCCGATGATTGCCTTTGAGCATTTGAAATGGTCTGTCCTAATGGAGAAAAGGTCACCTGTGTTTTGTTTGTAAGTTAGTTGTCTGTTTCATCTGATTTTTGCTCTCACATTGAATGACACCACATTACGATTTGTTTGATCCGTATTATTAATTTGTGAACTGTATCTTCTCTCTTTCTTCCTGAGAATTGAAATTGATCAAATAAAGCCATCCAGGTAGAGTGGTGTTAGAGAGAAGAATAAAACCTTGTTAAGCCAATCACAGAGCTTGCAGTGGGGCAAGACAGAAACATGCAATTTCCTCAGAGACATGGTGTGTAGTTCCAGTCCCTGCAGTACTCATTTGCGGAGTAGTGAAAGGTCGCTGCTTTCCACAAGTCTCTTATTTACACAGATAACATCTTCTGTGCTGTGACATTAATGCATTTGCTTCAGAATATTGTCTGGTACTGACTGCTTAGATGCAGCATTATAAATCTTATTGAAACCTATTTAT
Organism: Hemibagrus guttatus; assembly: GCA_033459395.1. NCBI lineage: Eukaryota > Metazoa > Chordata > Actinopteri > Siluriformes > Bagridae > Hemibagrus > Hemibagrus guttatus. The sequence continues at coordinate 765,100 of JAUCMX010000013.1, read as the reverse complement.
TTTGAATTAAATTGCAGCCTTTATGCTGAGAAATAACCCAATGAGTCAGTAATGCTTTGAGACAGAGATGCTGTGAATGAATAAGAATATTACTGTTCTAGTTTTCTGATGTCTTTCTGATAGTGGCTGTGTGTAATGTGTATATTATTGAAATCTTGTGATAGGAATCCTCTAAAAGCCTTTTATTTCACGAATCCACTCTGTCTCCCCGTGAGAAATCCGCTCAGCTCCACGCGGTGACATTTCAAATTTGACACTTAGCACAGAGATTTTTACAAACGAGCATCGTTAGTTTTAGTTTTCAAAGGAGAAGCCCTGAGCAGTAGCTGATAAGGGGGAGGATTTTCAATCCCGCTGGGAGAATTTTTTTCCTCTGGAGACGTGAGGCACAGAGCTTTACTCTGCTTTTCTTTTATTTAGTCTCTAACATTTTGCTGCCCTTGGCTGTATGCATGAGTCTTCAAAAGCCCTGCTGAGTGTGTTTAACAATATCATGTTTTGTTCTACTTTTATCTGATGAGTGTGTGTCTGGGTTGAGATTTTTTTTACGTCTTTCTTTAGTCGGTCTGAGATTTGCAGTTTGTTTTATCACCACAGGTCCTGCTGACTGATTTGTTTTTATCAAAGAATCGTTTAGCACGAGGAGAGGAGAGTGGATTTGTGCTGCATGTTGAGGTGGCACTTCATACAGTTCTCTAAATGAATGAATCTGACAGTACCACTTAAATACGATTTTATATTATTATGTAAGCATTATTTCCTTTTTGGGGCACGGTGGCTTGGTGGTTAGCACGTTTGCCTCACACCTCCAGGGTTGGAGGTTCGATTCCCGCCTCCGCCGTGTGTGTGTGGAGTTTGCATGTTCTCCCCGTGCCTCGGGGGTTTCCTCCGGGTACTCCGGTTTCCTCCCCCAGTCCAAAGACATGCCTGGTAGGTTAATTGGCATCTCTAAATTGTCCGTAGTGTGTGATTGTGTGAGTGAATGAGAGTGTGTGTGTGTGCCCTGTGATGGGTTGGCACTCCGTCCAGGGTGTATCCTGCCTTGATGCCCAATGACGCCTGAGATAGGCACAGGCTCCCCGTGACCAGAGAATAGTTCGGATAAGCGGTAGACAATGAATGAATGAATATTTCCTTTTTATTTTAATGATTACAATTTTATATTATTAATAAAATTCCTGAACCTATTATTTATCCAGAATTCTTCATTCAAAGCTGTATAACAAATAAATAAATAAATAAATAAATAAATAAATAAATAAATAAGTAAATAAATAAACAAACAAACAAACAAATATTCCCAGGTTATACTTTTTAATTCATTTTGTTAATACAACTTGGCAGAGATGTAGCTGAGCACAAACTGAAATCATACCGGCCTTCCAACCCTTTTAAGTGAAATTCATCATGGCTGTAGTGTACACAATCATGGCTTCAATGCAACAGAAAAATAATCTCACAGAAGTAAAGGTAATTCCTCAGCAACTATTTTAAACAAAATGAAGCGAGAACTGTGTGGCTCCTCACTAAACATTTGAGCATGACCTCACTGTCCACTTTAATAGAAACATCTGTACACCTGCTCATTCATACAATTTCATGTTAAGTGATGTAAATACAGAATGAATTTCAGTTAAGGTCCACATTAAACATCAGAATGTTCTGAAATCTCAGTGACTTTTACCTTGGCATGAGGGTATAAAAGAAAGCAGGATGTACTACACACTGAAATTAATGATGACGGAAAATCTCTAGGTAAAATTACTGTATGATAGGGGACTGTCTCTTTGTTGGTGTTGATTGGCCGTTTGTTTAGATTGCTGATTACCAGCTAGCTAGCAACTATGCTCATACACCGTGAAGTGAATAAGACTGATGATCTCCTCATCATGGCACCTGTTAGTGGGTGGGATATATTAGGCAGCAAGTCAACATTTTGTCCTCAAAGTTGATGTGTTAGAAGCAGGAAAAATGGACAAGCGTAAGGATTTGAGTGAGTTTGATGAAGGACCAAATTGTGATGGCTAGACCACTGGATCAGAACATCTCCAAAACTGCAGCTCTTGTGGGGTGTTCCCGGTCTGCAGTGGTCAGTATCTATCAAAAGTGGTCCAAGGAATGAACAGTGGTGAACCGGAGACAGGGTCATGGGCGGCCAAGGCTCATTGATGCACGTGGGGAGCGAAGGCTGGCCCGTGTGGTCCAACAGACGAGCTACTGTTGCTCAGATTTCTGAAGAAGTTAATGCTGGTTCTGATAGAAAGGTGTCAGAATACACAGTGCATGACGGGTCAGGGCTGTTTTGGCAGCAAAAGGGGAACCAACACAATATTAGGCAGGTGTTCATAATGTTATGCCTGGTTGTTGTATGTTAATTGTTATTTAAGCATTACTAGGAAAATAGAATATTTTACCAGCTATATCTCTCGCATTCTCTCTCTTGTTCTCTGTGTCTATCATTTTCTCTCTTTGTTTGTCTCACTCTTCTGTAGTCCCTGAGCTGCATTTATGTCATTGCCAAAATTAGATTTTTTTGTAACATATTAATAAATGAAGTATATAAAGTTAAAATAAAGTTTTTTTTCTTAATGGTGCTTGCCAATATGTGGGAAACACTAAAGAGATGCGGCTAACTGTAGTATCTGTTATTGAGACATAACCACCATCTCACAGACGATCCTAATAACAGCGACCACATGGCAGTTTACAGTGCAAACATAATATAATTACTGACCACTCACACAGAACACAGTGCAAACATAAAAAAAACTCTCAGACAGAACGGTTAATGGTTTACACTTTAGTACCAATACTATTGACCTAAGTTGTGTGCATTCTGTACAATATAATTACAGATGTATTAATTATAATTAATTATAATTGCTAATTATGTAGGCAATTAACAATCATGTTTTAGAAGAATTTGTAATAATGCTAGGATTAGACATTTGATCATTTATAGACATTAAAAAGTTCATGAAAAATATATGCAATTAAGGTAAGTTAGGATTGTAAGATTGTCTAGTGTGCATTGCTGCAGCTTCAGTGATTTGGCATAAAGCCTAATAATAATAATAATAATAATAATAATAATAATAATAATAATAATAATAATAATAATAATAATAATAATAATAATAATCTGCTTTTATTACTTGGCCTCTTGGAAACTGCAGCTGGAATAAGGATGAGCTGAATGACATTAGAAGATTCAGGATGTTGACTGATTGAGCAGAAGCTTTCATTTATTTCTATTGATAATCGAAGATAAAAGATCTTCTCTTTCTTGTATCACATGAAACATTTTTACCAAATTTGCAACAAATCAAAACTCCATTAATATTCCACTTTTGCCTTTCACCACTGCAGGCCTAGAATCATTAATAATTAGTGTTTTGTTTTCATCTGGTCATCTTACTTAGTCCATGTCCATATCTCTCCTCTGGCTCATTTCTTGCTCATCCTGTGGTCTGCCCATCCTTCATTTCCACCGCTCTCCCCACCCACCCACCCACACCCACCCACACCCACACCACACCCACACCCACACCCACACCCACACCCACACCCCTCCTCCATCTCCTGCCCCACTCTCTGCTGTCTGTATCAGCGTATAACATTTCTTCCACCAACACTGAATTATTGACAAGCCTGGGGTCTCGAGAGATTGAGCGTGTGGAAGGCAGTTTTATCTAGGAAATATGGACATGACTATTAGATTACAGTCACTGGCCATTTTATTAGGAACCCTGTTCTAATACAAGGTAGAACTGCTGTAGTCGATGTGCCTTTAATTTACTGTAACCTTCCATAGTTTCTGATGTCTCTCATCAACAAGATGTTTCCTCTCACAGAGCTGCCACTCACTAGATTGTTTTTTACAGTATCTGTAAGCTGTCTGCTTTGCATGAAAGTCGTAGGAGATCAAATACCAAATACTGAAATGCCAAAACCAGCCTGTCTGGCACCAGCAAAAGTCTCTGAGATCAAAATCCTTTCTTTTTTTCCCACCATATTTGATATTTGATGTGAACTCCTGACCTGTATAGCTGATGTTTCATCAGACATGTTTTGGTGCTTTTGAACATAAGACACTCTTGCTCAGTTAACCAAGCCTGTGGTGATCAGACCATGGCTTATGTCCAAATAGCTTATTTTCTACAGATTACCTCATAGCCTGGCCAATATGCCTAATGCTACCAAAACTACAAAGGCCTCCCAAGGCTGTAGCAAGCCCCACTGGCACCATTAAAGTATGCTCATTGCCACTGGCTCTGTATAATTTTTTTTTGTTAAACATAACCATATACATGTTGACCTGACACAATCAGAGCCAAACTGGCCCAGTGACTAAGGTTGTACATTTACAGCATACAGCAGATGCCCTCATCCTGAGGGACTTTTTCATTTGTATAATTTTTTATACAACTGAGGGTTAAGGGCCAAGAAGCAGCAGCTTGGTGGACCTGGGGTTCAAACTCACAACCTTCCAATACGTAGTCCAACACCTTAACCATTAAGCTACCACACTGGCACCGATAATACCTGTTTCCATATGGATTCCTTCTGTTACACCTACTAACACTTATACAACTGTGTTATTCCATGAAATAATATAAAACTGTATATTTGTCTTAAAGTGATCACATTTTTCAAACACATGCTGGATAACATCGAAAGAATCCTTGATCCCATTGAAGCCTGTTTTCTTTTTTCCCCTTTAAGAATAAGAGGCTTATTTTATAAGACAATAACAAATTGAAGCTCTGAGAAAATCCTTCATTCGAACAAACCACAGCTTTGTGGAGAAAGCCAACAGTCTGTTGGAGAATGCTTATTAGGCTGCACATGTGACGGGACCTTGAGTCATAGATAGATGCAGCCTCATTGTTTTCGGATGATTTTCTTTCACGCCTTTCATTTCAGTTGAATGGAAACAGCACTCACCCCTGTGCTTTGAATGGTAAAGAGTATCTCAAGGTTGCTACTGAGGTAGTGTTGCACAATATTGACTTCCTGAAGCTTCCAACTGCTACTGTGAAAAGCCATTTCTGTTCCAGCTGCACGTCTATTGTACAATTACCTGTTGCTTAGGAACCACAGTGGCTTCGTCATGGGTTTCCATTTGAATCTACATGTTCTTTGTTATATGTTCGTTATGTGTGATTTATTATACCAAGTGCAGAATGCATTAAAATTGTTTCTAGAAATAATGCGATAAGCACAGTTTGCCCTTCATGTCATCCAGTGCTCATGTTCTTAGGGAAATTCCAGCAGTGTTTAATCCACTTGTTAGAGTAGAGATTTACTGCAAAGTTTGGTTTTAAGATTGCTTTGTAAATACACACACTTTCAGGCATGTAATTAGCCCGTCCCTTGCTTGCCTGAAAATTGTTTGAGGTCAGACTGGGTCTCTCTTCAACTTCATGCTAAACTTTACCTACTTTAGAGATGATTATACTACGTGCAAAATTCAAGAGTGTGCTGTTCATGAAAATATTTAATAATAAAATGATATGATGCATCTTAACACTCCAAAGTTGATTCTTTTCCTAAAAATAAACTGCATAAAATTGTTACTGATTACAATATTATTCTATTAATAAACACATCTTATATTTTATCTATTTCATTTTGTTTAAATTCCTCAAAACTTCACGACTGTTACAAATCACTGACATCTTAGGCTCCTTCCATAAATGTTAAATAATCATCTCCTTACAGAAACCATCACCATACTAATGACTGGACATCTTAAATAACCTAGTTTACTTTTAGCCTTAGATTATACAAGTGTCACGACTCGCCCGAGAGCTGCACGCGAGAGGAAGCTCTCGCCCGCCTTTTGAGATTACTTCCGGGTTGCGCGCCGGGCTTAAATACAGTGTGCACTTCCTGCACGTCATGAAGTATCTTTTCTAATGGGAAGTACCAAGCGTTTGCCTCATGCGTTTTCAGACTGCCTCTCGTGTATGACTTGGACTGTTTATCGGTTTCGTTTTTGGATTATCTTGGATATCGCTGCTATTGGCTTTTTGACCCTGGACTGTTTATTGATTTCCCTTTCTGTCTTTTCCCATTGGATTATACGCTGTGGATTACTGACATCACGTTGCCGAACTCTTTGCCTGTCCCCGACTCCCCAATCGAATGGATCCGGCCACTTCCGCTTCCGGCGGAGCCCCCTCACAGAATACTTTGCCTATCATGGATCCAGCGGAGCTTCAGGACATCATAGTGCGGCAAGGAGTGATTATATGCTCCTATCAAGACCAGGTGGAAGCGCTGCAAGACCAGCTACGCAGAGTGAGCATCGCCGCACCACGGGATCCGCCCGCAGCACGTGGTGAGTCACCCCGTCTAGCTTTGCCTGATAAGTTTGATGGCTCTGCCGACCGCTGTCAGGGCTTTTTGCGGCAATGCGAGGTGTTTTTCTCGCACCAGCCGGGGATGTATCAAGAGGAAGAGACCCAGTGTGCGTTTGTGATGTCTCTATTGACGAGTAGGGCCTTGGAGTGGGCTTCCGTGGTGTGGGACGCCAACCCTCAGATTAGGTCGTCGTTTTCGTAATTCGTGGGCATGATTTGGGAGGTGTTTGAGTACCCCACGGGGGCAAGGACATCTCTCTGCAGCTCATGGAGCTACGCCAGGGTTCTGACACCGCGGCGGACTACGCTATTAAATTTCGCACCCTGGCGGCCCAGTCAGGGTGGAACGACGCGTCATTGTAGGCCGTGTTTCGTGCAGGCCTGAACCCCCGAACTCCAGACGGAGCTGGCGTGTCGCATAGAGGCCACCACGTTATCCCAGTTCGTAGCCACAGCTATTCGCTTGGACAATCTAATGCGCCAACACCAGGTAGAGACATCTCGTTTTGCCACAGTCCGCCCCCGGACATGCCCGGATTACCCTAGTTTCAGGGAGGAGGCTCCCGAACCCATGCAGCTGGGGAGATCTAGACTGACAGAGCAGGTGCATCAACAGCGAGGCCAGATGAGGCTGTGCTATAACTGCGAGGCCTCCGGACATCTGAGTCCCCGGTGGCCAGAAAAGTCTTCATCGGCACAGGTGGGTGGCAGCTCGCTTTTCTTTAGTTTGTTTTCTTTAGGTTCCGGTGTCCCTGTGTTTGTCTGATCGCTGTGTCTCTGTCCCAGCACTAATTGACTCCGGGGCAGCCGTCAATCTGATCGACGGGGCGTTGGTGGAGAAACTTGGGATCCCCACCTTTCCCTGCGTGCCATCTCTAAAGATTACGGCCATTAACAGTCAGCCTACTGGGGAGGGCTATCTCAAATGTCAGACCAAACTGCTGGAGTTCTGAGTGGGCCTATTCCATCAGGAGCGCCTGGTGTTCTACGTCACCTCCTCACTGGCTAACCCTGTGATCTTGGGATTTCCGTGGCTCCGGCGTCATGACCCCCAAATCTCCTGCCGTTCGGGGGAGCTGGTACGCTGGTCATTTGCCTGCCTAGAGAGGTGCCTTCGGGACCAGGTGTCTAGGCCCTGCAGGACCTCTTGCATGGCGGAGAGGTGTCCTACTACTCCCGGTCATCTTCCCCGAGCCTACGCAGAGTTCCGGGAGATATTCAGCGAGGAGAGAGCGGCTCGGCTGCCGTCACATCGACCCTGGGATTGTGCTATTGACCTGCTGCCGAACACCTCTCCTCCTAGGGGGCGGGTCTACCCCCTTTCGCTACCAGAGTCTAAGGCTATGGAGGAGTACATAGAGACCGCTCTGGTAGCGGGCCACATTCGGCCTTCCACGTCACCGGCGGCGGCAGGATTCTTCTTCGTGCGTAAAAAGGATGAAGGCTTGCGCCCATGTATAGACTATCGGGGACTGAACGCTATTACCATTCCGTACCCCTATCCTCTGCCCCTAGTTCCTGCAGGCTGGAGCAGCTGAGGGGGGCAAGGATTTTTACCAAACTGGATCTCAGGAGTGCCTACAACCTGGTTCGGATTCGCAAGGGGGATGAATGAAAGACTGTGTTCCACACAACTCACAGCCACTATGAATACCGAGTAATGCCCTTCGGCCTCACCAACGCTCCCGCAGTCTTTCAAGCCCTCATTAATGGGGTGTTTCAAGACCTGCTGGGGAAATGGGTCATCGCGTACATTGATGATATCCTCGTGTACTCCACCCCCCCGGAGGAACATGTACTACACATCCAGGAGGTGCTATCCCAGCTGCAGCAACATCACCTGTACGTGAAGTTGGAAAAGTGTGAGTTCCACCGGTCCACATTGACCTTCTTGAGCTACGTGATCTCACGACGGGGCGTGGAGATGGACGCGGTCAAGGTCCGGGCTGTCACGGACTGGCCTGCTCCCACTACGGTGCAGGCGCTGCAGTGTTTCCTGGGTTTTGCTAACTTCTACAGGCGCTTCATACGAAACTACAGCACTGTAGCAGGCCCGTTGATGTCACTTTCTAAGGGGGAAGCCCAAGAGATTGGCCTGGACAGACCAGGCCCGGGCAGCCTTCCAGCAGTTAAAGGACTGCTTCATCACGGCCCCCATTCTGCGACACCCTGATCCTGATTTACCGTTTGTGGTGGATGTAGACGCCTCCAGTAGCGGCCTCGGGGCTGTACTTTCTCAGTGTCATGGCGAACCAGGGAAGCTTCACCCATGTGCGTACTAGTTGCGGAAGTTGACGGCTGCAGAGGCCAATTACGATGTGGGCAACAGGGAGCTACTTGCGATCAAGGTGGCACTGGAGGAATGGCGTCACTGGCTGGAGGGAGCGCGTCACCCATTCCAGGTACTCACCGATCATCGCAACCTGGAGTACCTTCGTGGCGCCAAGCGCTTGAACCCGCGGCAGGCCAGGTGGGCCTTGTTCTTTACCCGCTTTCGGTTCATGGTAACATACCGCCCTGGGTCCAAGAACGGTAAGGTGGATGCTCTTTCCCGGAAATTCGAGACTGCCAACGAGCCCGTACTGGTCGAGCCCATCCTGCCTGTCATCGCCATTCTGGCCCTGGTACGCTGGAACCTCGTGGAGGAGATCCAGCAGGCTTATGCTGAGGATCCGCCCCCTACTGGTTGTCCGCCAACTAAGATCTTCGTGCCCCTGCAGTTTCGCCTGCAGGTGATGCAGTGGGTACATGAAGCCCCCAGCTCAGGTCATCCGGGGATTCGGCAATCCACACAGCTCGTCCGCCGCCGGTTCTGGTGGCCCTCCCTGAACTCGGATGTGGAGGGGCACGTTTGGGCATGCCCCGCGTGCGCTCAGGCACGGACCAGTCATCAACTCCCGGAGGGGCTGCTGGAGCCTCTCCCGATTCCCCAACGCCCCTGGTCTCACCTGTCGGTGGACTTTCTGACGGACCTGCCAGACTCAGGGGGCTATTATGCAGTACTGGTGGTAGTGGATTGCTTTTCCAAGTGATGTAAGCTGATCCCCCTCAAGGGGCTGCCTTCGGCCATGCAAACTGCTGAGGCTTTGTTCATGCACGTGTTCCGGAACTTTGGTCTGCCTGAGGACATCGTGTCGGACCGGGGGTCGCAGTTTACCTCCCGGGTGTGGGGATTGTTATGTGCACGACTGGGTATAGGCGTTAGCCTGAGTTCCGGCTATCACCCCCAGTCAAATGGACAGGCGGAAAGACTCAACCAGGAGATCGGTCAGTTCCTCAGGTCCTACTGTAGCAGGGAGCAGCAACGGTGGAGTGAGTTTCTGCCTTGGGCTGAGTACGCCCAGAACTCTCTCATCCACTCCTCTACGGGCCTGACGCCCTTTCAGTGCGTGCTGGGATACCAGCCACCTCTGTTCCCCTGGTTGGGGGAGCCCTCCAATGTCCCAGCGGTGGAGGAGTGGTACCGGCAGAGTCAAGAGGTCTGGGAGAGGGCCCATGTGTGACTTCAGCGGGCAGTGCGTAGACAGAGGATACAGGCCGACCAGCGTCGCCGCCCACACCCTTCCTACCAGGTAGGACAGAGAGTATGGCTGTCCACACAGAACCTCTGCCTTAAACTGCCATGCCGCAAACTTAGCCCCAAGTTCATCGGGCCGTTCGAGATTATTTGTCAGGTCAACCCGGTGGCGTATCGGCTGCGGCTTCCGGTGGCATATCGCATCTGCCCTACATTCCATGTGTCTCTTCTTAAGCCTGCGCATCCTTCGGCTGGGGAGGTTCCGGACGGCGGGGAGCCACCACCACCTCTGGACGTTGAGGGGTCTCCGGCGTACCAGATACGTGCTCTCCTGGACTCCAGGCGGGTTCGATCGTGGCTTCAGTACCTCATGGACTGGGAGGGGTATGGCGTCGAGGAGCGTTTGTGGGTGGAGGCCGTCGACATCCTGGATCCTTCCCTCACGGAGGACTTCCACCGCGACCACCCAAACAAGCCTGCTCCGCGTCCGAGGGGGCGTCCGCGGCGTAGAAACCCAGGAGGTGTTCCTAAGGGGTGGGGGAGGGGGGTTCTGTCACGACCTGCCCGAGAGCCACCCGTGAGAGGGAACTCGTTTTTCAGACTGCCTCTCGTGTATGACTTGGACTGTTTATCGGTTTCGTTTTTGGATTATCTTGGATATCTTTGCTATTGGCTTTTTGACCCTGGACTGTTTATTGATTTCCCTTTCTGTCTTTTCCCATTGGATTATACACTGTGGATTACTGACATCATGTTGCCGAACTCTTTGCTTGTCCCCGACTCCGTCATTGCCTGCTCGGCGAATGGATCCGGCCACTTCGCCCCCTCACAACAAGTCCCTGTGCTGCTATAGAAATGAAAACATATTAGGACAAGCATTTAATATTAATATTATTTTTTATATTAATATTAATATTTTTCTATATGTCATACACAAAAGCATGCTTGTCTGTATTTGTCCACTAAACTGTTTTATTTTCCTTGGGTTGTCCAGGTGACAGAGTCTCCCCTGAGGACAGAAAGTGCTTTTCTGTCCCCGCCCTGTCCCGCTCCAGTCTCCCAGCCAGGGCACGAGATCATCAGCGTCACTCTTCACGGTGTCACAAGTCTTCCCCTGCTGACAGATGGAAGAGTTCCTCTGCCATTCGTGATTGTGTGAGTAACTGGAACATTCTGCCAGTGCAGGACCTCATTCACAGGTCAAACTGGGCTTCTGAAGATTCTAAACAAATCTCTGATCAGTTTGGTGTAAGATTTCTAATGTTTGGGGTTAAAAACTCTTCCTGGTAGGAACATTTTTAGAACATTTAGTATCTGCAATGAACTGGTGTCCCATTCAGGCTAACTTGAGTTGGTTCTGCTGGATAAATGTGCTCAGTTCTAATATACTGGACATCAGATATCCATGGCCATCATGTAACTTTACCCTTTCTGCTTAATCAAAGCCCACAGCCCACAGTGTTCAGCCCCTTCCCTGCATTTTTTAACCAAAAACATCTTACGCGCTTCAGTGTATAATTATACAGTAAGAAACCCTGTGATAGATTATTATGATATCCTTTTTCTTTACAAGAACCACTTCAACAGTCTGTAAGCTGAGAGTGACCACTACCTCACCATTTCCTGTGTTTTTGCTAATGAGTTTTGCTCTGCTGGAGATGCCATCTGCTTAAGCCTCAGTAGAACTGCATGTATGGAATTATTAATAAGCTGGATATAAATAAGCTTGAATAAACCCCACTAAAATACACATCTTATCTTAAAAGCTTAAAGCTTATCTTTACATAGATGAACACGAACATTTCCAGAGAAAATGTCTTCCTGTATGGTTTATAAAAAGTGTCAGGTTTTTAGTGAACAGCAAGGTGAATGTCAAGGCTACATTGGCTCAGCCTCATATGATTCTGCTTTATTTTATCTTCACACACCCTTGAACTCAAACACAATACACACCTGGAGCAATCTGTGTAATGACGCTTTTAGTGTCTCATGTGAAAGAAGGTTCATGCTACATTTGGCAAAGCCAGCTAGGCGTATGATTTCTAGAAAGGGATTCTGGAAGAAGACATTAGCCTCCTGGTGTTCCTGTGTGAATGCCTTTATATATACAACACATGCATGTATGTGTGTGTCTCTGTAATTGTACTTGTTCATTGTTTCTACACGTATGTTGTATTTGCTACTAATAAACATACGTTTTCTGATTTTTCTACTTCTAAAAATACATCATTGATTTAGTATGATCAACTTTATTATACAGTGTATTATAAAAGCACTGTTAATGTTGTTCCATTCTTAATTTTCTTATAGACTACAATCATCTTTACCATGTTTTTGATTTCTAATGCAAATTATTTTCTATAACATTAACGTTCATAAGAATGACTGATTATATATTTGCTTGCATAATTTCCATAAGATTATAACAAAGAGCTGTTCTGAATCTATCATATTAAATCACATCATCATTACATAGAGAAATGCACACTTGATATTTTGGTCAATTCTGTCGATGCTGCTGTTTTTTTGTTTTTTTCTTGTTTTTTTTGGTGAAATGGAATACAGGAATGTGAAAAGAAAAAAAAATCTTTCTCATGATGATCCTCTTGTGGTGTTGCTGCAGGCTTTTCCCGTTGAGAGTGTGAGATACAAGGCTAATGTTTCAATACCTTTTGATCTGATAGCCAAATAATGAGACTCTTATGAATAATAAATTCTGATGGTTCAGTGTGACCTTGCAAGAAAATGCAGCCACAAACAGCTATAATGTACACCAATGTAAAGCAGATTGTAGGTTTTTTTTTTTTGCTTTCCTTGGAAGACAGGAACTGCAGTGCTGTGGGGTCAGAGTCTAGCAGAAATTGGTCATTTTGTGCTCTAACACACAACCTAGTAATTAACTATTCAGTTAAATAGTTCATTTTGGGAATCACTAAGCAGTGCTGGACTCTTCTTCTCCAGGATCGGACTTGTGCATCCCTGATCTACACCCATCACTAATTATCACTATCCAGACTCCTGGTCCTGGTGAAAGGCTCTTGAGCCGATAGTGGACTCAATCAATCCTTGATTGCACCAACTAGCCGGTTCGGATGAGCTTTAATCAGCAAAGGTCTGACACGCGGTGTGTCAGAGGGCTAAGATGGCCACCATCAGAGGGGTTAGCTTCAGAGAAAGAGCTTCAAATGGAATGGAAGAGTGTTTTTTTTCTAAGCCACATTGTCATAAATTTTTCATCTGCAGCTGGCTTTGAGGCAGACAGAAGAGGGGGCAGCCCAGGCAAGGGGCAAATCGAAGGCTTCAAACCAACCTGGGCTTTCAGAGCGAGGGGGAGGGCTGATGTACAAAAAGATAGAAAAGAAAAGAAAATATTGTGATTATTTACTGAAAAAGAACAAAGACTGTCTCATGCTGAATCTTTTTTCAAGGGTTATGAACCAACTTTGTGTTATTTGTGTCCATCACAGATCATTAGAGTCTTTCCTCAGCTTGATATTTATTACACTACATTTGTGCTACTGCATATAATACTCTTAGTTGTTTAGTTTAGTTGAAATTTGAATCTAATTTATCTTCTTCTTCATCTTCTGGACAAACCTCCAGTTGTCAAGTTGCATATGTTTCATTTTCACGACACCTATTTGAAAAGATTCAGGTTTTTCCCCTGAAAGTTCAGACTCAGATTGATGTTTTAAACCTTTCTTAATTGTTAATCAGAGTTGACTTTGGCTCTCTGGAGATACAGATATGAGTTGTGGCTATGGCGTAATCTTAATTTCCTTTATTTTGTCAAGTGTCTTAGAGATATAGCTTCCGTCAGAGGATGCTGCATGAGCTGTGGTCTGTGGATCTTCTCCAACTTCCTGCACAGTTAATGAGAAATTTCATGAAATTGTTGCATCCTCTGGGTATGATTCTGTACAGAGGATAATGTGATCTGACTGCCGCTGCCTTATTGTTACAGCCAATGTCTCTGGGGACGTGTCCAGAAATAAACTGGACACTGTGGAGGATTCGTATTTGGTTATGTTTCTTCTACTAAATCATATATATATATATATATATATATTTTAAAATCCAACATTTTGGTGAATAATAGTTACCTCTGTCTAATGGTGAAGTTACGTCTGTTGTATCTAATGGTGACACTGATGGTTGTAACAGTCTTTAATGTTTTTGGCTTTTCCTGATGCTTCACTATTTTCAGTATGAATTATGACATTCATCAAAAATTTAAACCTCATCTTCTAAATTGAGTCGTGTATTTTGCACAAAGACACGACTCCACCGAGCTTTTACATGATCGTAACTGTTTCCTTGTAGTGGAACAAACTGGAGCATGAAAAGTGAATTTCTGTATAATTAAAAAGTTCTCGTTATTGTGTCTCTGAGTCAGAATTAGGATTGTTATGACTTCTGATTTCAGTCATAATACTTTTTTGTTTTCTCTTGCACCATTTTAATGATAGCAAAACGTTCCAGTGAGTTGCTCAGTAGATAAGTTCTCCTGAGAAATAAATGTTTTTTTGTTTGTGTTTTTGTGTGCATGACATGAAAGAATTTTTCACTAATGAACCGTCACCGTCTCTCCCGCTGTCTTTCACACATGTCTATGATTGTCTGTTGTCTAACAAATATCATGCTCATTAGATTCTTCTGCTGTCTCTCAGCCGGTTTCCTAATCCTCCATTTTGCACTCAGCTCATACACGCTGCAGGTCTGGGATACAGATGAGGGAAGAAAGGGCGGTGTTGTTGGATCGTCAAAGCTCCCTGTGCATTGGGATGCCAGATTAAAAGCAATAGATCCCCCAAGATGTGTTCAACCCTAACAAAGGTCAAAAGTGATGTGGCATGTTTGGATTTTTTTTTCTGTTAGACTTTTAAAACTAGATTGTCTTCAATGTCATGAAGTCAGATTAATAATATCTTCAACTATGACATACATTACATTTTACATTAAATAAACATTTTTTAAAAATAATATCAGATAACAGAATTTATTTGTGATTTTGCTTCATATTTTCAGTCTGTCACTCTTCTAAAACGTATACAATTATTTACTATTTTTAATATAAATAAAAAAACTTTCATCAATATTTCTTTTTATTTTAAACTAAACAAATTGAACAGGAATTCTGAACCTCTTTATTCTGATTCATATAGGTTTATTTTCTAAAGTCTAATATTATGCAGTATATATATATATATATATTTATTTTATTATAAAAAAAATGACCCACACTAGAGGACTAACTCTTTCCTGTGTTTGGTCATTAGCAGTGTGTTTATTGGCATTTCTCAAAATGACCTCTCTCTATGAGCCATGTCATCAAACTGCATTTATGAATAATTTCACACACAGCTTTCTTTCTTTTTCTCTTTCTTTTTGTATATCGAGTCGTTCTGACACTTTAGAAATAAAACTATTCAAAATATGCACCTTCATGAAATTCCTCAAAATAGCAGTGTTATAGAATGTTATGTATAAGTTTGATTATTCTGTCAGTAAACTCCACTTTATGCTGAAATATTGACCAGTTATTGCAGATTAAATTATTTATTGGCTCATTTGTATATTTTAATAAATAAATAAATAAAGAGAATATGTACCACTAACAGGCTATGTTTTTTGTTTCAATGTGTGTGTATGTTTGTGTGTGTGTGTGTGTGTGTGTTTGCATGTGTGTGTGTGTGTGTGTGTGTGTGTGTGTGTGTGTGTGTGTGTGTGTGTTTGCATGTGTGTGTGTGTGTGTGTGTGTGTGTGTGTGTGTGTGTGTGTGTGTGTGTATTAGTATATACAATGTACAATGTGTTTTTATCCATTATGTTTTGGTTTGTTTATCTGGTTGATTAGCAGTGGTATAGCGAATGTCAGAATAGAAATAAAATCGATTGTGTTTGTGTTCACATTTGTAAGCGGATTAGAATTAGGAACATACTAGTAATTCCTTTCCTGTGAAACCTTCACAGTGTATCAGTAAATCAAGTCTTTGCTAATGCTATAAATGATTAAAGAGTAACATTGAACATAATCAGCTAAATATTTAAGTCAGACACTGTATGTATGCATTTCTGTGAACACCTTTAGAGGTACTGAAGAGGCCAGGACTGGTCAGTGGAGGAGCCAGGCAGTAACACACTGTGCTCTCCAATCCACACATAACCCCTGCTGGGAGGAGAACCTATCAGTGGAGCTTGTGGATGTTGAAGGCCACAGGGAGGGTAAGCTGTTTCATTGCTAATGCAGACAAGAGAAATCATCAGTAATGTTCTGTGGGTTGGGGGCAGTCAATAAATTATACAGGCTGTAGCCAGACATCCTGGTGGAGTTGACATTTTTTGCAGAACTGGCTTGACCCTCAATCTTATTATTTCTTATCCTGGCTGTGCTCCAGTACGGCATGTTTGGAGTAAACCCATGGTTTATAGTTTAAACAAAACCCTTTTCAATAAATCCTGGATCTAAAATGCTGTACTTGTATTCTGCATACTGTTCCTTGTTGGATATTTTTACAGTTACATGTTGCACAAAATGTGTTCACTTATTAAAAATAAAATAATGGCAGAAATTATATAAATAGCTATAAATTTCTAGATAAATTTCTCTCTTCTGTAGTTGTTGCAGGTTTTTTAACAATTGAGGGAAAAAATGAAGAACATTTCTAATCAATTTCAAAAAATGTTTTTTTAAAACATTTGAAAAAATCATACAAAAATGCAAATATATTATTATTTTTTTAAATAATATATTACACAATAAAACATTTGATATTTAGAATATCTAGGGTTAGATTTGGATGAGATTTAAGCTGAATGACTGCCCATATCATTACTCACATTATGCCTAAAATTTTTCCCACAGTTAAAAAAAACAAAAATAAATTAAAAAATGATTTATATTTCCTAGCTATGGTTGCACATGACAGCTCTTCACTGAATGTTAATTGAGCAAGTATTGTTCTCTCCACTGTGAGCAGAGAAAGACTGACAGAGGAAGCGAGATTGGGAAAGAATGTGTGTGACAGGAAAATCTATTTGTATGAAATTGGTTTGTCTTGATCTGCGAGTCCGCACTCTGAATGGACTCCTGTGTTGATGATAATTGCAGTGTGTGGGTCTGATTATTCCAGCCTCATGGTTTCTGCCTGTTAAGTGACAGAATAATTACCCACTGGGCTTAATGGCTCTCTGAACAAGAGCGGAGGGAATGATTGCTCTGGATTTGCTCTTGATGTGTCTGGAATGCTGATCAACTCGGGAGACAATGGCGCTAAAGCGTCTTAAACAGGTGCAACTTTCCAAGTGTCTGCTCACGCTCCCTTTCCAGCTTTATGTGTTTCCTCCAGGCTGGGAACTAAACTCATTGGCTGAAGGCAAAGTCAAGGGGCTGGCCTTGTATCCTTGGCAAGCTGGTATAAAGATGTCAGATGTGGTGCTGACTGCTATTGGTAATGGAGACGTTGGCTGTGGACGTGTAGGGAAGAAAGAGTTTTTATCTTCAGGAAAAGAAGATCTTGTAATGCAAGGGCATACTCTGTATCTTCTCAAGTCAGAGCAGTCCGAGGCGTGAGCAACTTACAAATTACCTTACAAATTATTCTTAAATAAGAACAAGTTCATAAAAGGATTTTGCGGTTTTGATAAAATCCCTCAATTTTTGTTTCATGTGGTACCTATTGAACGATTTAATCTGAGCCTGTAGCTGAATGAGGAACATCAGAAGGAGTCAGTGATAGCGGTTATTACTAAGACTTATAGCTGTCTCATATCCAGTTCTCTTTGGTTGGTTACCTTGGTATAGCCAAAAAAAAACATAGTCAAAGTTTGCTGTTGCAGAACAGTTAGACCCAGTTCATAGAAATGTTTGAAACCATGGAATAACTTAAGACTATAGTGCATAGTAAACTACATTACAGCAGAATGCAGTAAACTATTTTACCTTGTTTATTTTTTTCCCATTGACATTAGCATTAATTTATTCATTCATTCATCTACACTAAATCCAAAACCTATACACTGGACAAAACAGGGCTCCTGGATGGAATGCACTTTGTCACAGGGCACAAAACACACACACACACACACACACACACACACCACACACACACACACACACACACACACACTTCGGAGGTGAGATGAAACACAGAAACTCGGTCATTGTGCCATCCTTTAAAGTTTCAATGTTTATAAAAAATTTGCTCAGATCCAAGCATCTTCTATTTCAGGTGTCAGATCGATGTGAATGGCTCTGGCTGTATGACCATTTAAACCATTCAAAATGAAACGTTTAAGATTTTCTACAAAATCTTGGTTGTATTAAATACATTATCATTCTCTTGTTGATCATTTCTGTATCCCCATCATGAGTTATTGTGTGCCTTGTCCACTGGCTTACAGATGTTGTTATAAATATAGCAGATGGTCCATCAAAAGAGCTTCTGGCCCATTTCCAGATGCCTTCATCTTATCTCGAGCCTTTTCAACACTACCACCTGGAACTGGTACAGTCTACAGCCCTCCAGCATGTATAATAGCTATATTTAAAAAGCTCTTACATTAACCTTTTGCACATCTACTGTACCTAAGATGATTACATCTCCCTCCAACTCAAAATGTAAAATTTATTAGGGCATGTCAGCTTTCCTTCCACTTCCCAATAATGTTCCAGTTGGTGGATTGCCTGCTTTAAATTGCCCCAGTTATGTGTGTGTGTGTGTGGGGGGTACCCTGTAATAGACTGACATCTCATTCAGGGTGTATTCCTGCCTCACTCCCAATGTTACTGGAATAGGCTTTGGCTCCACCGTAACCTCGATCAGGATAAAGCGGTTACTGAAAATGAGTTATGTCTCTGATCGGTTGTATAGTGCTACAAGATTAGTTTCAGACAGTAAAAACCTACTCTTGTACAGATCTATAAGCTTCATCAAACCCTGCTTACAGTCAGCATAACACAGCATTCGGTGAAACAGATCACCTCCCCTTTTCCTGTCATCCCTTTTCCAGTTTTAGGTCTTAAGTCAGTGTGGTTAGACAGGTCTAATATATTATTAGTTTAAGGGGGACCTACAGGCTGCTGGAGTCAATGCGTTCATCATTGGCACTGAGGGGCTTTGTCGGGGAGATTGAGCAAGAGGAGCTGCCTCAGGGGCAATCCATCAAACAGGACTTGTGCAGGGTTTATAGAAGGAAATGAATAAACCATGCTCTCTAGAGCCGTCTGAGGTATGTTACTACAGGGGCAGGAGTTTAATGGTATCTTGAACAGCGGTGTCCTGTAAGAAAACAAATGTCATTTTTATATATACTGTAGGAGCACTGAAACAAGTGGGATGCAGTTGGATTATCTGACCTATACAGTTAATTAGGCTTCTTGCACATTATAGCAAAACATGAAAGAGGCTCCCTGATTAATGCTTTTTGTGATTATAATCTGTGAGCCTAAACCGCCTGTGAATGAGTTTCTTCTTGTTAGTAGTAAATACCCAGTCCCTCCTGCAGACCATTCCGGTAACAGTGGAGTCAGTATGGATTCTCAGCAGACTATAAACATGCAGAGGAATATATTCTGAAGACTTTACTGTGACTCACTGCTATAACAGATGGCAGCATTTGGCTGGAGGGCTTTTTCAGAGCAAAGTATTCATTCATTCATTGTCTACCGCTTATCCGATCTATACTCAGGTCACGGGGAGCCTGTGCCTATCTCAGGCGTCATTGGGCATCAAGGCAGGATACACCCTGGACAGAGTGCCAACCCATCACAGGGCACACACACACACACACACACACACACACACACACACAACAATGCATGTCTTTGGACTGGGTGAGGAAACCGGAGTACCTGGAGGAAACCCCAGGTTCTCCCACGGGGAGAACATGCAAACTCCACACACACACGGCAGAGGTGGGAATCAAACCCCCAACCCTGGAGGTGTGAGGCAAATGTGCTAGCCACCGTGCCCCCACCCCCCAGAGCAAAGTATGGATCTACTATATAAATAAGAGAGAGAGAGAGAGAGAGAGAGAGAGAGAGAGAGAGAGAGAGAGAGAGAGAGAGAGAGAGAGAGAGAGAGAGAGAAAGAAAAAGAAAGAAACAGAAACAGAATGACAGATATTTCTGTTTGTCTGCTTCACCCTGTTACGTCCTTTAGCTGTCAGTCACTAGCCACAGCCCACAGACAAGAGGAGATGCGAGTTTACACATGATTGGGTTTTTCTGCTCCAGTCTGCACAGCTTCCCTGCACCAGGGCTAGCCGACTCCACAACATAAATTATTCATCAGTCGCTCTGTGGCCGCAGCGCTGCCGGCACTGTAATTTCACTCTCTGCGCTGAATTATAATGGTCATAATTAGCTATGGCAATTTTATATTTTTCTTCTACTCTGAAGAATAATGTTCCTCTTATACCTCAGTAGCGAGGTAAATGGAGGATAAAAACGATTACAATGATTGCAGTTCTATTTGTCAATAGGAATTATACAAGAGACATCAATGAAATGATTGCAGACTGACTGTGACTAGTTATTTATCAAACTCCTAACAAGCAGCAAGGCTTGTTCTGATGAAGCCATGCTCAGGAGTCACTGGGACCCTAGCTGGCTCTTCTTTATGGCCCTCATAAAAATCGATTAGTTCAGTGTTGTGTTATTGAAGCACACTCTGGAGAGCGTAGACCTGTAATCAAACGTCCTGCATAGACCTGTGAAACCTCGCTCCATCACCCTGCCGTTGCAACAGCCACACAGACAGATGGCCGCATTTATACACCACCTATTACTATCATAAGGAGTGGTAATATTTAAAGATTTTATTTATTTACCTTCTCCCGGTGGATGCAATGGCTGTAACTAATGTTGTATTTAATCTGAAATTTATACGTAATCATATTTCTGTCTGGTCCCAGAGTCTTCCTGAATATAACTATATAAACATAATTGCTTTAAGCATCCATGTCTGAGTGTGTGTGTGTGTGTGTGTGTGTGTGTGTGCTTCAGCCCCACAGGGCAGTACCCTCAAGAGTATGCGTCTATGTTACCATGGTGCGGAAACTCAGCCTCCTCCCCTGACTCCCTTGCTTCTCCTTCACTGGCTTTGAGGTTTACACTTCCTGCTTCCAGCTGCATCATCTGTCTGTCTCTTTTCCACAATAGCTTAGATTAGCAACACTTTTATGATCACATAAAGGCTTTGGCATGGTTACGGTGTAATACTCCATTGCCAGCTAATGTGCTATTTGGCACTGTGCAGGTACTGTAAATGGATTGCACTTTGTCTGAGCATCACTGCACCGTTTAAACATAGCTCAATGTTCCAACATTACCTGTTTAATTTATTTGTGTGTGAGGAAGGTTTTTTTTCACTGATTGGATACCTGACCTCATTTTCTGTCTGGTAATCTCTTGCTATTAAAAAAAAAAAAGCTAATTTAATATGTCGTCTTGCAGTTTCCCATTTACTGAGTTCATTCATTGATTCGCTATAACACCAGGAAGGATTGAATATCAAATGAGCCTAAAATGCACCCTTTTTCTATCGCTGTCTGCTTTCCCTTTGTCTCTGTGTCTCTAAAACTCTGCCTCCCATTTTAGGTCAAAGTTAGGTCTTTTATTTCTTTTTCTCTCTCATTTCTCTGTCAGTCCTGTTGACTCTATCTGTCACTCACAAATACCACGTTTCCTTCTGCCCATCTCATTATCAGGTCCTGTTGCAGTTCATTGACAGTCCACTGAAAGATCCAGTGGGACCTTTATTAGCTGTTGCCTATATTGTTGCTGATTATGGTTCATACAGGTATACACCCTCTCTGTGCTTTGACTAAAATCATCACAACTACTATATATTGCAGGCAAATGCTTAGAGCACAGAGCTACATTAAGCGTCTTATCATACTTCATGCTAAAACACTTAAGGTCCATGGCATCACTTAACAGAGAAAATGTATAATGATCCATTGCTGCAGAGACGTAAATGAGCTGCCTGAAAGCTTGGAGGCAAAGTGATGGGAGGGGCATATGAGCAAAGTAAAGAGCCTTTTCTCTGAGGACTGGTCTTCATTTATGTGTAAAGTATGTACTTGTGGCACTTACAGTGGACTAGAGCATAGAGATTTTGGATGATTTCCCAGATCTCCAGTGCTCTTTGCATATCTGTTTACCATCATGAGGTTTTAGGTAATAATTAAAGCCAGTGTCCACTGTTTGTTCAGTTCATCTTTCCACTGTATGCTGACTGTTCTTTCTTACAGAATAATGATCAGAATTACTTCATGTTAAAATAGATTCAATATAATGTTAAAGATATATTTTTGCTCTATGATTAACCAGAAAAAAATGGAAACCTGCGTGAAGAGAAGTAAATAAGCCTGCTAGATTATAGGAAATCTATTCTGGTATTGTCTTTTGTGCTTAAACTAAAATAAAATGACTGATTTGATTGAAAGAGGTTCGGTCCGTTATAAGAGTGTGGATGCTGCTAGTTTTTGTGTGTTTCCATTTCCACATATGGACATACTACTGTACTGTATATGTGCATGTGAATCAAGGACAGGCAGAAATAGCTCAAAATGTATTTTAACACATAATCAAAAATATGGTAAATGTTATTGTATGACAATCAACGCCAGTGCTAAAATATACGGATCTGTATTATGTAAAAGGGAAATAAGATCAGTACCAGTGATCTGGTAGATAATGGCTATGGCTAAGGGATGATGGGATTTTAATACATAATGGAAGCTTAATTATTGCAGTCCAGCTAAGATGCATATAATTTTTCAATTTACAAGCTGCCATTTTATCAAATGGAGTCTTATTTCCTGTACAACAAAACATAGCTGTTGTTTACTCTGGCCTACTCCATGTTGTTTTGTTCAAGCTAACATTATTTGTTAATCTCAAATAATAATTATTATGTAAATGTCCTTTTCACTCCAGTCCAGTCTGCTGTTACACCATTAGCATCTACTGTACAGTATTCGTCCACTTTGTTTTCTTTGTCTCTCTCTTTCCACAAATCCCAAAGATATATATTTTTTCATCAGTCACTTAGTTAATAAAAATTACGAACAGTTTCGACGAATTACGAAGTGAGTATTTTGTGTTTCACACACCTTCAGTATCTCAAACACACGTACCTGTGTGTGTGTTTGTGCATGAAACATATACACTGCACCCTTCAGATGTCTTTCACCATCCTTTCAGCAGGTCCTGACACACACACACTGTGCTGCTAATAATAGCGAGGCTTGCCAAGCTGCACTATTGGAAGTGTGAAGTCATGTTTTATTTATTTTTCTGATTCATTCCCAAATGGGTTTCCTGTGCCAGTGTTGTAACTGTAATCTCAGAGTGACTGCTTGGCTGTCACCTTCACGTTTCCATTTTCTGGCTGTGTGCTGTGGAATGGGGGTTGTGGGGTTGTGTGTGTGTGTGTGTGTGTGTGTGTGTTTTTTTTTTTTTCACCGTCTCATCATTCAGCCTATCTCTAGAGCTAATAACTGTTCTTATGGTGACTGTGTCTCTGTCAGTCACAGTCAAATATAAAACAGGATGTTTTTTTTCTCCTTTCCACTCTCCGTCTCTATACCTGTCTGCCGTCTCCCGGTTGATCTGTCTCTCATTCTTCGTCTCTGTGTGTGTGTGTGTGTGTGTGTGTGTGTGTGTGTGTGTGAGTGTGTGTGTGTGTGTGTGTGTGTGTGTGTGTGTGTGTGTGAGTGAGTGTGAGTGTGGGGTGAGAGGAGAGGAGAGGGGGAGAGAGAGAGAGACTATGCTGCAGCATGTGTCCTCGGCAACATGTGTCTGTGTGATGCCTGTTCCATTCCCACAGCCTCCTGACTCTGTCTTCACTCTGTGACTCAGCTCAGGGCCAGCCTCGGGGCCCTCAGGGCCAGCCTCAGGTCAGGGCCGGGCCCCTCAGGTCAGGGCCAAGGGGCCCCTCAGGTCAGGGCCAGCCTCAGGTCAGCCCCCCAAAAATTTCACTTCAACTCGCTGCTGATTCACTCATGCCTCAGCTTTTTCACACTTTTTTCATTTTGCCTTGGTTTTTGCTTTATCTGGTTGAATGTTTCTAGAAAAATGTTCATGCATTTAGATGAGCAAACAAAGTGAACAAAGTTTAATGGAATATTTATTCTCATTTTCTGGAAAACAACAGATTCATTATGGAATGTTAATATAACCTGCACACAGAGTCACACCTCCTGGTGTTTTAAAACCCCCATTCCCTCAAAATCCCCCCCCATCCTCTGTCCCCCTCTCCCTTGTCCCCTAATCCCTTTTTATCCCCCATCTCCAAATCCCGTCCTCCCCCCTCCCTCTGTCCTCTCCACCCTCTCTCTCTTCCTCCCCCCTTCTCTCTCTCTGTTTTTCCCCCCCCCCTCTCTCTCTGTCCTCCCCCCTCTCCCTCTGTCCCCCCCCTCTCTCTCTCTCTCTCTCTTTTTATTTGCTTTTTGTATTATCCTCCGTATTCCTCTGCCAGTGCCCTGTTTACACAAACATTCGCTCAGACTCATGCACACACAGAGAATGCTCTGACCGGCCTTGCTGGGTGACGTGGTCATCTCCTGCTCCCTCACTTGAGGCTAATGTGAATCCCACAGAGACAGAGCCATATTGATTTATCTGCTGAACTGCCTTTTTTCCCAGCCACTGATTTTATGCATTCTGTGCATTTTGGGACCTTTGATGTAAATATGTTCTGATGTTTATCAAGTCACAATGAAGAACAGAGTGCAACAGTGTCCTTACTGTAGGTTACATGTCCCTATGTATTGCATAAGGAGCTCTAACCACCACCTGCCCTGGAATGTGTATTCTAGCATGTTAGTGTGTGTGTGTGTGTGTGTGTGTGTGTGTGTACATGAATATGTGTGTGTGTGTGTGTGTGTGTGTGTGTGTGTGTGTGTGTGTGTGTGTGTGTGTGTGTGTGTGTGTGTACATGAATGTGTGTGCGTGTGTGTGTGTACATGAATGTGTGTGGAGGCAACAGGAATGGCCTGGCATGCTGGTCCTGGACCATCTGTGCCCAGTCAGTGCTGTGGCATGTCTCCATGTACAGGACGTTCTATAGCCAATCATATAGCAGTCACATCATATGATCTGCAAAAATGAAACTTGGTTCTCTACACATTTTAGAAATATATGAGTATTAACATTAACAGATTAAATTAATATTTGTACTCTGCTAAAAACACATTTAAATCCAGTTTTCCTGTTTGTGCCTGTTAGTTTCACTTGTAGCACTAGCCTTACATCAGCTTCTGCATTTTAATTTCTGATGCAGAAATCCCCAAAATCTGCATTGGTTTGCATGATTAGAATGTCAGTGTGCTGTGTAATTGCCCCATGTGATTATGCTTAAGAGCGAATCGATGCCGCTTGGAAGAGCCACTGTCACTATTGACCTTCGTGTGAGCTCTGGGCTGCCGGTGCTAGTGACATTTCGGCAGCAGAGCTCTCAGGGGAGAGTCGGTCATCTGTAGCAGCCCATCCTTCACTCCTGATGTGTGCTGACTTAAGCTGCATGCAGTTGGCATGCAGAACTCAGGAGAACTATTTAGTATTCACAGAACTGCATAGGATACTTTCAGACATGTGTGTATTAATTCATTTTATGCTTAAACAGCTACAACGCCAAGTCATTGAGGAGTTTATTATGAGAGTCATGACTGCTTTCATCTGTTTTCCTCCAGCATGGCTTGACCGCTGTCCTCTCACGCTTTGAACTCATGACCCTAAGCCCTGCACCTTTTAACCTGTTCTTTATTGAGCACAATTTCCTCAGTATTTCTCTCTACCACCATACATGGGCCAGCATCAGGGCACTGTGCCAAGCAGCAGGCCAAAACCCAGTGCCCGCAGGGAATAGGCCATCTGCTAGCCATGCCAGCCCTGCTGGTGTCCCCACCCATGCAGAACCAGGCAGGCTCCACACACACTCACACCTCATCTCACAACAACAGCATTACCCCCAGGGCCCAACAAGTATGATGCCAGCTTTCCATGTCCAGAGCCATTTTACCCACAGAGCCAGAGATACGGACCATAATTTAGACAAAAAGAACAGGCTTGGAGTCCTTTCTTGTTTTTCCTGCTAGTCACATTGTACTGCACTGTCCTGGCAGGCTGGCAGTCACATGGCCTCCTGATCAAATTGTTCCTATTGTTCTAGCTCATACTCATGATCATTTGTTATTCATTTCAATCTGTGTCTGATATATATTCTTTACATACTAATAACCTTAGATACATCATATTTGTAGCTCCTCCTCCTCCTCCTAGCTCCTATTATAACTGCATTCTTGTGTACTATCGTACAGCTACAGGTACCAGTCCGGTGGGATGTGTGCTGCAATATTGCTGCCATTCAGCGTGAGAAAAAAAAGTTATCTCTGTCCCTATAAATGTAATATTCCTAATGGAAAGAAATTATCAGCTGCAGAAAGAATTAAATGTTATTGTAAAGTTGCAGTGGGCCAGTATGGATGTCTTCTCATCTCAAGTTTATTACAAAATGTGCAAACACTTAGGAGCAAAACAAGGAAGACAAACCAATGTAATTTATATCAATGAAACATTTAGTGTGTTAGGTTTCACAGCTTCATTAATACAATAATGATTAAACAAGATAAACAAATACAGTAGTGCATGTTAAGATCAGGTGAAAAGATCCAACATTTTTTATGTAATATAAATGTGTGTTGGAGTGAAAAAGACTTTACATGGTGAAATTAGGACACTTTCTACCATATGCTGTTCTGAGCTATAATACGTTTTTCTTTTGCATGTATCATAGCCTGAAGTAAATTTCTAACACTTTATACACTTTTGCGTTTGAAAAAGTTCATTGAAAAAGCCATATTTAATATCTGATGTGTGTTTCACTACAGCAAGTAGTTAACCAACCACATGATGAATGCCTGACATTTACTGTGTGAGGAAGTCATGCTTAGCTTGCTAAGGTTTTTAAAACCATTTTGTAGATTTTTTTTAGAAAACTGCCTGTTTTTAGCACTGTGTTAAACTGACTCCTTACTCAAAGCAATAAGAAGATAGCCTTGGCAGGATTACAAAGTAAATACAACCATTTCCACATTTCCACAAATTTATTTATTGACTCTTAAAGTGGATATGTCAGAGTGTACTGTGGAAGAAAACCCCTAGTTTTGGCTAAAACCTGATTCTTTTTGTCTTTGTCAGTTTGCCAGAAATTCAACCACAGTGACATCTAAAATTATTTGTCTCCCTTCGCCTATATAACTGCCTCCAGCATTTTGTTTATCCACTCAGTTCCCTTTTCTTCCTCCCTACCCTTTTCTTTTGGATCTGACAAATGTCAATTTGCTTTTTTCAGATCAGGTCTGGACACCAAGACACCAAACTGTCTCGCCCATAGTCTGATTTGCTGTTATTTTAGTTATTATTTTTACAACCTAAGTGTCTGCACTTCCATCCTCTGGGAAGCCCTGACACTTTACCCTCAATTTTTTTTTAAAAAATAAACCTTTGTGACCACCTGCCTAATATTGTGTTGGTCCCCCTTTTGCTGCTAAAACAGCCTCTGTTGCACATGCACTGTGCATTCTGACACCTTTCTATCAGAACCAGCATTATCTTCTTCAACAATTTGAGCAACAGCATCTTGTCTGTTGGATCGGACCACACGGGCCAGCCTTCGCTCCCAATGTGCATCAGTCAGCCTTAGGGCCCCCCATGACCCTGTCTCCGGTTCACCACTGTTCCTTCCTTGGACCACTTTTGATAGATCTGACCACTGCAGACCGGGAACACCCCACAAGAGCTGCAGTTTTGGAGATGTTCTGATCCAGTGGTCTAGCCATCACAATTTGGCCCTTCATCAAACTCACTCAAATCCTTACGCTTGTCCATTTGTTTCCCGCTTCTAACACATCAACTTTGAGGACAAAATGTTCACTTGCTGCCTAATATATCCCACCCACTAACAGGTGCCATGATGAGGAGATCTCAGTCTTATTCACGTCACCTGGCACTGCTCACAATGTTACGGCTGAATAGATTTCATTAGATATTAACCAGATACAATACAAGATATTTATTTTCTAGTAATGAATACCATGAGCTGCTGACATCTGAAGAACCCTGTAGCATTTTCAGGCCTGAGTCTGGACCAGCAGCTCTACAGCAGCCTAACGTCTGAGAGAGGCCAGAAAGGCTTGAGACTGCAGTCCCTTTCCCCTACAGGTGAGGAAAAGAGATTTTTTGTGATTGTTGTACAGTTCAATTGTTAGGATTTTTACTGAAACTATGTTGTTCTGTTGTTCTGTGTATGTATGTCAAGCTTATTATTACCTGACATGAATTCCTTTTTTTCCCCCTTTAAAGCTGTCCTCTTAAAAGTTTTTGCCTTTTTGATCTTACAGTCTTTAAAACAAATCAGTGATTTAGTATTAATGGTGTCATATATATGCTGCACAGGGTGGCTCGCTGAGGACCATTTCAGACACGTCGCCCTCCGTCAGCCTTGTGCTGCGTCTCATTGGCTCAGAGGTTTGTAAACAAGAGCGCTCTCCACCAATCAAATTACACCTGTCTTTCACCCATCTCTGTCTCTGTCTCTGTGTCTGTGTGCCTTTGCCTCTGTGTGTGTGTGTGTGTGTGTGTGTGTGTGTGTGTGTGTGTGTGTGTGTGTGTGTGTGTGTGTGTGTGTGTGTGTGTGTGTTTACAAGTTTTTTCCTATTCATGACAATTTAATATGCCACTTTTTGCTAGTTGCCAGCAGTACATTTAGAAAATTAGTAATGATAGTAAAGGGTTAAATATGCAGCATAATGGCTATCGAAAGTAATAGCAGTAACATTCATGCAGGAAATTCATTTTCCTAATACCCCGATGTACAAGTGCATCATCTTCATTTACAGCATGACAGGATCTCTCTCTGCGTTATGGGATTACACAATGACCTTATACTCACAAATCCATCAATATGCAAGTCGTTCACAGTACGGCGGTTGAATGTGACAAGCTGCATGCACTACACACACACACACACACACACACACACACACACACACACACACACACACACACACACACACACAGAGCCCACAGTGTGAAGAGGGTAGTAAAGCTGTTTTATTGCCCTTTAATAATTTCTATACAACATTATTATCTTAATGCAGCCATTTTTACAGGCTGCAGGGGACAGGGAGCAGTTTACTGGCTCTCTCTGGAGCACTCTTAGTCACAGTATCCATCTCCATCTGTCTCTCCGTCTCTCCCTCCCTTTACTAACCTCTCATTCCTCCCCACAAGCTGCTTCATAATGAGCTGGGATTGTTCTAGTGACTTGGATGGCACTGTGATTATTAAGTGTGTTATTCTTCTCCCATAACATTTGAATATTTTGTTGCAATCATTATCTTTCTTTTCTTGCTTTAGCCTCTTTTAAATAATTTTAAATAATTAATTTTTATGATTATATATTATATACGGTCTTGTTTTTCTTTTGAGAGTATTTTACACATTTCTAATCTCATAAGCTACCTTGTTTAGTCTGTCTAACACACCAGTTAGAATCACTCTGACAATCAAACAATTATTATACTCTTAAGGAAAATATTTTTGCCTTGTGCCCAGAGTCCCCTGGAATTGGCTCCAGATTCCCCATGACCCTGTGTAGGATATGTAGCACATAAAAATGGATGGATGGATGGATGGATGGATGGATGGATGGATGGAAAATATGTTTAATCAGCTCTAAATTTTAAATTAATGTCCTAAGATTTCTCAGTGAGGTGTCCACAAGCGTGCTGTGTAAACCTCCAGTTCTTTTTGTCAGCCCCAACCGAGGATGAGGCTGGGCGACTGTGAATGTGGGTTTGGTTGCTGGAGTGTTAATTGTGTGTGAGCGTCAGATCTGAGATCATGCAGACATGATGGTGTGAAGTGAACAGAGACAACAGAACAGATGAGGAAAGACACTAAAGAGTGGAGGAGGAGCAGGAGGAGCAAAAACAGGTCTGAGGTCTCTACAGGCTACTGTGTGGGTGTGAACAGCTCATACGTCAGGAGGAACAGGTAGCTGAAGGATCATAGGCAAGGAAAATATGGGCATGTTATGGGAAAGCTTGACAGACTGGGAATTTGTTTATTCTAAGGTTTTTAATTTGGGATCAAATGAGAATGTAAAATATGAATGTATAGTGTCTATACTTCAATAAAGTATACACACAAGTATGTCTTCTATAAAGTATTTGCATTACAGCAGATTTTGTTCATGTGGACACAATTTAAGCTTCTGAAACAAGGCTCAGAAAGTGGAGTTTAGGAGCAAAATGATTTTTTTTACGATCCTCTTTTTGCAGTTATAGATAAGTGGTCCCATTTGTGCTGTAAATGTGAGGAAATCACTCAGAGGAGTGTTATTGCAGCTCTGAAGCATTAATGGTTTTTTTTTGTTGTTTTTTTGCTCCTGTTCTCGGGTTCCAGTGGCTCCTGCGGTTCAGACTCCATGTAATTATCTTTCTGGCTACTGCCACGGTTATGATTGCAGCTGTAAAACGAGAGACCAGGAAGGGCAGAGCAGGTGTGTGTGAATAAATGCATGTGTGTGTAAGTGTGTAAGGGGGTGTGTGAGTGGGTGGGTGCACGTACACAGCCTTGCAGATTAATTTACACTCTTGCCAATCTCATGCAAGTTGAGATGTGCTTTTCATTAAATCAGAATTGTCTTAGATTGATTCATTGCATGATGTGTTATTTAGTCTTACCAGCATGAGACAGCTTTAGGGCTCAGATATCGTACATCACCCTGCTGATTTTCATTCAGACATCCTTAAATTCACATTTGTCAAGGCTGTGGTATTAGGCACAGTAATATATTCTCAGATAGTACGTGTTAGAAATGTATTTATGTTTTTTCTCTCTCTTTTTCTTTCTTTTGTCTTGAATTCTCATTGATCAAACCCACAGTGTCAGTAGAACCTGCCGGGTGACAATGTACGGTGCCAGCAAACGGGAGCTCCCGTTCTTCCCGATGTCGACTTACACATTAGCTTCCAAAATGATTCTGACAACCCGACAAATGCAGAAATACAGACATCTGTTGTGTGTAAAAGGACTGGCAACAGGGTTTAAATGCAAATGCTGTGAAACTGTTGTTGTCATCTAGCCTGCAATCCCCATCCCTTTTATCCTTTCCAGGATCTAGATTCTCATAAAAATCATCATTTTATATATTAAAGTAAGTTATTAATTCAGATACAGATAGAGAGGAAAGTCTAAGAGTTTGGGTTATCTGGTATTGAAACCTGGGACATGGAAGCGAGTAAGAGTTTCTTTTGAGTCTGGTTCCTCTCAAGGCTTCTTCCTCATCTTGTCTTCAGGAGCTTTTCTTTGCCACTGTTGCCTCAGACTTGCTCATTAGGGATAAATATGAATTTCATTTTTAATCTTTGTAATTTTTATGTCCACTGTTAAAAGTGCTAGATGAATTGAATAGAGGAAGAGGAAGAGAAGGTTAAGGATGAAAGCAGGTTGGGAGACATGGCAGTGTTACAGTAGAATGCTGCCCAGAACTTAGAGGTGTATACAGAGGAGTATGCAGGAAAAAAAGGCTTTGTTCTCTCCAGTGACCCACTCATTCACTGCTTTAAAAAACATGCTGGTGATTGCTAGAGGTTTGTGTGCTGAAGTGAAATGCATGTGCACATATTGTGTCTAAGCGTATGCTTGCCTCCATGTGTGTGCCTGTGTTTTTGAGGCACACTCACTTGCTTGACTAATGAGGTGGACTGAACCGGGGCATGGGGGGTTGAGCCATGTCTTTGTCAGACTGCACACACTTATGCTTCCCCCTCACGCTGTGCTCCCTTCTCTCAGGGGAAGCCTCTGAAACCTGTTAATTGAATCAAGTGCACATGGTGCCTCCCCAGCCCTGAGCCTCCGAAGAAGCCAGATCTGGGCTTTGATGCTTTTGTTTGGCTCAGCACTATGGACAGAGCCCAGAGACTTGCTGCTGCAACTGGTTGCTGCTTCTGGAGTGAAAAGGCATTCTGGATGTGGTCCTGAGGGCCACTAATAAAGCTCAGGAACATGCTTACAGTCTGTGTACTTTGTTAGAGGTTGTATGTATAGAATTAAAAACAACATGAACAGCACAATACAACTGTTGCCTCTGCTCATTACCGTTTGGAAGAAGCATAAGGAATACAGATGAGCAGCAGCTCAATGAGACGGTGATAAATGATTCTGCACTGCTGCCATTTGTTTTTGACACGGCTGGTGCAGGAGGTCAATCTCGTGTGTCTGGGGAGAAGCACTCAGGTGGGAAAGGAATGACAGAAGAATGTTAAACAGGATAAAAGTACTATGCCATGTCTGTGCATAGCTTAAAGCTGCATCTCTCAGCTACCTTATTACTCCAGTGACCAGAAAGACACTTTTTTTTTTTTTTTTTTTTTACAAAAGTAGTGTAGCTGTACTCATCCTTTAACCCATATTAGTTAGTTTGTTCTCAAATTATTGTATGTGTTTAGACTTTTTTTTGTATTTCTTTAATTTTCTGTACTTTATTTATTTATTTATTTATTTATTTACTTAGTTACATATTTATTTATTTGTTTATTTATTTAAACAGAATTTCTTATATATTGTATTTCTTTATACATGTAACGTTTACATATTTGTATTTGTTTTTTCTTTTCACATAATGCCATCAGAGGTATTCGTATAGTATTTAGTGTAAAAAAAAATGTAAATGATTTTTGGAGTAAAAATGAATGAAAAATCGCTGTATGCATTTATTATGATAAATATTTATTTGTAATTATTGTTAATATTGCACTAGCATTTTAAGAGATCATTTAGTTTGAGAGTGAAAAGTGATATATTATTTAAAGTATATATAATTAAAATCTATTCTTTTTTCTTTTTATGTAAAGTTTTCTAGTTTTAGAGTCTTCCTATGGGAAACATTATTTATTTATTTATTTTACTTCAGTTACATCCATAAACTATAACCAGATTTACTTCCTGGCCAGAGGAATGATTTAAACAGACCTGGATAAGAGACTAAAATGTAATGTGATGCAATTATGTACAACAGCTGGATCAGTTCTACTGATGTGCATCCGCTTATAATTATATTAGTTTGGAGTCTGGAATCCCATTTCCAGCACATGGCACCCATTTAGGGCAGAGTGCTGGTTGATGGAGCCTGGGTTTTAGTCTGGCAGCCTCTGCTCTCCTGGGTCATAATTCTTTACTCAACCCTCAGTGTCAATTATAGCTGCATGACCCACCTCTGAAAGGCTTTTATTTCAAGGTTATCTAGGGTGTCTCTTCCTGCATTAGCTCTTTCTTGCCTCTTTCTGTGTGGGTCAGCCATGCAATTCAACAGTGAAGATTAAAAAGACATTGTGCCATAACTGTTGAATTGAATTGCAGTACAGAGCTATCTTATTTCCTTTACAGATAAATGTGTGTGTGTGTTGGGGGTGGGGGGGGTGGGGGGGTGCACATTTGCCTGCTTATCTATTTGTTTTATAGTGTACAGACACCACCCCGAGCCAGGAGGACTGCTCCCTTGTGTGGAGCTCTTCTCTGCTCTCATTGAAGGACAGCTAGAAGTTCCTCACACAGCACAGGAGCAGGAGCTGGAGCCAGCAGACAGTGGAGACAACTCTCCCTGTATAGAAAGCCACACCCTACAGCAGTCCACTGTGAGTCTCCCCCACTCTCCACAGCCCTCCTTCTCTCCTCCTCTCTCAGTGCACCACACCCTCCTGCAGGCTGCTGTGCATCACATCCATGCAGCGCTCTTCACCACTCAGCTCCCTCTCCCTCTCCCTCTTGTCCTCTCCACTCCTTCCTTCTCTTACTGTCTTTTGTCCACTTTCAGAAAACCACACCCTGCTGCAAGACTGCCACACCCCAGTCCCCATTTGCTCTACTCCGCCCACTGTGGTCAATTTATCGATTTAGTATAGTGATGATGATGATGATGATGATGATGATGATGATGATGATGATGATGATGATGTAATGTAACAGAATCTCTCTGTCACAATTAAGTGTTTATATAGGTGTTGTTTGTTGAAAAAAACATTTTTATAATGTTTATAATGGTTTCCTTTTCAGAGGTAGGTTCAACTAGTCAGGAAGACATAACTATCCAAATAATCCCTAAGGAACCCTTTTCCTAAGGATATGCTTTGAAATGTTAAATGGTATAACGAGTTACAGTGTATGTATTCTTTCAGCACCATTTAGGGTGGTGTAATTGAATGCACATGCGTACTTATGCTTTTAAAAAAATTGTTTGATATTCTTACAATGCGTCATCCTCAGACAGACCGAGCATCCAGCATTTGGCATTAGTCCTGTATTGATTAGGAACACAGTAGCTGTCGATGACTGCAAGTATGAAGCTGGTCAATATTCACCCTGAGCACACATTTCGAATTCATCAAGTCTTCTTATTTCGTATTGATTCTTTTCAGATTGAATGCATTAAAAGTCTTTTCTTAGTCTTTTCCTAGCAGTCTGAAACAATGGCAGCCATGAAAGATGGAGGAAAATCAAGGAAAATTATTTCTTTGTCCATCCTTAAAGAACAGACTGTAGGAAAATAAACGCAACAGGGTTTTGTCTGCTTCTGTCTAACCACTGAAAAGAAAACAGTTGACTAAATCAGTTTCCTCAAATAAAATGCTTCTGAAAGATTAAAGCGTCCGTAAAGTATTAGTCACAAAGCTGCTTAATATAAGCTCATATTGGAGCTCAGTCTTGCTTTGTGATAAATCATTTATGTATTTTTTATTGGCAGGCGTCTGCTTTTCCCAACAGGAATGACCTGGGGTTCAATTGTAGAATAATGTATTTCAATCTTTGAAATCTAGCACAGGAATGTACTGTAATGTTATTTACACACACACACACACACACACACACACACACACAGACATATAGATATAGGGATCTGTGTGCTGTGGTCCTATGGGACAGCGCACTGCAGCGGTGTGAAGCTGTCTGCTTTGCTGTCTGTCTGTCCTCCTGTCTCACTGGCCTCAGGGTGGAGTGTCACAGCTGTACATTCCCACAGCGACATCTAGTGGCTGGTTGGAATTTAAACGATCTTCTTGTTTTATTGCTTTTCACAGAGAAGTCTGAATTCAGCTTCATTTTTTTTTGTTGTTGTTCATGTTTCTAAGAAAACTGTTGATTTTAAACAAAACCTGAGCCATTTTTCCTGCGGCTTTTTCATCATTCTGTCATGGACGCTGACAGGAAAGCTGTATGTTGACGTACATCTTTTAGCAGTGCAATGCAAAACATTCATCTGAACCATTCACTTTAGTTTCTGCATGTCATCTCTCTAACCCAGTCAAGTGTCCACTTCTCATTAAACAAGCCAGGTTTATACTGATCTAACAGCCTACTTATGAGTCCAGCAAAATCAAACAGCTGGATGTATTGTGTGCAAAGCCAACACATTGCTGACCTTGAGAGACAATGGGAGTCAAGCTGAAGATATTTCTAAAATGTGTGTGTGTGTGTGTGTGGTGTGTGTGTGTGGAGGCATGTGTGACTGCGTGGGAGGATGCCGGAGGTAGGAGGCAAGGTTAAAACTATAGATCTGTGTGAAAGAGGAGAACACAGACTCAAGGCTGAGCTTTGTTGAGGATCCCTGCAGGTGCTTTCATCAGCCAGGACTGCTTCACTGTGTACTGACCTTCATGTAAAGAGTCTAGTGAACATTTTACATGCATGTATATTCTGTTTTAAATCTTAAATTTAGGCTTGTGGTTTAAATAAGAATTTCACCTTTTAATGGCCGCCTTGGTCATGAAATAGAAATGTGCTTGTCTGTTTCAAATCAATTCTGAATTTAAATCTTGCTAGCTATCCTGAGACAGTTTCATTAGCACCCGTGTTATCATGTGTTATTTACTGCTATTTGCAGAGTAGTGCTGGTTAATGCAGAGCTCCTGCTCCTGTCTGATAACAGTCTCTCCTGACTCACAGAGAGAAACTGGTTTACCTCTTTGGACTTGCTTTGAAGCACCGGGGATGAAGCACCGGGGATATATCCGTTTATAGCAGCTGTGGAGAGAGAGAGAGAGAGAGAGAGAGAGAGAGAGAGAGAGAGAGAGAGAGAGAGAGAGAGAGAGAGAGAGAGAGAGAGAGAGAGAGAGAGACGTGAGGTGGGATTGGGTAGTGGGTAGTGGGAATGGTTACTGAAACATTTAACAGGACACTCTTCTATTACAATCAATTATATGCATGCTATCCTCCTCCTAGACATAACTCTTTCAAAAGTCACATTGTCCTACTTTTCACTTGTCTGTCCTTCAGCACTATCTTCTTCATCCTAACTCACTGATCAGTCTGTCGACCAGAAGAAAGACATCAGCAGGATAAAGGAGGGGGTCAAAAGGTTAAGGAAAGATGAAGATTTTTATGGGATTTGTGTGTTTGTGTGTGTGTGTGTGTGTGTGTGTGTGTGTGTGTGTGTGTGTGTGTTTATGGTTGTTCTGTACTCTATCCTGAGCAGTGAAAATCTTTCTGCTCTCTACTGATATGCACAATAGAGCCCAAGCAATTTATCAGGCAATTATTTGTTTCACTGTCTTTGTCTTCTGGGGTATGATTGCATTACTGAATGTTTTCATCCCTCCACATTTATGGCTGTAGGCAGGTTTGCATTAGTTTTATGATCTGCATCTATTATGTCTGAAGGACTTGGATGTGCAGGGATGGTTTCAGATAATGCCTTTATGGAGTTTTATGGAGTAGCCCACTAACCTCTGCATATATAAAGTACTGCATCAGAAAATGGAGACACTGTGAATAAATCACTGCTGCTATTATACATTCTTTGATCAGATTTCAATCTCACACACACACACACACACACACACACACACACACACACACACACACACACACACACACACACACACACACACACCCAACCCCCTACCCCCTAGTTTTCCAAGAAAAGAAGGAGTGTGTGTCCTGGTGTGGCCTGATGCCTTTACTGCCTGTTTATGTGTGTGTGCATGTGTGTGTATGTGTGTGTGTGTTAATGTCTATATTTGTATTTCCATTGTATCACCCCTTAAAATTTAGTTTCAGGTTTAATCCAGTTGGGACACATTTTCAGGCATATCTAGCTGGGAGAACCGTATGCCTGTTGGGCGTAAAGAACATTAAGTGTTTTTCTGCTCACTTTGGCGTGTGTAAATGTCACTCTCAGTGTAAGCCATTATGCTATGCTTGTTCTAAACTTTGAAAAGGTCACAGAAGCCCTGTGGGAAGAAATGGGGGCAACTGGTGAATCAGAGAAAAGCAGAGAAAACCTGCACAGTACACCAACATGGTGCCATGTTCGGAAATTTACAAAAATTCACTTAACACAAATTGGAAAGAAATAAAAGGAAACATAGCTAAAGATTATGATTAAGGGCTGTAACAGTGTTCAAAGAGTTTAATATATTAAATCACCTTACTTGTGTGAATTTGTAAGCAATGAATGATTTAGTGCAGTGGGTAGCTTTGAGTGTGTGTGTGTGTGTGTGTGTGTGTGTGTGTGTGTGTGTGTGTGTGTGTGTGTATTAGTAAGTAAAAAGTAGACATGTTTTATGAATGTGATGTTTCAATGGATCAAACGATTCCTAAATTAACACCTACAATGGAATTGTAGTAGATAAAAAATATCCACATTGCAATAATCTAAGCAAGTAAAATTGTCTTGAATATAGTTAAATTGATCTACACAGTGTCTCAGATGTCTCCATACTCGATCCCTTTTCAGTAAAATTCTATTTTATTTACAGAACATCCTCCACCTCTTCGTGTTAAAATAAAGACACATGGAGTCGTCTCTCCCACTCATGATGGCCTCATGATAGCACCTCTGGTGTTATGATACTAACTGCACTTTAAATATGTTCCTTTAAATGATCTTTGTGCTGTATCTGGTCCAGGTACACTATATCCTTTATGTGCTTCCACAGAGGCATTATATCTGGGGATCTGAGTATGAAAAGGTTTTGGAAAGCTAGTGTATTCATTTCCATGTGTATGTGACAAATCCTGTAGTTTTGACTATTACTATTAATTTGATTCTTTTTTGAGAAATGTTTCTAGACTGTTTAAGCTTGATAAATGATTAAAATAAAGTCTAGAAATAGGATTAATAATCTTATATTTGGTTTATGTTCCACTGTGTTTCACTCGCTAAGATGTCATTATTTGCAGTGCCACTGAGAAACTATTATGTTTCTAAATTCCAGGATTCATTCCTCAGCAAAGGTTTCATTATTATAACATATTCTGTTATGTGTTTGTAATGCAAATGTTAAATTCTCAGCATTACATGTTTTAATCAGGATAAATATTTGGGGTGTTGCAAATGTTTATTACATCTTAGTCAGCCACATGTCCTTCGCCAAGGCTCCTGTCCTTGACACACACATACCATTCACACTCACAAGCAGCCACACACACACAAACACTACTGACATGCTGACCGGGCAGTTTACTGACGGACCTCGGCCTAAACTAATAATCTAAACCAAACTATAGAGTGTAGATTGATTTAAGTCGAGCTAATGTTGTTTCAGATTATTAGACATAAATTAGGATCAGTCACTGGACCTCACATGTTCGTGCATGCTGTTCAGTCAGCTCATTTTATATAATAAACTCAATTAAAGAAGCTGCAAGTCCAGATATTTGTTTGAGACCAGATTTGCCTCTGAGGTCAAATCCACCTGTATTTCTGGTGTAGGTCACAGGATGCAGAGCAGAGGGATCATTTCTACATCCTGTTAAAGGAAGATGATGTCTCTAAGCTTTTAAAAATTAATGTAGTATAGGATGATGCCTAATATTTATATATAATTCATATTCGAATGGCTGTTGTAAAAACCAGAAGTGCATTTCTACGGTATTTAAATGATATTTTTGAAACAGTATAATTCAATATGTTTATATATATTATGTTTATATAAATATATATATAGATGAAAAGAATTATATGAATATATTATATGAAAAGAAATGCAACTATGCGTGTCACAGATAGGAAACAGAAAAGGGCTAGAAATCAGGAAGGAGACTTTACTGGCAAGCAGAAACAGGGAAAATAAATATGAGCACTGGAAAAGGGAAAAAGGATGACTTGAGGAGGAGGAGAAGGTTCAGACAAAGTCCAGGAGCTGCAGCGAGGGAGCCTCTGGGGACGTAGCCCTGTTCTGACAGGCTAATTGAGCTCTGTGTGGCGGAGACAGACTCAAGTCTGTCAGTCTTCTGAAGGCCCATTTGCTGCATTTAGCAAGCTGTGTCCTGAATACTGATGCAGTGATGAGAGAGGCAAGCCTCAGAGCATAGACCTCACAGAGCACTGCAATCAGCTTGTCACCTGGTGTCATAGCATTCATATGCTTTCTCTCTCTCTCTCTCTCTCTCTCTCTCTCTCTCTCTCTCTCTCTCTCTCTCTCTCAGCTTGTAATTGAACCACTGAAATCACAAATGTGACATGAACATGAGCGTTCTCTTGAATGTTAATATCTATGTGTGGCTTAATGGATAATAAGAGGCATTTAATTCTATATTAATTTCATGAGTTTGCCTTACTATAACTTGTCTTATATTTCTAATGTTCCCTTATTTCTTTACTCCTTTTCTACTCTCTCTCTCTCTATAAATATTTATAAATAATTAAACATATAAATTGGCAGATTTTCAATTTCACCTCTAAAGGAATCCTTCTCTAGACATAAAGTCATATATATATATATATATATATATATATATATATATATATATATATAGTATGGTTACTGTGTGGTGCATTTGGCTTTGTCACAAGCTCTTCTTTGCACTTTGGAGTTTCTCTGTGACAGAGTGGCTTGTTAAGTATCTGAATCTATGAAAATGTGCCATTTGTAACTCGGCATCTCAAGGTCGCTATTGGCTGTGCTCTCATTGCAAGTGAAGGACTGTAGGGTCCCTTTCTTCACTGTCGCTATGCAACCTACCAGCCCATGGGGAGATGTGGTCATGTGGTTTCACTCACATTAATCTGATTGGTGGCTGCCATGCACTTGCAGGAACTTAACACTGCTCTGAGTGAGCTTATGACTAAACAAAGGCAAAAATATGAGCGACAAAGTGATCAGCATTCCAGGAATTGTCATTTTAACAAGAATAGTATTTATGGTTTTCAGTCTAAATAATCAGAAGTCAGAATGACGGGACTAAAATCTAAAATCTATATATACAGACAGGAGAATTAATGGATTATTGATTTGTGTCATGGGGAGAAGAACGTCTTGTATTCAGAAGCTAACATTTGTCTTGCTGTGCTCCCAGCTGGAGTCAGAATAAGGAACAAGGCCTTCACAGCGTGATCACAGACCTCGCTCATCAATCTTCTTCTTCTTCTTCTGCACAAACCGACAATTCATTAGCAGATGATAAAGGCGGGGCAGGGCCTTTCACTGGTCTTTAATGATTTACCTTCCCTCTAAAAGACTATTTTGTCATGTTTCTTTACTGGAGGAAACTTTGTTCTTTACAGCAAAGAACTCCTGATAATTAGTTTATTGAAATTACATCTGAACAATGATGAGAACTGAAAGTCACTGTAGTTATGGGAGTTGCTAAGCAAGGCTTGTGTTGTAGAAACAGCCTAGTTTCAGCTGCCGTACTTTCATTATATCTGGTGCTCTTTCTCTTTCCCAGTCTAACAACTCATAATATTTATAAATATCAAAAATAATGCAAAGCTCTAAGGATCCGCAGGTCCTTCCTGCCACATCACAGGTATGCTGTGTGCTCAGTGGGACGGTGTTGGTAAAACTCTGTCTGACTTGTTCTGAATATTTTCTAGTTTTTCTTTAAGATTGCTGGATTGTAAAGTTGTTCCGAGATCAGCAGTTAATTTCTACATGGAGAAGACAAACACACTTTTGTTTGCGAGGGCTGGGCTGTTGTTAGTTACAGGGAACTCTCTGTGTCACTATATAAGATGATAAAACACAAGTGAATGCTGTCCCTCGCAACTGAAACTAAATTTGACAACAGGGTTGAAATTAAATTTCTAAATGAGGAGAAAATATATAACTGGATTTGCTCTAAAGGTGGACTTTGTTTGAATGGTCACTGAAT
Source organism: Hemibagrus guttatus (assembly GCA_033459395.1). Taxonomy (NCBI): domain Eukaryota; kingdom Metazoa; phylum Chordata; class Actinopteri; order Siluriformes; family Bagridae; genus Hemibagrus; species Hemibagrus guttatus. The sequence goes on along the minus strand of JAUCMX010000013.1, from coordinate 724,045 downwards.
ATGTTTTACAGACCCTTCACGAGAGCTGTAAGTAGACATGAAGAAAATGAAGAAAAATACTTTTCAAGATGTAAAATGGTTTTTCACAGTTAGCTCAATTATTGTATATTAAGAATACAGTATACAAGAGGTTATATTTGTATGGTTCTACTCTATAAATGCATATTGTTTTGCAGATTTTCTTCCAAACAAATTTATTTACATTTGTACGTCAATTATATCTGTTTAATAAGTGTTGATGTTTGAGGGTCTGCTTGCTTTCTGTGCTTCTGTCCAGCTTCAGAGGGATGGATATGATTTGCCAGCCTATGATGCCCTGGCCCAGATCCTCCCAGAATATCAGCACATCTTCATAACACCCAAATCTCCTCAACAGAGTAAAGGAGAACCAAAAGAACAGACGAAGTCCAAGAGGTCCTTAGAGCTCAACCAAACATTTGAAATCCTTTCTCCACATGAGAGGTGACCAGCCTGGATCCGAACTTCAGCCATATTCAATTACCTTGTCATTTTGTCCTGAAACTTTGCTTCTTTGCGTTTCAAATGAAATCAGTTATTTTATTTTTATAATATTGTTTTTGGAAATATTTCAGACTCCCTGTGATTAATGTTCAGGATGATGATCCACATGTTGCAGAAATTACTGAACACCAGACCAAAGTGAGTTTAGCACCCACTGAGTGACTTAATACCCCAATATAGATCCATCTGAAAAGATCCAATCAGCTGAGAACATTGACTTCTATCTGACAAATTGTGGTACCTAGGATTTGTAATATCTCTAAATAAAAGGAGATTCTTTAAGGAGATTTCTTCTTTTGTAAAAGAAATGTGTCTCGATCACCAGGGACATACAGCCACTGCTGCCTGAATAGATTAACATTTACACACATTCCATTATGCAGCAGCATGGATACGAATATTGATTGAATTTAGATGATTTCTATAAGGCCACGGGATTATTATTATTATTGTGTTTTGGGGAAACAAAAGAAATGGCCACGGGCAGTGAGAAACCACCAGACACCAGAGGTAAAAAATGAAATGGGGAGAAACCTGCAGAGGGAGGGAAAGAGGGAGAGAGGGAGGGAGAGAGGGAGGGAGAGAGGGAGAGAGGGAGGGAGAGAGGGAGGGAGGGAGGGAGGGAGGGGGGGGAGGGAGGGAGGGAGGGAGGGAGGGAGGGAGGGGGGAGAGGGGGGAGGGAGAGAGAGAAAGAGAGAGAGAGTGAGACAGAGAGGGAGGGAGAGAAAGAAAGAGAGAGAGAGAGAGAGAGAGAGAGAGAGAGAGAGAGAGAGAGAGAGAGAGAGAGAGAGCTCCTGGTGTTTTTCCCTCTTATCTCGCTCAGGAGATGTTTCTCTCAGTTTCTCTCCATCCTCCTGCTCTTCTCCTCCTTCTTTCTCGTGCTTACTTTTATTTCACCAAAATAGCACTGCTTTGCACAAGCTCCTCATTAGACGCCACCCCTCCACCTCTCCCCCGTCTCCCAGTGAGTCCCTAGTCTCCCATCTCATCATCACCAGTCATGATTCTCACCTAGCTTGTGTGCCCTTTCAATTAGGCGCTCGATTTCATCCAGAGGACCCGAGGGAGCTGCCTTCACACTGGCCCAGATTGGAATCTCCTAATAACATGTGTTCTCTCCTCCCATCCTTGGCCTCTATCACTATCATCCTCTCTGTATCCCCCTTTACTATAAATGTGGGGCCTGAATGATAGACAGGGCTAAGAACTAGTACATGATACAGAGATCCACAGTAAGATAACGACAGGGACCAAATCTGTTAGATCTCATATCAGTGTTTTTGTCGTTGTTTTGTTTTGTTTTGTTTTTTTCTTTCTTTTTTTATAACTTTATAGCTACAGAGTCCATTTGGTTAACCTTGTCAGTACATCCTAGTTATTTATTATTATCCATTATTTAAACGCATAATAACTTCTATAATGGTGGCTTGTGGTTTTCACCACTGTAACAGAATTAAAGGTTTAGAAAATTTATTGCATGGACCTGACTTGGACCCAAAGAAAGTATTTCACCCGTATTTATTTGTTGTTGCATTGGTCAGCTAACGGCAAAAAGGAATTCTGAGTCTATAATGATCTCAAAAAATAATGATAAATTGACTGATAAATAATAACTTAACTTTAAACTTTATCTTTTTTTTATGTTTCTATACTTAGAGACAATGTCCATTGTTAAAAGCGCTATACATCTGTAAACCCCAAAGTCCCAAATTCCATTTTTTTTTTTTTTTTTTATGGAAAGCTACAACAAATAAAGTTCATATTGTGTTGGTTTAGCAGTGTTTTACATTTCTACAAATTTCATGAGGTCATGAGATCAGGTTCTTACATCCTCAGGACACTTGCAGTATTTTAGCACGGTGTAATCAAACAGATTTACTTTTTAAAAGAGGATCCAAGCACACTGTATGTGTATTTATATGAAAAATGATTCATTTCTCCTTTGAGTCACCTTTGATGGCAAATTCTATGAAGCTTTGTTTGAGCTGCTATATTCACTATGTTGACATATCACATTAAACCATGCTGTTCTATATAAAAGGGATTTAACAATACTCAGTGCACCTTTACTTTTACTTCATCAAACCTCATACAGATGTTCTTTTCTTTTTTGCAGGTGACTTCATTACAGCTTCACTTTGATAAATTTGCTTTAACGTGATTATAGTTATAATACATGAATGTTAATTAAGCAGACATGAAGCCAGCTTAGACAAACACAGCATATAAAGAGGGACTAATGTTAATCCTGTTGTTCTAGTATGAAACATGTTCCACTCTAAATGCTCTGTTTGTATATGAGACATGAAGGCTGTGAGGACACCAAGTGAAAAGTGTTAGGAACTACAATCTGTTCATAACGCCGTTTTCAGCATCAGGGCTGAACTGTATGTCTGATTTGCAGTGAGAAGCAGTTGTGATGTTCAAACCTGCGAGAATGAATAATTCAGCAACATTTATTTGTATTTGTCAGTTTATTGTTTAATTGAAACTTGTTTTAACCCTTTATTGAAATTCCTACTGCTAAATTTCTCTGCATGGTAACACTGCCACTGTACCCATGAGTAATGCACCTACGCTGGTTCAGACATCCTGTGATACAACATCCATGTTTCTGCAGTAGCTTCCAAATCATCCAGACAAACTTATTTCTCTCTCACTATCAGGAGCTGGAGAACTATCGTTCTGCCATGTGCAAGATGGCTGAGGACATCCTCGCTCTGCGCGCTCAGGTGGTCAGTCTGGAGGAACAGAACAGTCAGCTTCGCAGTGAGCTCTCTATGAACCAGGACCTGGGGCGCACGCTGCTGGACGACACTGACATTGACGTCATGACCAAAGCTGAGATTGTAGACAGAATAAGTAGAATATTTTCTTCTATAAGTAATTGTATACAGACTAACAGGTTTTATTCTTAGTTTTCTCTTTCAGTGTTTATATAGTTAACCCTTTCTACATGTATTTACACTGACCAGGCATAACCTGGCTAATATCGTGTCGGTCCCCCTTTTGCTGCCAAAACAACCCTGACCCATTGAGGCATGGGCTTCACTAGATCCCTGAAGGTGTGCTGTGGGATCTGGCACCAAGATGTTAGCGGCAGATCCTTTAAGTCCTCTAAGGTCCTCCATGGGCCCCACCTTGCAACTTACAGAACTTAAAGGATACTTACAAGACTCAAACGATTCTGCAGACCAGGAACACCCCACAAGAGCTGCATTTTTGGAGATGTTCTGATACAGTGGTCTAGCCATCACAATTTGGCCCTTCATCAAACTCGCTCAAATCCTTACGCTTGTCCATTTTTCCTGCTTCTAACACATCAAGTTTGAGGACAAAATGTTCACTTGCTGCCTAATATATCCCACCCACTAACAGGTGCCGTGATGAGGAGATCATCAGTCTTATTCACTTCACCTGGCACTGCTCACAGTGTTATACCTGATTAGTGTATTCCAACACTGTAAGGTCAGGTTTATTTGTACATTGAAATGCTTATAGTGAGGCTCAGATCTTAGGTGTAACAGATTAAAAAACAGCACTCACACACACACACAACTCTAGTTTAAACAAAAGATTGCATTAGAATATGTACTAAGTAAAATATACAATATACAAAGTGGGGAAAAGAGACAAAGAGAAAGAATTTTCTTATGCAAAACAAAGTATTGCACTAATTTAAGGAGTAAAGTGGCCATTTAACATTTGTAAAAGTGTGTGAAGTGACTTAGTGACAGTGTAAATGGAAATGAACTGTGCTGTACTGCCTTACAGTCTATGTAGGAACCTAATAACTGTTCTTCAGTCTGCTTGTCCAGGACTGGATAGTGTGACAGTGGTCTGGAGAATAATTTGTGTGCTGTGTGACTGCTTATCACTGCTTCTTCAAAAAGGGAGACTTAATAAATAAAATTACATTTTGAAAAAAAAAATTCAACTATGGGGTTTTTCATGCAGCACACTCAGATATTTCACTCAAATGTGAAAAGTTTTCCCCACAGTAGGAAGTTGTCCTGTAAGCTGCTAGCAAATTTCAGAGTAAAGTTGAAGGTCCTGTCTTTCCCTCTGTGGATTGTGCCGTAGTTTGATAAGACTGCTCATTTAAGACCCAGAGTCCGATAAGCAGTCAGGGACTTATCTCATGAAGGACACACACACACGCACACACACACACACACACACACACACACACGCACACACACAGGTATCCACAAGGCTTCATATACTTTTTAAGGCCATCAAAGTCGGTCAGGGTTTAGTCCTGACGCAAATGGAGAAATCAGCAGTGTCTTTCAATGATAGACGGTCTTGACCTGTTTTCTAATGTTTTTTCACATTAGGAACAAGTTTACGTTAGTTAAAATTAATCATTGTTTTTATGTTATTGAGGACTGGAAAACTTCATTCAAGTGACCAGGCAAATAGGTTATTGATAAGAACTTGCTCAGGAATTTGGTTCGTCTTAAATTGATTGCTGCTCCCTCCTCTCACTGATAAGCACTTATTTTTTTCCCAGTTTCTCTGAAGTGCAAGCTGGCCAGTGAGAGCAGTAAGGCAGCAGATCAGAGGGAAAAGATCCAACAGCTACAGAATGAGCTCATCAGGGTGAGTTAGTGGTCTGTCTCTCTCTCTGTCTCTCTCTCTGTCTCTCTCTCTCTCTCTCTCTCTCTCTCTCTCTCTCCCCCCGCCTTTCAGTCTGACATGCTTTAACAAAGAGCCAGTAGGCTATAGCCATTTACATGGATGGCTTCCTGCAATCTCAAATACATTATCCACTGACTGCCTGCCATGCCTTTGTTATACTTAGTGAAATGGGAATGCGCCTTTGAATAATACATCAATAAACTCTACCCAAAGCCATGGATTGAAGACGGTCATATGGGTTGTTGCGTTTCTGTTGAACTGTATAAGCACATCTAACCTTTCTTTACATTCCATTAACTGCTCTTACCCAAAAGAGTTTGTTGTTGTTCTCTGTAGAAGAATGACAGTGAGAAGGAACTGGTGCGACTACAACGAGCGCACAGACAACAACACGCTGTGCTGCAGCGCTGCGAAGGACAGATGAAGAAGAACTCACTTCTAGAGGCAACAATACGCCAACAGGAGAAGGTATTGCCCCGTCTTTTTTCTGAGACAAACTACATAAATATTCACCTTATACTTTTATATAATGTCGCATCTTCAGTTTACTGAATTATATTTGGAGATTTGGCTTAGAGTTTTCTATGCGGATGTGTTTCCTGTATCACTAATACTTATATTTCTCATCATTTCTTAATGAGATTATTGAAAGGATGGAGAAAGTGCTGTCCACAAAGCTGAGAGAGAGAAATAAAGAAAATGCAGAGAAAAAGAAGAAGGTCTTAAAAGAAAAAGGTGTGTCTATATGGAGTGAATATCCATTCCATGTCACGTGGTCTTCTTTTGATTCTCCATGACAGTAGCTGCACTTACATTTGAAATGAGCACAGAGATGGCACTGCAGTTCATTCCATGTCTAAATGGAATAATTATTGATTTGTGATTGATCTGCTGCTATAGAGTCAGTTCCTCAGAGAGGTAATGATAAGGCCTGGACTTACAGCTCCAGTAAGAAAGTAGTGAGGAACTAAAGCTGATGAAGCTGTCCTTAAATGTGCTTCTATGTGTAGATCCAGAGGAGAGCAGAATGAGAGAGATCGAGTCTATACTGGCTGCAGAAAACTCTCGCCTAAGAGCAGAGCTGGAAAGACTTCGCCAGCCACCGCAATCTATTATCATACAACAACCTGCGCAGGTGCAGCTCACAACACACACTCACTTTTCACTCTCTCAGACACTACAACACACTTTAGGGTGTGACAATGCCAGAACTTTGTCTTTGTTCTCATTACCAAGTGTAGTATAGAAATTCTCCATAATAAAACGCTGCTTTGGCCAAAAATGATAATAAATCAAACACACAGACATACACGCTGAAGTCATTGAACATTGTTCAGATGTTCAGAAGTTGTATACATTCAGAAAGTTAGTGCTAATGCCAAACATTTTAATATAGAAGTTCATAACCTTTGATCATACAAAATTAGCTTACATAAAGAATTACAAGAATATAGTCTCACAATTCTCTTTACACACACAAAGCAGTTCAAATCCACAAAGTAAAAATAAGTGAATCCTCAATAAAACATTTCACAGCATGCTGTTATTTGTTGATCAATGTTCTTCTGTTAAAATCCAGCAGCCTTTTACAGACAGTGAGAAGCTCCGACTGGTAGAGCAGCTAGAGAGAGCGGAAGCCTGCGTCCGTATGCTGGGCAAACAGGTGTGTGTCCAGTTCTAGTAGCTCATTTTAAGAGAACACAAATGTTGAAATGGATTTTCTGAGAGCTGAGTCACTGTTGTGTTCGTAGCTGGAGGAGAACGCCAGGCAGTGGGGGAAAGAAAAGCAGGACATGTTGACCAGACTCAGTGAATACAGTCATGGATTTGCTCGTACATCGACTTTGCATCACCTGCCAGCGGTCATTACGCAACCTTGACCAAACTTATCTGTTCATGTGAAACCTGAAGGATATCAATACAGAGAATTAATACTTACAAATAAAATATTTAAATAAAAAAGACGTGTTTTGGAAATAAGTCTTGCTGTCTGTTGATTTTCGTGTAAGTGTGTAACTTTGTGACAGCTGGACACTGTTAAATGACCCAATTCAACTTTATAGTATCTAAAATATTTTGTGCGGCACAAATGTAAAAGAATAACAAACCAATACAAAAAGGAACAAACATGTCTTAAATAAAATGAAATGTATTTACATAAAGAATTTAGTCCATGTTTTTTTGTATTCCTGATGTGATTAATGTCTAAATGGTATTACACTGTGTACCTTCTAGAAGGAGTTTGTCATTAACTGCTGTGTAGAGGCTTTATAGTTAACAGGATGGGTTTCTCAGGAACCAGTATAAGCTCAAATGTGCTCCTGACTTCTAGCTGTCTCTGCTTCTCAATCTTAAAGTTCTCCAACATCTGTGAAAGTAAGAATATGAGTTACATGCACAAAGGCATCATCCCCATAAGTGTTATTATTTTTATTCAATGTGGAACAAATGAATTATGGAATAATGAACATAAACACATTTAATACACCGATCAGGTATAACACTGTGAGCAGTGAGAGGTGAAGTGAATAAGACTGATGATCTCCTCATCATGGCACCTGTTAGTGGGTGGGATATATTAGGCAGCAAGTGAACATTTTGTCCTCAAAGTTGATGTGTTAGAAGCAGGAAAAATGGACAAGCGTAAGGATTTGAGCGAGTTTGATGAAGGGCCAAATTGTGATGGCTAGACCACTGGATCAGAACATCTCCAAAACTGCAGCTCTTGTGGGGTGTTCCCGGTCTGCAGTGGTCAGTATCTATCAAAAGTGGTCCAAGGAAGGAACAGTGGTGAACCGGAGACAGGGTCATGGGCGGCCAAGGCTCACTGATATACATGGGGAGCGAAGGCTGGCCCGTGTGGTCCGATCCAACAGACGAGCTACTGCTGTCAAACTGCTGAAGAAGTTAATGCTGGTTCTGATAGAAAAGTATTAGAATACACAGTGCATGATGGGTCAGGGCTGTTTTTGCAGAAAAAGGGGGACCAACACAATATTAGGTGTATATCTTAGCTAGCTATAGTTAATAAAATATTATACAGACATGGATGAGGAAGAGCTGCATCTCCGTCTCTGCAATTCTGCGCCCAAGGCATTGACGAGGACCAAAGCCGAAGCCCAAACTCCTGAAGTAGTGGCTTTCATTCCTCAGCCAGCGAGAGGGCAGATATTGCTCTGGTCGGGGGAAGATACGATAGTCTCTGCCCATGGCATACAGTCCCAGCTGCACTAATGTCTGATTAAAACACACCCAAGGTCACTTGCATAATTTCACATACTTTCTAGTTCACATTCAGGTTATTTACGTTGCATCTCACCCCAGATGGAATATGGTAATTTTGGATCACAACATCTTGAGTGATGTATCTTTGCAGGCTTACTGCTACAGGGTGTAGCCTTTAAAGAAAACGTTTTACAGTCAGTAAAGACAACAAGAACGTTTTTATAGAATGAATTCATCTTGTTTCTTTGTTTAATGCACACATGAATTTTTAAGGGCTAGAATTCAGTTTTAGAATTGTGTCTAACAGATCTCTGTAACTCTGTACGAATATGCGTTTAAATATTTAAGGAATTAACATCATATAATGGTGCATTTAATGATCTGATTGTTTTCTGTAAATACTCTACTTTTGTAACAGCATGAATAGAAATCTAGCTAGAACTCCACACCTGAGTGTCTCTTTTAGAGCACCTTTGAGAAGTGGCACCATTTTCAGCATCTGCAGTGTGTCTCCCTGCGAGGCAGCACGAGCTGCAATGATCTGTGCCCTCAGCTCTTCCTGGAGGTCAGGGTGCCGTGCCAGTTCATAGAGAGTCCAGAGGAGGGTGATAGATGTCTGAAAGTACATTCTACATCAGTAATTGGATTACTGATAAAAACGACATATTTTAGACGTTTTATGTAAATGTTTTTAAGGGCTTATACAAGGTGTCTTACCGTGTCTACCCCTCCAGCCATGAGCTCAGTCACACTGGCCTTGATTTCCTCAATGGACAGTCGGTCAAGCATGAGAAGGCTAGCCAGTACTCCAGGATATTTGTTTTGATCTCCAGATTCCTTCCTCAGCTGCCTATAGATGTTCTGAATACAGTGGTCCGCTATTGAGCCACAGAGTGCATTACGTGGAATACAAAGACATGGTCATGATCACATAACGTTTTCATGCTTAGTACTTCCAAACAGTTGATGATATTTTTATGAAATAATTTTTGTCCACTAAGAGAACCTCCTACCCTGATTAAAAATACCATCCCATGCTTCCACGTGGTCTTTCCAGACTTTGGCTCCAAGCCGTCGTAACATGGAAGGAGGGATGTACAGCATGGGACAGGTGGTCTTAAACATGAGAGTGATGCAGTCAATAAAGTGCTGAGCCTCTGGATCAATGTAGTCCAACAGCAGCCCCAGACGTTCACCATATAACACTGCACTCACAGCTGAGGCACAGGCACAAATCATATCAGCAGTCAGATAGTAAACTAGCTCTATTCCTTTTGAGCACATTTGATTAGCAACAATAAGAGTTTCAGCATTTCAGTGTTGACTCATTGCTGATCTGCTCTATATTGCATGAAACCTTACATTCCAGCGCATACTTGAAGAGCTCGTGTGACAGATCCGTGGTCCATTTATTCTGTCCACTTCTTTCAATCTTTTTATAAACTCGAGCCACAAAGTCCTGGCCAACTTCATCCAGCAATGGCACAAAGTTCCCCTGCACCTTCGGTGAGATTACCTCCCGGTTCAGAATGACTCTGTTGGATCGCCAGTCCTCTCCATCTCTGAACAGACAGACTGAAGTTTACAGCTCAATATATTTAATTAGTAAACAGTAAACAGTCTAATATAAGGAATCATACTTCAGAAGAACACCATATTTGCGATTCCTAAAATCCCGATAAGACGTCCAAGGTTCCACTCTAAGCCTTTTAGGGTAGTGACCCTCTGCTTTGAACAAGATAGCAGCATCCTCAGGGTTGATAATATTCACACTTTCATAGTACCCGATTTTCTCCCTGCAAAAAGACATTACATAAAATAAACTTTATATTCCTGTTATAAACAGTATTGATTTTTAAGGAAAGATGGGAGGAACACCCTTAGCCTGATTCAGCACGTAATGTCCTGATACTAATGTTTGTTTTGACTATAATTTCTCTTGTTACAGGAGACGTTTATTATTGGGTAGGTTGTGTTGCAAATATATTCGTATCCATTATACAAATTTATAATCATTATATTTGATGTTTGTCTTTCATATGCAATTCTTTTCTGAGTATTTATTTAATCTTTTTTGTCTTGCCAGAAGACTTGTAGAAAGAAATGTAGGAGTACTATGAAAAATCCATGGAAATTAAATAAACTGTGCAAAATGAATATTTAACAATTCATTATAAGAAACATTCCAGATGTGTTATTGTACAGTGAGCGGTACTCCTGGGCAGATAAAGTGCAGCATGCCCCTACCCTTGGCTCAAGCACTCAGAGTGACAATTTATTCTTAAATGTTTACCTGTAAATGGGCCCAAATGTGTTGAAGTTATGCACCATTATGTGATGGATGTTCTTGAATCCATCAAGTTTCCAGAAGGTGTAGAGGTTCCCTATGCTGTTCTTCCACATCCCAGGAATCTCATTGAAGGCTCTTACGGTGGAGCTGCTTACTGGAAATAGCGTGTCTTTTACAACAGGTATACTCCCACTGTGGCAGGCTCTTACCTGGCCTGGTCCTTCCAACATGGCTAGAGATCGAGCCAGAAAACCGCTCCAAGTCGTACACCTCACCGCCATCACACACAAACCAATTCCTCACACTTCTCTGTTATATCTCTCACTGTGGCAGCAGGGGGGTGTCAGAACGTCGATGACAACGGAGAGGAAGCAGGAGAGAATCTGCAGATAATGCGAGCCGATTCTCACCTGCGCCTGATTACTGACAAGATACTTACATATGTTCTTTCTGTGTTTTCAGAAACTGCCATTAAATAAACACAAGCATGAAGCTTTCACTAAAGTCTCCAGAATCCTCTTAAACACACACACACACACACACACACACACACACACACTTGTTCTATCTCTCCTCACTCCATCACTCTCAGGGACAGTGTGTCTGCTGAGGGTTTTATATGCACCTCCTTTCAGTGTTTCAAGGTTAAAATATCAGTTCACATGTAACAATATGTATTAGTCACATGTAAGCTTTAAAGAACCTTAAATTCACCACGTGAAAATATTTTTATTTAACGGGCATTTAGCTGAATGAAAACCATTAGCTTTTAGTTGACTGCATGGCTATTATCTTCATGTATTTATGGCTATCCACTATCTGTTTTAATTAGTTTAGTGACACTAGAAAATGGAATGTGTAATTATTCAACATCTTTTTCTAGAATAGAATGTTTGTATTGCTTCTTGTTTTTGTTTTTTAAGAATCTTTTCCCATACAAATATATTATGCAAAACCTTGAGATATAGTGAAACATCAGGAACATCAGGGTGTGAATCATCTACAGGTGTGTCCAATTTTAACCTGGAAAAGGCAGGTGTGGTTGCTGGTTTTCATTCCGATCAATCAGATGATCTTGGCTTTCAGTAGAATCAGGTGTGGCTTCTGCTGGGGTGGAATGAAAACCTGCACCCACACCTGCCCTTTCCAGATAACAGAGTGAGAGTAGTTTAGTAAGAGCTCTACACTATTCATATAATAACTTAAAATTGAACATGCCTTAGGCTGTCTTGAAAATTAAATTGCGTAACTCAATGCAAGTGCATTAACATTTTAAAGACTTCAACACTCTAACTCGAGCAGTTTATGAAATAATGGAAGGGTAACATATGACAGATTAGAAATTAGAAACATATTTCTGAACGTGGATCTAGGTCCTGGGCGGCTGAATTCATTGCACTAGCACTGCACTAGCACTACCTACACTACTGCGACAGATAACAAGAAAACTACTAAAAACCTGCAGTGGTCAAGTAGTTATGATCAGGTGTCCTTCTCCACCTCAGTACTGGGTAACCTGCACAACTACAGCTTTTCCAGGACATCATGGGTTTAATAATGTTACAGATCAGCCTTGTGGAAGTTTTCTTGAAAAGCATCTGTGTGTAGGCAGAGAAGGCCACAGTGGGGTGAGGATCAGTCTGCTACACAAGTCAACACACACATGACCTTCAAGAGCAATACCACAAAAAATCAAAACAAACCAAGTCTCAAACTGTGATTAGCATTTTTATTATAAGGAGCATATATTAACATGTATGTGATGATGCAACTGAAATATATACATATACTACAAATTCTTTAACATTTAAACACAAATATACACACAGTAGTATATTTAAACAGTGCAATAAAAACATATCCTGTTTTAGATTCAGATTCAGTGAAAAGATTGTGTTTTTTGAAATTTATTCAGATTTACTAGAAAGAATGCAAGTTTTAAGGTCTGTCCTCAATGGCTATTATTAACCCAGATGCTCATTTTTATATGATTTCCTTTACAGTAACACTATTATATTTATTATCATATTATTTAGCTATGATAAATATTCAGATCACAACAACTGTTCAACAACAGCTCTAACACAAATTTGTGGGGTGTGGCCACGTTAAATTCAAGTATAACTAGACATCATAGAGGTTTTATGAGTTTAACAAGTGCGTCTAATTTCATCGCAGTGTTCAAGTCTCCCTGAACTCTCAATCTGTCGCTGCTGTACGCTGTGACTGGCCGCAGGCTGCCCTGGAACATAGCCATCATATCTTGCTCACTCATACTGAGAGACACGTCTGGCTGCGTGGCCTCGCCTGCACCACATGTTCCACTGTCTGCAAAATGAGGATTGAAATTGAGAGATGAGAGAGAATTTGTATAACATTATTCAACATTGTATGGTATGTTGTGTAGGCATCAGCTGTTTTAGCTAAATAAAAAAACACATTTCAAGTAATTAAGATAAATGATTAAATATTTGTGGTCAAATTAGGGCTGTTGTTTCTTACTTACTGGCCTGTGTGATACTGATATAACAAAATGACAGCACAAACACAAATGAGTTATGACCGAACTTACTTTGAGTTAGATCCACATAGTAGCTCCTGCTCTGGCCAGTGCTGGTACTGATGTGAAACTGGAAGCAGGCTCCCACTTGCCTAACTAAGCTCTCAGACATCACCAGTCTCACAGCTGCCAGAAGCTCCTCTATCACACTGCTGCTTCCAGTTCCTGGAGCTTCTGTGCTCACCTCATCAGTGAAGAGTACTGTATCTGCACAGAAATACATATGTGTCTATATGATGATGCTGACGTGAGAACACCGTAAATGAATTGACCTGCATGCACGGTGTATAAATGCACCTTTAGCAGGTGGAGATGCTGCTGTACTTTGTCCCAGAAAGTGCTTGGCGAGCTGCTGTATAGGTCCAGTAAAACCCTCTAGGCCAGGGACAGATGGAGGCATGATGAGCGGCCCTGAGTGAGACTCATCTGGGGCATGGAGCACACTTTCCAGGGTCAGCTCAACCCGGTCAACCTCCAGTCCCCAAGGCTTTGTCAGATCATTTATGTCCATCTGCAAAACATACCAGGATTGTAATGATCTGTGATTCTGGAGTCAGTCCATCTTTGTGCTACTCAAAGCCTGGTTCAAATAATATGTTTCATGCTTAACATCCTTCATGCAGAGTAAAGCATGCAACACCTACACTTGCATATACAGCAATACTAAAGAAATCTGATATGATTTGGCTTCTTACCCCAAGGTGCTCTCCCAGTTTGACTCTCTCTGTCTGGATCTCTCTCACAGTCCTCTTGCCCAGGGTCTGAGTCATAGCGTTCTGTGCAGTAAGGCGCGTGGAAGCATTTAAATCCTGCACTGCCACCACAGACATGACAGGATTCCAGATCCGGAACTGGATATCCGCTCCGACAGACACCAGGCCACCGTCTTTAGTGGTCACCTGGCACAAGAAAAGCAAAACCTCTAAAATGTGCTGTTTATTCAATTAATGAGGACGACCTGAGCTGTTGTTTTAGCATAAGAAAAAGGATCAGCCCGTGTGGTCTTGAGGTTTGCAGAATTCAACAGCATCCTAAAATTAGGCAGCACAAGTGATTGTAGTACCTTGCATGGTGGGATGTTGAAAGCTCTGGTTCTTAGGTCCACCCTTTGCCACTGGTCAATGAGCGGAAGCACCAGAACCACTCCTGGACCCTTCGGAGGTCGGATACGACCCAGGCGGAATACAACAATTCTCTCATAGTTGGGCACTGTCTTTATTAAATAACACACACAAAACTGATTTACATATCTGGCATTTTAGCAGAGGCCCTTATCCAGAGCAGCTTACATTTTCATCTCACTGGTTAAGGGCCTTGCTCAGGGGCCCAGTAGTGTCAGCTTGGTTGACCTGGGATTCGATCTCACAACCTTCTGATCAGCAGTCCAACATTGTTTCATTTCACCGTGTACTGCATCAGCTATATATGGTTGAAGTGACAATAAAGCTTCTTTGACTGACTTTTTGACATCCCAGGTTCCATGGTACACACTACTCACCCTCTCTAACAGTTTTCCTAAGAAAACATTAACTCTGTTTTACTCTAAACATTCATTGCTTTAGTAATTCTCATTATTGAAATATTTTATGTCATTCACTACATTTACTCAGACTATGTGCATCCTTTACATCCTACAAACTTCAACACACTCTGTATCACACACTGTATTAAAAGCTCACTATCCAATGAAGCGTCCAGAAAAGAGAAGGAGAAGGAGAAAAAGTTTTGGTGTCACATAGTTTTGAAGCATTGTGTTGAAGTTGATGAGTGTGTTTCTGATGAATAAGAATTTTATTGCAGTAAACGGGAAGGATGTCATGTGTTTAAGACAGACTTACTTTTAAAACAAACCACGCAGATATGGGAAATGTGATGATCATACAAAGAAAAACCAGGAATATAACAACCAAGTTGCATAGCCGTGATACTAATCCTTGACTGTCGTCTGTAAAATCGTTGTTTTTTATCTTAGGGACATAATCAAAGGAGAAGCCGCTGCTGTACTGAGACTGACCGGATGTAAACAGGCCAGGAGTATTACTGTTTCCGTGATCTCTCTGTGGAACAATCTCATAGTTATAACGCGAGGATCTGCCAAACATTCTGCGACAATAAAAATCTTCTTTAATGTGTTAACGGTAAAGAGCAGAGTAACTACTCTTTCATCGTTTCCGTTAACATTAACACCACTTCCGTGTTTGGAAATATACCGAATCTCATTACACTACTCACTGTAGTGCACTAGGTAGAGAGATTGGAGTGGGCTTGAGAGTAATAAACCCTTATCCTACTGCTCCCTCTAGTGGTCTGGAGGTGACTTTTTTCAATACATTTTAAATACATGAGTTAATTCCTCCAACTTAATGTATTTGGAGTTTAAGGTGTTTACACCATCTAACGGTGTGAGATGTACGTTATTTTGCAGTACGGTGTAACGGTACTGTTCCCAACCCTGGTCCTGGAGAAACCACACTCCTACACAGTAATATTTTCCTTGGCCCATTTAATCAGGTGTGTTAGAGCAGGGACTACACTAAAATGTGCAGTACAGGGAGTATTCTAAGTAATCTGTGCTGTGATGAAATACACACAATAATGAACACTACAGTGATGATTTAATTCTAATGACTCAGATATGATTCATCTCTCTTTTCATTCCTCTGTACAGCAGATGGTATGTCAAAGGTCATTTCAATTGCATCCCTGTGCCACGCATGTGGCCACGTCAGCACATTTAATCGTGAAGATATATTTGCTAGATATCGATGTAGGTTATTATTTGATATGAAACAGAGGAGTTTTAGTTACTGGGATGTTTTCTCAGAGTATAAATGATGATATCTAGTCAAGCAAACGGCTCGTTTCTGTTCTTTGAAAACATTCAATCATCCATCTTCAGTGACCTATATCACGGTCAGTGTTTTGGTTCATCCGAAGTCTATCCTGAGAATCGGGAATGGGAATTGGAATGGAATTAAGATGCCAGAGCAATGCAGACCATAACAGGCATCATGCACACATTTAATTAGACGTAGCCAATTGACCCACTGCCATGGTTTGGGGAAAGTGTTGAGGAAACCATAGAACGTGGAGGAGATCCACATGGAAAGTGGGAGAACATGTGCTTCTGTGAGAGGAGCTGTGAGAGACTCCATTTTGAAAGTGTATTATGTTACATTAAGGACCAGTGACCAGTTCACACACTGTGTAACATCATGGTTTTTTTGGGGTTGTTTTTTTTTTCAAATGTCATAAAGATAAGTTGCTTATCTGTGACTGTAGTGTAAAATGTCTTTGGATTTAAGATGAAAAACAACACCGTTTCTTTTGTGGTTGAAAGATTTTATCAAAATATAATATTTGCATTATGAAAAGCAGAAAAGGCAATACTGCAGTTTACTAACAGACACGTTAAACAGAAGGCTACATGCTCAAACTAATAAGATTTCATAAATTAACCAAAGCATATAGTGTGAGCAGTAATAAAAGTACAAACTATAATGTAAATATTCAAAAATAAACCTGCTAAAATAGGTTAGACTGGAATGAATTTGATGTTGGTCCATGCTGGTGTATTATGAGTTTTGTTGGTCTGGTGGAGGAGACCATGCAGGTAAAACTGTTCATCTGGTGCAGCATGGATGATGATGGAAATGGTAACGGTGGTGTGGCATGAATGAGAAACTACATGAAGAGCATTCTCCCATTGCAAATGTTTTGACAGTCTTATTATTATAACAATAAAAAAAAAACTGTCTCTGAGATCAAGGGATTGTCAGTTCTTAAACATGTCGCAGAGCAACTTCTCCATGGGTGTGTTTCCAATAGTTCTGTGGAAGAAGAGCAATTCAATCCTCTCGGAACTCACAAAGTGTAAAGAGGGAAGGAGCAACAGCAGCCTCCCAAACCTGAGGAACACAAACAGTTTGATTATATTTATATATATTTATGTGTGTGTGTGTGTGTGTGTGTGTGTGTGTGTGTGTTCACCTTGCTGTTTGACTGGAGTAGAGGGTGTGAATATGCTGAGCAAGCATGACTTGAGACTGGTCTTGTAGATTCTCGACCTGTTCTGGATCTTTCAGGCCGCTTGTCTCTGGTTTAATGTAAGAACCAGTCTGAATAAATCGCAGCAGTACACTGTAATAATACACAGACAATATATTTATTCCTCCTCCATTCTCCACAGATCAGAGCTCACCAGGCTTGAAGAGAACTATTGCTTTCAGGCAGGCGAACTCTGTAGGGTCCACCTGCAGGGCCTTGAAGCGGCTGAAGAGCTCCTGCAGGACGCGCAAGTCAGAGGCACAGGGGCTGCTTTTACCCTGTGAGGGAGGAGACAGCTCAGGTAGAGAAAGCAGGGGGCAACTTTCCAGCGGCAAGGACCACTGGATGGCACAGAGGAGGAACAGTTCACTCCATGCCTCCTCTAGCAATATCACCTATATAAAGAATGAGACAGAAAGATATGGAAATGGTTATGAGTTATAATTGCAAGCATTCAAATAATTTACAGTAAAAGAAAGAAAATAGCTTGTACCTGGTCCCTGAATGGCAGGTGGGAGAATACCGGCAAGTTCTTTGCCCATTTGACGGACATGAAGAGTAGACGAGCAGAGGTCTCATATATGCTCTCAGGGGCAGAATAGGGATAGAGAGTCGTGTTGCTCTCTGGAGAGCTCGTCTCCGGCTCATTACTTGTTACATCAATATTTTCATCCACTGCAGAGATCGAGAAAGAGAACATTATAGTGCTTTGAATAATAGACTCTAGTAAATATAAATCATAGCCTGAGTAAAACTGAAGGTCCAAATTCCACGCTAATATCATTACATGCTTTAAGAATAGCAAATTAAAAATAAATAAATAAATAAAAACACAGTACACTTTATCATTGGTTTGTTATTCTTTGTGTCCTTACCATCCTCAGGCTCGAGCTTGGTGCATGTCTCAGCTGTCATCAGGCTGGCCATGAAGCGGTGGCTGTTCTTTGGGCTGCTGCTGTGCTGGCTGGGGCCACTGGAGTTGATAGTGGAACTAATGGAGGAGCCCAGTAAAGGTCTGCTTATCACAGAACAAGTGGACGAGGAGGATGTTGGCTCCCTGGTGGTGGCTAGGTGTTCCTTCTCTGTATCTATATCTAAGGTGTCTAACCTGACCTGAGCTGTGCTTCGCGGCTGCCTCTCATTCTGAACAGCTAATGGAGAAGAATGTGGTTAGAACAAAAGCCAATGGTCAGGAGAATCCATTACGCAGGACATATGAAAATCAAACTCACCATCTTTGTTCATGCCAGCCTGAAGGCATTTCTTTAGGCGACACGCCTGGCACTGGTTACGATGGGCTTTATCTACTGGACACATACCTGTACCAGCTTGGCACCTGCAAGTGTATTAGAACAGTATGACATATAAGCAATATAAAGCTGTCCATGTTGTGTAGGTCAGTTTCTTATTCTTCTCACCTGTAGATCAATCTACGTCTCACACTGCGCTTGAAGAAGCCGCTGCAGCCATTGCAGGCATAGATCCCATAGTGTTTTCCACTGCTAGTGTCTGCACACACCTTACATAGCAGGCCGTGACTCAGACTCTTACCCGGAGCTGGACTTTTACCTGCACACATCAAATAACTTTATTAGTTTATGCACAGTACAAGTCACTCTTCAGAAAATTTACATTTTACAGAAACATTACTTTTTTATTCTTGAAATTTGTGGCTTAATGGATGCTTGGGAAACCTAATATTTTGATTTTATCCACTTTTTTTTAAGTAGGTAAAATGATGGAACTGTTGCATGCACAGATCTCTGAGATCAATTTTCCTTTTTTAGAAGCTTTTAAACTCACCTCCCTGGGTCTCCTCTGTGCAGCTGCTCCTAGAGGAATCTGTGGGGGATGTGGATGGCATCATGGAGATCTTCACGTTGGGATCCTCCATAAAGCAAAATATAGGCTAGAGAAGAAGTCTGATGTTGCTTAAAAATTGCTGGAAAATATATTTTTTCTGTTAATGCGTGATCTCAGGTGGACTCCTGAAGGTTGTCTGTCCAATGGATTTACTCTTCCAGTGTGTCTAGTCCTGATGAAACTCTCACTTCACTTTGATTTGCTCTCCAGAACCTGTTGCTGAAGTAATGTCCAGTGAGGCCTGTCACCTGCTCATCCTGCCTCTGGTGATGCTGAAGTGTGTATGAGTCCCTGTCCTGTCCGGGCTCCCTAAAGGAAGACAAGGGGATTAGCGGCAAGCGCTGTGTAAGCAAATGCCCATTTGTCATCCTCTTAATCTTTACTGTCCATCTAGGGGTGGATCAATCAGTCACACGGTTTGGCATTAGGTTCATCCAAAAAATGGAAAATAAAAGAAGAAAGAAGGAACTTTGGCTTTAGTTTGCTCACACACTGTTTGTTCCTGCTCATTATTGCTAACGAGTTTTGAGCTTTAACATGTGAGCATACAGTATCGTTCTTCAGAAATATGATATATAGCACACTGTAGAAAATATCTTATTAATTGAAGATATGTTGAATAAAGGAAAGTTTATCTAGTTTTTTACTTATTATATAAGAAATACAATGAAATTTCAATCTTAAAATTATCAGATAGATATAAATGCTTGAAATAAGTAAAGTTATCCACAATAGAATAAAACCATTTCTTTTGAAATAACTTGTAATTAATAAAATATCTAGAAATAGGCTGAATAATTTATTACTATAATTATTATACTATAGAATCTTTACAATTTGTAAAAGCAATGTTTCAGCCCATGGATAAGGGATAGTTGTGCTGTTAATGTTCTCAGGAGAATGGTTCATTATTTCTTAGCAGAGTTTCATGCGATTTCATAATTTTTTAATCCTAGGCATTTCCCATTATGAGTTATTTTTAGACCAGCTCCAAAACCTAAGCTAACTGCCCATGTCCCAGAATGCCATGCTTTTCTATTTGTTTACTTGGCTTTTTTTATATTATCAATCGTCCTCTAGTGCAAAATTTTAAAAACACAACGTAAAAGGAATTAGCTAGCAAGAAGACATCCATCTCTAGTCTGCTAAGCAGCTTAGCTTACCACAAAATGTGTTCTCCTAAGTCAAACAAAGACCCCATGAATAAGGGGGTGGAAAGAGGGGGCAATTAATTCACTGTGAGGCTGAAAGAGCAGTGAGGGCCCTGAGCACAAGTCCAGCCTAGTGCCATATGGTGGCTGCTCTCTGGATCTCAGTCTGCCTAATTAGTGACCTCTGCCTGATTTACCAGTAATTAGAGGGCTGAAGTCAGTGATTTGCTTTTTTCTTTGAATTGCCTTATTAAGGACTTACGTTGAGGCCGGTCACACACAATCAAAGACAATCACACTCTGTTCATCTGGGGGATGTTCCCATGATAGTGTGATTACTGCAGGACCATAAACACAACATGTAGGAAAACTCCCTGAAAACCTAATAAACCCCAAGTAGAACCTAATCTAATGTTTACATGTTTAATAACAATCAGTAAATCCATATCTGCATTTCTCCAAATATGACAAGCAATAAATATGGCGTTTTTAGTTCAAAAAGACAAATAGCTTCGAAGCTAAATACAGACTGTCCAGATGATCTCTGCAAGAAAAAAAATACCATGTAATGCTCAATTTGTTTAGTCTGATGTCTCTGTTTCTACAACAGACTCCTCTCTGTTGGGTTAAACTAGTGTGTAAAAAGATTAGAGATCCAGATTAGCAAAGGGGGCTTGTTTAGGAGCCTTACCTAAACTCTTCACCAGACAGTGTGTTTTAGTTCTCAAGACTGATTTGATTTGATTCCTAAAACCTTTCACCCTGATCTCCACTGTCCCGCAGCAGTACTGGCAGAATAATTATCAGAGGTAGACAAATCATAAATGTAATTTAAGCTAAGAGAAAGCTGTAATGTGCTACATAGACCAATGATTTTAACCTGTAAGTGAATAGACTAAAAATTATGTTTAGCTAGTTAGCTGGCTCTGTACATTAATACAGAAATTAATGTTTCTATTACTTAGGGGCATTGGTGGCTCAGTGGTAGGTTTCTCGCCTATCATGCGGAAGCCCCGGGCTCGATTCCTAGCCACTGGATGCTGTGCCGGTCCCAAGCCCGGAAAAATGGGAGGGTTGCGTCAGGAAGGGCATCCGGCGTAAAACATTTGCCAAGTTGTTGTGCGGACCAGTTGGTCCGCTGTGGCGACCCCGAACAGGGAGCAGCCGAAAGCAACTTCAATGTTTATATTAATTATTAATTACCTGCAATATTTAAGTTCCTGCCTAGGGGATGACTGTCATAGCCATCATCCTTTTGTATAAACTGAGAGAGATAGCACTGCAAAAAAGTCAGCAAGACCTTAGCCAGTGGCTGTGAGCTGTGGAGATTTCACCGCGTGTTACACATAAAAGATGTCTGGCTAGTGTCTTTATTTCCTCATGAAATTATATCTTGTATTTGTACCTTTATGCTGTATATAATGTTGTTCATGTTCGTCAGGGTGTTTCCACATACCTGCATGTTCCTGAAAAGGTTGTTATCCATGCATGTTCATTAATCTGCTTAGTACGAGCAGGCGTGTGTAGGACAGGATGTGTAGGATTCGGTATGTCCAGCGCATTCTACAGGAACAGCATAGAGGTGTGTTGTACCACTGTAAAGCTCATTTTGTTTAAATCTAAATACCAAATAAAAACTTTTCCTTCGTGATAGTCAGTAGTGAGTGAAGGTTTTTTGCTTCATATTGTTGAGAGAAGGAATAAAATGCTGTTGACCATTTGCTTGACCATTAGGCCACGATGTATAAAAGGCACATAATCTTCTTGTTCCAGGCCAGTGGTTTGTCTGTGCTGAGATTACACTATAAGTTTGAATATTACAAAAATTGCCAACAGACTTCAGTTTTTCACACAGAGAGAGTACATAACATTAACAAAGTCAGAAAAGCAAATCAAAATGTGGTTTATCAAGTAAAGCTTTCATATAGTTTATTTATTGCTTGCAAAGAGAGCAACTGCAATAGGAGCATACTGCATGAGTGCTATAATAAATTGTGCTTTGCCGTGATGGACATGGTGTTTACTTTGCACAGGTGTTTTGAAAAGGCACGTGTAAAAACATGTGAGCTGCCACACAAAGGCTAAGCAAAGGTTTTGTTTCTGTTGATGTCATGTGTGAGTGACACAAGTGGGCGGTTTACTCAGTCTGCTGTGTGTGCAGGTGGGGGAGTGGCCGTCACAACATCCTGGTATTAGATGAGTTTATGTAACAGGCAGGTGGATGTCATGCGTAATGTTCTCTAGTAGCTTTTTAGGACAAGACTTGCTTAGATGAGCAGAGCAGAGATTATGAGAAAGCACAGAGATTAGAAACTGTGTCTCAATATAGTAAGACTATATCAAAACTGTGATAACTGATATTGGGAAATATATTTGTTTTTAACATATTTTTATTTAATTTTAGGTTTCTACATATGAAGCTTCACATCATAATGATAACACAACACTATCTCTTGCAACTGCTTGAGACACCAAATCCAATTATTAAAAGCTTTCACGGAAACTCATTTAGTGGGAATGCCATTTCATTTTCTTCACTAACTCTCCTCTGGCAGATCTTGGTCTGCTAAGGTGTTTAGGATCTGATCTGAGAGGTGCTGACAGTGTAACTCGACAGCCTGTAATGCAAAACCTTAAAGTCTACCTCTCATGCTGCCCGTATCAGTGCCATGAGTTGTGGAGATTAGCTTCTTACACTCCACACACGTCAGGATAAAGCTGTTGATGGCAGCCATTCTTGGTGGAAAAATAAAAGATCCTAGCTGGTTTATTACATTGTGATATTGACATTACATGTGCAGGTTATATTCTGTGCAACAAATGTGCAGCATGCAAGTGTGGCACTTTCTTTTGTATTACTCACAGATTATTGTTCACAGAACTGAATGATGAAGATTCTAATGCAAATACGGCGAAGTTTAGAAACAAAGTTAGACCTTTGTTTCCAGAATGTTCAATCAGGCTCCGCCTGCCAAACAGAAGAGGCCTGTACTGTGTGAAGAGCCATAACCCGTCCCCAAGCATCGCCTGACCTAGATCTCTGACAGTAAACAGCTGCTGCTGGCCCGTGTTGCTGCTGCCATCAGCAAAATGCTGCGTTAGGACCTGGCCCGAGAGCGGATCAGTGTCAGATTGCTCATCTCCTGAGCCTTCTGATGGGGCTCAGCGACTCTCAGACTGTTTAGGAGATCCAACAGCACTTAAAAGCCACCCACCAATGAGATTAGCACTAACTGCTATATACTGGACAAATGTTTTCTTTGGCAGATGACTTGCCTGCACACCAGCCACGTGTCATCAACATCACTGAACCACACAAACCGTTATTTTATTAAACAGCAGTCATGACATGAATGTAGAATATATACTGATTGCTTCATAACAATGTCATTTGATTACCACATTTATTTGGTGTACATTAGAATTGTGAAGCTGTAATATATTGTTCTTATTAGTTTTTAAAGCAAAATGATGATCAGTACATTACTTAAAGCACATTCATTTTCAGGCATGTAGATATAATAAATATTTAATAATATTTAAATAATAATAATAATAATAATAATAATAATAATAATAATAATAATAATTATAATTATAATAATAATAATAATTATTATTATTATTATTATTATTATTATTATTATTATTATTATTATTATACAGTCTCAAACAGTTGAACCATAATAGTGGTTGAGAGCTCTCTATCCTCTTCTATCGTTCATGAAAAAACAAAGGAATATGCTTAATTTCTTTATTAGATGTTTATGTAATGTGTGATAATTGTATTATGAAGGTACAAAGTAGGTGTCAGTCTAGTGCTATCCCAAATAAATCATAACTAGCAACAAAGGCTGTTAATTACTGTACAATACAGAACAATTAAAATGTACTATAGCAGCTGTGAAAGATGTCCTTGAAAGCATCGTGTTGTAAATTCACATCTCAATGCAATACCCTAAGCTGCTTTGTATATAACCTCTTTGAATGTCAGACATTGTCAAAGAGTGAGATTAACCTTTAAGTGTGTGTGTGTGTGTGTGTGTGCATGAACCCTATGGTACAATACTCAAGGTACATTTCAGAACAAAAACCTCTAATGGAAAAAAGATTGAAACATTTTATATTTTAAATAAATATTAAATATTTTATCGATGATATTTCTTACATTTTGCATGATTAATAATATTTAATGTCAAAAATTTAGTAGAATAAATATTGCATTTTGTTAAAATCTCCACAATTTGCATACAGTTGGCTACTCATAAAAATATCATTAAAAAATCAGGCAGAATTTTATTGTGCGATTTGATTACAGGCTTTTATTAAACCATTTCCAGTTCTTTTGTAATGTACAGCTGAGTTTCAGATGAAAGCAACGGTTACTCTTTGTCCTTTATTAATGAAGTTTTATCCATTTAAAATACATAATAATTGGTATTGTTTGCAGAATTAACTCCGGAATCTAACTAAGCCTATTCATAATATTCAGTTAGAAGAAATAAAGATAAGCCAAAGGTTTATCGTTCTGTAAGAGTCGTCATGGTCGCTGGCCAAGTTTGGGATTAAACACATTAAAACACTCATAATAACATGTGTTGTCCTCAAACCACATGAATGGAGATTATTTAAAAATGCTGCACTGCAGAAATGAGGCTTAAGCACAAATTACACCATTTAAATAAATGTACATTTTATAGCGATCAGCAGGGGGAAAATGCATCATTAATTAAACGAATCTAGGCAAAGGTTTATCAGATATGAAATATAAAATTGATCATGTTTGAAATTTAGGAGTAGTTCTACACAATTGTTATTAAGCTGCATATGTTTATGGTGTATCTTTGCTTCATTATATAGCATTATTGTTGTTATTATTATTATTATTATTATTATTATTATTAAAGATTGTGTTAAAACAGGAAATAAAACTGTAAACAGGACATGGTTTAATTAGCAGGTAGTTAATTCCTGGAAGTGGTTGATGCACAGGACTGACTGCTCTGAAGTGTGGAGCCTTTAAGCTGAGGTTACGAGTGGCCACCAGGAGGGTGGTGAGAGGAGGGTCCAGGGAACGTTAGGCCTTGTAGGATTAGCCAATCCCTACCATCTGTTGTCAGCATCATAATCCCAGCAATGAGAAAATCAATCGTCTAAGTAAATATCAATACCATGTAAGCTCATTAAGCAAGTAAATTAAACATTAGGGGGAATTATGTTAAACAACTATATCACTGCTGAACAGGGCACAGGGAGGCTCACTGTGTGCAACACAGAACTGTTGCTGAATCATCACAAAACGGGTCGGACCATCAGGCCATAGAACGTACTAAGACTGAATGGAGGGAAACAAAACAAAACGGAGCTACAGTTTGAATACGATGTTTTCCGTGAACCCCTGGGATATCTTATGTATTATTACATACATGTCATTTGTGTCCTGAACTCTTCCCAAAATGTACTGCCATATTTTGGTCTGCACAGCAGAACTTTCTGTATTTCTGATATTTCTGGACACTCGCATCTTTACCATGTCCTAATCAAGCTCAGGTGTAAACTCCATCAGCTTTAATAGGATCGGCTGCTGTGCTGTTAGTGAGATGAGACCGGTGTAACAGAAGAAGGAAATTTCATTAAACGTGTCTGTGCTTTCTTTCAACAATTTATTATTATACGATCCCATGAATAACCATGCCAAAAAGTCGTCAAGCTACACAACAGTCACGAGTTCAAATTAAGATAAATAAATACATTTCCATTGCTGTTTTATAAAGCCATAATACATTTTTTTTTCATCTCAGTTAAATCATTTTAGAATGAAATCACTGCAATTTAGGATAAACAATACATTCATGCATTAGTAATAAATAAATATTTTCTTGAAACTATAAAATCACAAGAATAGTCCCTTTGTATAACATTTTCTCTTGCTCCTATCATGATCCATGTATTCTACAGACCGCTGTACTCATGTTTGCAATGGCCTATAAACAGAGGTTCTGCTTGAATGCCACGTCTAGACATAAAGAAAAAGAAGATCAGACAGAAAATAATGTTATTCTTTAAAATTAGTACTGAACAAACTGCAACAAAACAGCAATCGTAAAGTTAATTCAGTTGAAATGGAAAGTGAGTTATATATGTAAATATACTATTTTTCAGTGCGAGTGCCTTTAAAGTACCTTATCATTTTACAGCGGAAGTCCCGTAGGCGAGGAAAGGCCTTTTCCACGCTAGACGTCTGCTCTTCATTACTCCAGAACCTCTCAGCAGCTGCACTTGCTCTGGGCCTGTATACATGCAAACATCGCATCAAATAATAACTAATTAATGTCTGTTTTATGTATGTTTCTTTAAAGCCTTTATTTCTTATATTGGCACGTCATCTCTCGCACCATAGACGTGGACTGAGATTGGTTGCATCCACATATTCTCCCCACATGCAGACCTCACCACCAATCACCAGCTTCTTCTGCTGCTCTGTGCCTGAACACAATAACATGCACAAAAAGAGGAAAGTGCTGCGTGTCAACACGGCAAACTGAAATAATCAGCAGTAAATCAGGCTTTCAGCCGAGCCGTGGTGTCACACCCAAGCGTCTGGCACGTTACAGTTTATTCTCACTACTCTGAACCAGTTTTCAAGCAAAACATCTAAACGCTATAATGGCCTCCAGAATTGCAATTACAAAAACAAACAAGACCACACAAAGCTGGATTTGCCTTTTAATTTGCAAACAGTGTGAAATTTAAAACTCTTTATATTTTCTGTTTATTTTTCAAACCAGTAAAGTGAAATGTACCAGTTTGTAGCACCAGATACAACCTGGAGTGACCTCACACAGACACATGGAGGACATGGAACTCAACACAGTCAGTGACTTGAGCTCTGAATCAATGACCATATCATATTGTGGCATTTAGTGCATTATTTTGGTGAGACTGGGTGAGGTTAAAACTGATGTACCGCAGATGTCCACTAGGAGGCAGTGGTCTCACTTTTCACCCTGCTTCTTAGCTCAACAAGCTGGAGGAAAATTGCACCTGTGCAATTACCAAATCAGGCTATCATGTAGAATGGATAAAATCCTGCAGATACAGGTCCAGAGCTACAGTTAATGTTCACCTCAAACATCAGACTATGTGACAGTGACACGAGTGTTCTGCCATACAGGCTGGTTAGAGTATTTCAGATCTTCTAGGAATTTCATACACAAGTCTATAACTGTCACAACTATAGCTTTTTTATTATTAATGGTATTTTTTTTTTTTTTTTTTTAAGAAGTAAATGGTTCTGTGTACAGAAATGCCGTGTTGAGGTCAGTGGTCAGAGGAGAATGGCCAGACTGGTTTTAGTTGACAGGAGGGCCATGATAAATCAAATACTTACTAAAATAGCTAGTCTTTAATGAGCAGAAAAGGATCAGAACTACACAGGACGGTGTGATTTCATGACAGAAGATCACAGATTGTTTTTTACATAAAATATTTATTCGTATTTTTTGATTCGTATGACATCGGTTATTTTACTATATTTTTTGTGACTGTAAAAAAATTTGTAACTGGTCAGAGTGCTGTGAATAGAATGACTTATTTTGTATATTTGGAGATTTATTACTTATTACATTCAACTGAGAAATTGCGTCTGGATTCTATCACAAACAGAAGGGAGTGGACATAAAGACATAAAGGGAGTGGAAAGGGAAAAAAAATCTTTTATTGATCTTCAGTAACTGTTTTGTCATGGTCAGGGTTGTGGTCATGGTTGTGGTCATGTTAGATGTTGCTTTCATTAGTAAAAACAAGAAAAGTCTGTCTAAATATTATGTAAGTGTCATCACCATTTTTTTGCATCTCATCTTTATTAGTATTCCAAGTTCAGAGCAGCGTCATCTCCTCAGACTGGAGTAAAAATGTCTTTTATTTTCTTTTTGTTTTTCAAATCTGCCTCTTCAAAACACGTGTATAGGAGATCTGTCTGGAAAACCTAGTCATGTTTGTAAAAGAGTAATTACAGTGGACTCTTTGCAGACGCTGTGTGGCAAAGAAACGGCTGATATTCACCAAGCGCAGAACCTTCATTACACATTGCTTACACTATATGCTTATTCCCCATTAATTACCTTTCTTATCTTTTTCTGAGCTTAAACAGACTGAAACATGGGACTGAGATAATGAAGAAAGCACACAGATTAAAGAGAGGGTGAAAACCATTGCACTACACAGCACACCACTCCACTCAGCTCGCTGTGCACTTATTGCCTGACCCTTAAAGGAGAGAGGACGCACGGTGTAGTAGCGAGCCCAGTTGTGTGTAGGTCCAGGCAGGTCCAGATAGAACGGAGCTGCTAAGATGACCTTTAGCCCAGCCTTAACCACCTGGCGCACCTTACATAGGTAACATCCTCTTTTCCACACCTCCACCACATACTGAGCCTTACTCTGAAACATATCCGTTATACACATACACTCATTACTTTTAAATTGTATGTTCATGAGGAGATCAAATCTCTGCATGCACGATGCTTTAAGATGCAAGATGCTGTAAAGTAGAAAGCAGGAAGTGGGGAACTTACTGGCTTGTGGTAATCGAAAAAGTCTTGCCAAACAATGGAGGTCTTGTTAAAGGCAGCAGTGATGTTCATAATACTAATATAAAAAAAGGAGCATTATCTTTTGCTTCATTGAAAGACCTAATAGTTTATAAATAAAGTTCAGGTATCTGCATGTAAATACTGAGTCACTTGTGTGTGTGTAATCTCTGGCAAGAAACGGAGACAAGAAAACCTGCATCAGATTTCATTTTTACTAAAAGACTTTTTATATCTTATTAGTGAACCCCAGCCTCAGTATTGTTCTCTCTCATAACTTACCTTTCCATGTAGAAAGATTCCAGTTTGGTGTAATCTTTCCCAAAGCCCATCTTGGCCATAAATGCCTGCACATTAGGATTTGATTTCCTATAAAAGGCCACAATGATACGCAATGACACTCCTACTTAAGCAGTTTAAAACGAATCTCTTACACAACTGAAAACCACACAGTGCAAATGATGTGGGTTCTCACCAGCACTTGAAGTCAACCTCATCACCCCCAAGGTGAAGGAAAGAGTCAGGAAATACAGAGGTTACCTCTTTAAAGAGGCTGCTCATGAACTGGTAACTGGAGCTCAGAGTTGGGTTGATGGGGCCAAATGTTCCAGAGGGAACAGCTCTCCTGTAGCAAGGCGTCAGCAGGTCTGGCTGCCCTGAAAAGAAAGACAAAGAAATGTTATTTACATACTGTGAAGCCATCCTTAAATAAAAAAAAGTTTAAATTCATTATATAATGTATTTAGTCTGTGATCAGAAAAACTGCCTGCATGAATATCTGTCTCATACCTCTACCCCATGACTGGGTGTGTCCCGGAGAATCAAACTCTGGCACCACCCTGATTCCTCTGAACCTTGCATGCGTGATCACCTTTCTCACGTCTGATGGTGTGTAAATGTGAGTCACAGGATGGAAGGCTCCCTAAACCACAAGTAATGCATCAAATCCAATACACAAAGTTATTGAATGAGAAATTCAAATTCAATTCTGAATCCAGTTTCACTGACCAAATCCTATCTCTGCAGAATTAAAAGAAAAAACATCATTTAAACTAGAGTGTTGCATAATGGGTTACTTCACAAAGACGAAGCATGGAAAACACAGCAGTGGTTACTTAACACCAGCTTTTGCCTCAAAAAAGCACAATAAGGAGGCCCGCTCATCAGCATAACCCCCCAGGGCACCGCTGCTTATATGTAAATGAGAAAAAAACGGCTAAAGATGGCTTGTAAACATGTAAAAGAACTAGAGTGTAAATGATATATTCCTACATCTGCAAATAAAAATATGGTTATCTAATATTTGAGTCCATCAGATTTTCTCATGTTTAACAATTCTAACATCTGTACATTAAACTTTAGTCCACTATAATCTATAGATTACATATAAGCATATAAAACAATAAAGAAATCAAACCTTAAGTCTGGATTAAGTCTGATGAAATTAACATCAGAATCAATCAGAAATCACAATTATTTTACGAATAT
Source organism: Hemibagrus guttatus (assembly GCA_033459395.1). NCBI lineage: Eukaryota > Metazoa > Chordata > Actinopteri > Siluriformes > Bagridae > Hemibagrus > Hemibagrus guttatus. Next base: position 693,664 of record JAUCMX010000013.1, on the reverse strand, counting down.
TTTGTCCAGAAGAAAGATACCTTGTTGCTCAGATCAGGGTATGTGTGGCTCTGGTAAGGGAAAGAAGGATCGTCCACAATGTGCCAATGAAATACATTGAATTTATTATAAGCCATGGCATCCTAGAAAGAAAAGAAAAATACTTTCTCATATATAAATTTAATGTGACAGCTGTCACTGGCAAATAAGATCACCCGAAAAGTAATGATGTACTTACCAGAGTCTTCAGTATAGCATGTACTGGTAAATAGTGCCTCGACGTGTCTAGCAACAGCCCTCTAAATGAAAATCTTGGGAAGTCTTCAATTTCTGTTTTATTGACAAAATACTGCATAAAGGAATAAAGATAAACTAAGGATCATCACAGTAAATGAGGACCTAAACAGTGGCACTTAAATTTAATTGTGAAGTTGATTGTATTTATTTGTACATCTATTGACTACTTACTGAGTTATTATCATCTTGGTACACCAGCTGACTGAAGGATTCCAGACCTGTTTTTAAAACAGGGTTCAGTTTAAAGCACGCTCTAAATTATGGCTTGCAATAAATAGTTTAGTGGATAGTTTTCATCCCAGTTAGTTCGGTTCGGCTTTTTTTTCCACAGAAGGCAGGATTAACAAAAGGGATGGGACTGGTTAAGACATGTCCATGTCAGATAAGTCACATGGGTTCAGCATGAAAATGGCAATAGACATGTTGTACCTCTCAGAACTCCCCACACTGCCTCTGCTTTTAACACAGCTTGACCTTGCGACACACTCAGGTGATCTGGAGAAGATATGTCAAAAAACGAAATCTAAATTAGTATGAAAATGTGTACTTTAATATCACTAAACAAAAGTAAATCTGGACATCTGAAACTAGTTCTTTAATGCTTTCTTGAGCTACAAAACCAGCTAAAGAGGAAGAGTTACATGTGTGGCTATAATGACTGAACCGGACAAACGATCTGGTGAACTTTAGGTCATTATATAAAAGCCAGACTTTGGAGATGGGACAATGAGAAGAGATGCGAAGATCCACTTACCTTAACCCTGTGCATTTACTGGCCCTATTTCAATGCATATATGTCTGTTAAATATAGCAGTTTTTGTGTTTTATGTTTGGTTTCCTGTAGGTCATCAGGGTAGACTTGTATGCAAGCTACACTATATTGCCAAAAGTTTTGGGACACCCCTCCAAATCATTGAATTCAGGTGTTGTTTTTCAGAGGTCAGGCTCGGCCACTTAGTTCCAGTGAAAGGAACTCTTAATGCTTCAGCATACCAAGACATTTTGGACAATTTCCTGCTCCCAACTTTGTGGGAACAGTTTGGGGATGACCCCTTCCTGTTCCAACATGACTGCACACCAGTGCACAAAGCAAGCTCTATAAAGACATGGATGAGCGAGTTTGAGACTGCGAGCCAGGCCTTCTCGTCCAACATCAGTGCCTGACCTCACAAATGCACTTCTAGAGGAACGGTCAAAAATTCCCATAAACACACTCCTAAACCTTGTGGAAAGCCTTCCCAGAAGAGTTGAAGCTGTTCTAGCTGCAAAGGGCGGGACAACTCCATATTACATTCATGTGCATGTAAAGGCAGACGTCCCAAAACTTTTGCCAACATAGTGTAGCTGGTCAAAGACTGATTTAGACTAGTGTTATTTATACTTTGTTTATTTGTCTTTTTTTATTTTAGACATGCTCTTTCATGCTCAAATACTTAATTATTTGACATTTACAAGCTTGTATAAGAAAAAAGAGGTTTTTGTGAAATTGGCTTTTAATCATACTGTAAAATATTACAGATAAAGACACAATCATTTAAAACTTTGTCTTTGCTTTATTTTGAAAGCAGTTATTCCTGTCTATGGCTTTATTCCAGCATATGTAAATCTTTAGCTCCTGAGGAAATAAATATTGGAATTATGGAATTTTTCTGCCAATAATTTACATACTCACAACTTTCATCTGAATCTTCATCAGGGTATTCATCACATCCACCACTCCTCACACTCACTGACAGTGTGAAGGGTTTGAGCTCAGACCAAGTGTTCCTGAACCCTGATCATGGACAATAATAATAGATGGTGTAAATGAAAACCAAGCAGAATTTCCATACCTGTAATTTATCTAGTAGATGTAAGAAATAGTGTAATGTCTCCATGGTGTGTTTTGTGACAAGTTATTGACCTGGTCCATCTGCACAGTCGGGGAAGACGATCCTGAAGTATCTTCTGAAGGCATCGTCCAGGACAGAGCATCCGGCTCGCGTAGCTGAATCGTCCGCGTAGTGATAAGTGAACAGGTGAGGATTTAAAGAGTACCTCTCATCAGACTGAGTGATGCTCTGGGGCATGGGCCACACTCCACACACCTGCTGTAGCTTAACAGGAAGAAACAGCAAGGAGATCAAACGCAAACGGTTCATCTTACTCTATGGCTCCAGCCGTATTCATGTCACAAATCCTAGACCTGAGGTCGAACAGAGCTAGCGTTAACCGAGCAAAGGCTGTAAGAAAAAAAAAAAAAAAAAAAAAAAAAAAAAAAAAGGTAAAAAACGCTGAAGAAGGGAAAACGCAGTCACGTGACCCCGGTGTTTAACGGCAGTCAGCAGCGCCATTCATTTCCACGGGCGGAATTTAGTTTGAAAGGCAAATAAGGGGCTGTTTACTGCCACAGTACCAGAAACGGTCTTACAGGGACTTTTAATAATGACAAAATTGGAGCTATCGTTTTTTTCTGCAGGGAAAAAAAAAATTCTGCATGGCATACAGAGGGAGAACCGTGAGAAAAAAAAGGAGCTGAGTTTCTCTTCTGAGTGACGTCTTAAAAAAACCCTGGAGTGGTGCATCATGGTGCTCTTCCTTAAGTGACCTGCAGTTAGCACTGACCTTATTAATGCAAAGAAAGAAAGAACGAAAGAGAGAGAGAGAGAGAGAGAGAGAGAGAGAGAGACAGACAGACAGACAGACAGATAGATAGATAGATAGATAGATAGATAGATAGATAGATAGATAGATAGATAGATAGATAGATAGATAGATAGATAGATAGAAAAACAGAGAGAGAGAGAGATAAAAAGAAAGTCGTGAATTATTAATTAAAAGATTAAATTAAAGATAATCTAACTGTATTTTGCATCACTTTGCATTTTGACACCACTAGCTATCATTTAAAACCACAGTGTAACTGGGTGAACTCCAGTAAATGGGGCGCTGGGTAAGTTCGAGGTGTTTAACTCAGCAGCATGTATTTTCTATGGAACTGCTTTCTGTAAGTATACATGGCCTTATTTAAACATCAGTCAGGAATCTGACCTGAAAAATACACCTTAGCTTTGTCTAGTTTTTCACAGAGTTACAAAACTGCCATGACTAATATAATCCACATATTTGCTCTATAGTACATAAGATGTACCACTTTAAGAAAATAAACATAAAGTTAATCCAAATCACCTACAAATGTTTATAGTAAATACTTTTCAGGATATTTACATGGTTTGTTAACCTTAGGACAGCGTGATCCAGATTAATTGGTACAGTCTAAAAATACAAGAAGTGGAGTGAGAAAAAGTGAAAGTTTTATAATGGACATATGAATGGATGCATAAAATACACCACAGGTTGATGGGTTTTCTGTGATCAAATGGTGTTTTTTATATACACACATACACACACACACACACACTTGTGTAATTTTCATGCTTTTCCATTGTAGCATTGTACAGCCAAAAAAGGAACACCATTGTCATACAGATTTCCTTAAATGAGGAAGTAAACAGTTCAGTCAGTTTATCATTAAGTCCTAGAACTTCTCTATTGCTATTTGTTTAAAGATCCTACAGACATGCTTTAGATATTTCATTTTAGACAGCCTTTATAAATCACCATTGTGCCTCTGCAGAATAAAGACTGTCACTTCACTCACTGCTGCTAGATAACCCTTAACACCACTAATTCCAGTGACTTAAGGAACTGGGATTTCAAACATTTTTCAGTGATGGTATAGGTTAGAAACTTATCAAATGTTCTTGGACTTCACCTCAACAGGTTCGCCAGAAGTATATAGACACATGATGTTTTTTCTGCCCACCACATGGTGGCACTGACCAAGAACTGGAATTGTTTAGTGGATAAATAAAGGGTCATAATAACTTTACCCAGATTTCAGTTTATGTTTCAATAAGCATCACAAACACTACCACTGCCCACTGATGACAAAACTTGAACAAATGATTATGATGAAACAGTTTCATTCCACACCCCCTTACCTCACCTCCTCTCATCTTTTCAAAAAGCTCATCCCTTCAAAAGGCTTGTCTCTGCCAAAGGGAAAATGACATCAAATGATTCCTACATGCTGTACTTTCTAACCCATTTAGGCTTGCCATCTGGTCCTGTGAAGTCTTCACCTCTGTGTAGATTTTGTCGAAAAGGTGACATGACTCATCATTTCATTATATGCATGCTGCATTCTTCGCTCTTGTAACCATAACACAGGAAGGGAGTGTTTCATTAAAATTTAAGGGAGTGTCTTAGTTTTTGATGTCACATATATTACACATGAGAAGGCTCTGATGCCGCAATGTTCATGAAGACATTTTTGTCGTCAAGCACAAGAGACAATACATCAAGTGACTGTAACCACCAGTGACATGTTTGGTCATTAAGTGATGCAAATGAATCTACATCATATCCGGGCAAAGTTTGTTGATAGATATCAGTTTTCCTGATCTTGATCACGCCAAGTCAAGAAGGTTATTTTTGTAGAATAAAACAACATTCCTCCAGGACCAGGGTGCTCTTACAGGCAACAACACAGGACAGGAGAACGTCTCTGTCGTGACAATTCTTACTCGCATGACTATGAGTCATGTTTCATTTCTCCATTCTATAATCCAAATCTGTGTCATTTCTCAAACTTAACAAATCTCTTCTACACCTCAACTCACTGAGCTCCAGGGAATGAATCAAGCTTAAAGATTCCGATTGAGCATTTCTGTTTATCTCACTGTTCTCTTTCAACCGTGTCTTTCTTTTCCAACACATACAAACCGGAACTGACTCACAAATCTGTCTAGTCTAGCTCCGAGCTGTAACCCTGAAGTACTACCATATACTTAATGTTGTGTCCAGGTTTGTTTAATGCATGTTGGTTGTCTCTATAAATAACTAGTCTGGTATAAATCCTGCATACTTATCAGAGACAAATTTCGGCTCATTATCACTGGAACTGGAGTGTTAGAGAGTAATAAACCAGTTCATTGCAGGTCACCATGCACACACAGTCACATACATTCACATCTCAGCCACAGTTTTTAGTCTGGTCATTCCACTTGGCTGTATATTTTTTGGGGTACTGAAGAACCTGGAGGTAAACCGTATGGACACAGGTGAAAATCCACATAGATAGTCAATAACCAGATCAAACCTGATCAGGTCAAACCAGGGACTATGGATATTTGTTAATAGCATAGCTAATTATTCCTTCTATGTCAAGTTCAACAGTTTAGCAGTTCTTCCTTCACTAGGGCACATTTTACATTTCACTGAGTAAAAAAAGTAAAAAACTATAGAGAGATGTATTGTACCATGTGGGGACACGAGTTAGAAAATCTTCACTGTCATAGCAACAAGCTTGTGTTTCCCTCTCTCTCTCTCAGTCACTGTCTTACTCACTCTCTCTTTCTCCCTCAAGCAGTGTATGTGGTTGTTGCCCAAAAAAAGTGGAGAGCGTTGAGCAAGTTGAAAACATGCTGAGATTTCTGTTCTCTTTAAACAAGTTTTTCTTCCTTTTTACTACTGTGCTGTGGCACGAGCTTAGAAAAAACTTCATATGTTCACCCTGGGTCAGCTACTTTCTTGTGTAGCGTGCCAGTTAAATTGTTCCACATATTAGCTCTGAAGACAAGTGATGTCTGGTGACATCAGTCAATGGCGAAAGTGAATAATTATTGTATTTCATTAATTTCATCTGCAGAAACCACCTTATCCTGGTGGAGTAATGGATGATTCAGATGAGAATACACCCTGGGTGCCGGTCAGTTCAAAATAGGTAGAATTTAGAAAAAATGAAAAAGAAGTTCAGATGTATATAACTAGGAAAAGTGTAATGAAAAGAATAAAAATACAGTAAGATAAAAAACTTTATAGAGGTTTGTACGGTAATCATTAATAAAGATAAATTTTGCCTGTAAAGAAGGTGTCACACTCTTCCAGATATGTCATAGCATAATTAATTCTTGACTTGTCAGGGCCCAGACCAGTAAGCTGAAAAACTGGCTAAACTACCCCTCTGCCTAGAGATATGCCTCACAAATGTTCCCACACAGAGAGACTGAATCTCTACTGCAGTAGCAAACATTCTCGCTATGTAACAGTACACAAATTAGCATTAAACATAAAGACATGAACAAAGTTGTTGCTAGGAAACACATGGCTGATCAACTGAGGATCAGTAACTGAGGATGGAGACATTAACTGCCACCATTGCATCCTGATCTGAACCTTCTATTGCCCCTGAAAGCAAATGTATGTAAATAAAGAGAAAGGTTTTGATGTATTTATCAAAAAGCCCTAAAGCTGTTGCATACACACCAACTCCTTTACAATGTTTAAATACACAACCCTCGCCTGCGGGGACTGGGCGGAGGAGTTGTCACAGTTTATCACAGAATGCAAGACATTGCGCAAAGTCTGGGTTTAATTCATTTTCAGCACTGGTTCATAGTGTGACAATCAGTTTCATTCTGTATTCAAGCATTTATGAGTTTCTGGTAAGAATGTAGCTTTATTTACTTTAGCAAAGCAGGGTAAGTGCCAAACGTTTAAACCTGACATAAAACCAGCACTAGGTAAAGTTAGCATAACTAGGTTACATAATATACGGCTAGCCTGATATTATATATATATATATATGTATAGAGAGGAGCGATATGATCATAATTTCTACATCATGAACATAGTATCAACCTAATCAGTTTTATGACTGGGTCACTCCATGTCTGAGGGGTCATGACTAATGTCAGATGTCTGAGATGTCATCTTGGTGTCAGGGATATTTTCAGCGAATATTGTGAAGATAAGGAATATTTCCATACATGATGCAGAGAAAGTGTATGTTAGCCTTATCTTGTCTCAGATATAGTTGTTTATCTGTGCAGTTTTTTGTCCTCGATGTACACCTTAACCCCAAAGTATTAAAGTAATCTTTAAGCATTATATACATATATTATCCTTGAAGGCATAATGATTACTGACACAGACCAGTCCAAATCCAAGTGTCTTCTTTAGTTTTACAAAATTCTATAATTCACTATACAACTTTTAGAAGGACAAAATGACGCATCATACATTCATGTCTTGTTTTTTTTTTACAGTTTCACCTTGTTCCAGTGACTTTTAGTGATGACTAGCATTAACACCTGTCTTTTTTGTTTGAATGAGTCAAATGGTGCTGTTAACAAGGACGAGTATTCTGTGAAGGTGGGATAAAGGTGCCTCAAGTCCATTCTGCCACACCCAAAACTACTCCTTCACACATACATTGAGTCATCTCTTTCTCCTTGCCTGTCTGTCTGTCTCCTCTCCTCTTTTTTTTCAATAATTAATGCTTTCTCTGGGGAGTTGCCTGTACCTATATGTTGTGCACTACCAAAATCATAGTCAGATCCAGTACAGTTTAGAAGGAGACGGTTGCTCTCAGAGCAGAAACTGTGAGATAGAACCTGTGCTCATTGGATTTTTTATCTCTTTCCTGACAGTGTTGTGTCTTAATGGTGAGTAGAAGAACTTTTCAGCTAATCATTGAATGTTGTGCCATTACAAAACTGCGGGAAAAAAGTAGCATGATTTATGGATGTGTTAAAAATATTTATTCGTTCTATTTCCAATCAAATATTGGCATATTGGATTCTGAAATTATGAACATAAGTTATTTTAAATAACAGTGATATCTCCTTAGATTAGTTCTCTAGATGAATAACTCTTAACAATACTTGTCTAAATGAAATTCTATAATTAATAAATTCTCTAAATCTGCTAGTTGACAAATGTAATTATTTTATGTGTATTTGAAAATATCTACGTGGTTCAAAGCTACAGAGACCAAAAGGAAGTGCTCATGTGATTTTTTTTTTTCTCGTTTTAATTAAATTTGTTGTTTCCATAAAAATTACAAGAACAAAACACACACTGCACACAATGGTCAGTTTAACAGATATGTTTCATGCAGAAACACACAAATCTCTTCTGTAAAGATACCATTAAATGTCTCTTTTTGCACATAATTTATTCTCATTTTGAATATGCCTCTACTTAACCATGAAATTAAACCTACTTTCATTTCGAATAATTTGTATTTTAGTAATAGTCTACTGAAATACTTTGTGTCTTGACATGTACAGAAACAAAAACTCTTACTTCGGTTGCTAGGCACAGGAGGGACAACAACCATAAATGGAGAGAGAAACACAACAAATCAGCCAATGTGCCACGCCTGTCCATACCAAAGGAAACTATTCCCGCTCTAGGCCATCCTGTCAGTTTATCTCTGTATCACTTTAGATCGCAAAGATTCAAGGCAAAAAAAAAAATGTAAACACTGTAGGTATGAGTCATTCAACATTTATTTGTTCTAAAGTTTCACTTCTGACACATCCACAACCTGGCCTAAATAATCATAAACTTTTTATTGTGTAAACTAAGTACAACAGTAAGACTTTTTGTATTCAGCTATCACGCAAAATCTGTAGAGGAAATTCATGACTAGACTACCTACAGTGTTTACCAAAAAACAAACAAACTCTGGGATAAAAACATGTGATAGAAACAGGTGTATGAGTAGAAGGTGTAGGTGTGTTAGAGTTGTTATAACTGTCTGGGACAGTTATAACAGGCTGGAGTAGTGTAACTGAAGAGAAAGGAGAGAAAATCAAGCTCTTTTATGTAGTTTTTACATATTCTTATGTTTTGTAGATCAATAGTGTGTGTTCATTCATATTCTTTAAAATATATATATATAATTAATAATCTTTTGTGTTTAGTTGCACCAACTGTGTAGCTAATAACAACTGAGTTTATACACAGACGTTTGTTTATTTTTTATTTATTTAACTGAATTGATCACAAAGTACAACTAAACCCATTTTAAAACTCTCACTCCATGACCATCACATTTGTCCAGATTTTATTAAAACACGAATATCATGAGAAGTTAAGTTACATGTCAAGACACAAAGTATTTCAGTAGACTATTACTAAAATACAAATTATTCGAAATGAAAGTAGGTTTAATTTCATGGTTAAGTAGAGGCATATCCAAAATGAGAATAAATTATGTGCAAAAAGAGACATTTAATGGTATCCTTAGAGAAGAGATTTGTGTTTCACATTGTGTAATTTACATTTAGAGGACACACACACACACACACACACACACACACGCACGCACGCCCCCACTACGGATGCTTTATTCTCTACGCTTTGATCACAATAAGTGCACTTTTCCCAAATTATTATTTGAAGAGTCCTGGTTTTTGGTCATTCGTATTTAGATGACACTTCTACCTTTTCCTTTAATTCCTGCGTAGGCACAGGCAGAAACAGGTCCCTGCTGTACAGTCTAACCTGGATCAGGTAACGTGTGAGTCAGCCCCAGACTCCGCCCATTCTGCATTTCCACCTGCGCACAGAACGCACACGTCTCTGTATATCTGCTAGAACAAAGTTCACTCCGCCTGTTCTGTCGTCGGTTTCGTTAGGATTACCGAAATCACGAAAGCTTCTCGAATGCTGATTTAACGCGTTACGACACTCCTTTAGGACTCGTTGTGCTTTGCTTGTCGTTTATTTTTGTACTCTACGCTTCACACTCGGTACGGTTACTGAGTTGGACGGCTTCGCCATGAGCGTGGTGTCTGAGAGTGTCTTTCACTCGGCTCTGCAGCCAAACAACTCCACCGTGAGCACGTACGCCTTGCCGGCCGAGACCGAGCTCCCGCACGGCGGCGCGTACTCAGACGATGCAGCGCGAAGCAAGCGCGTCCAGCAGCAGGTGGCCCAGAGACTGTCCGAGAAATCCACCCTGTCCCGGCGGAACAACTCCACCTCTGCGCAGTATGCCACCACCACCTCCGCCTCTGTGCAGTACCCCACCTCAGGTGCGTCACCGTCTACCAGCCCTGAAACGCCCTTTCTCTCCACTTTTAATTGTACTTCAGTATTCTATCAGTCTGTATCATAGCCTAATTCTGCTCATTTTAACTGATTATTACATTAACTCCTTCTTAGGTCTGTGAGATGTTTGGATTGTTCTTGGCAGTAATTTTGTTAAGTGGCATAAGTTTTTCTACCTCATGTGTTGTGTTGTGTTTTGTAATTCACATTACATAGGCGTGAGATAGCTAGAAGTCACCAGTTTATAAAAAAAAAAAGAGCAAGTCTCAGACAGCAGTGAGTTCACGCGGAAATTTCCAGCAGCTTACTGGTTCCAGTAACCCGGATGTGTGAGTGACACGTAAATCGTGATCGTCTTTATAAAGCACAACAATGTGCAGCTACACAAACAGCCGTTGTTCATTATAATAACCGATTGATTATAACAGGATTTTATGTGAGTGCTTTCGTCTCACCGATTTCTCTTTATCTCCCTGTACTAATATCTTCACGGTTAAGTGTGCTGGGTTGATTCATGAAGTCGTGTTTGTACATTAAATGTGCTGTTTTTTTATCCTCACCTCACTTATTCACACCTACACACCTTCCTAGGATTATTTTCTCTATATGACCTTTTCTTCATAGTACACAAATTTTGTAAATTAAAAAGTTCATTTCTTTGGGTGAAATATAGGTTTATAGTTCTGTTTATTGGTGAATAAAGGACACGAACAACTAAAATAGTAAAAAAAAAAAAAGAAAAAAAAAATTGGTGTAAAGCTTTAATTACCCCATGTAAACACCAACAGCCTCAACACATAGGGCTGAATTTGCTCTGGTGTCTGTACTGCGCAAACATATCCCCAGCTTCAGGTATGTGACATATGTCTGAAAAATAGCACTGAACTCTTGCAGTGATATGAAACAACTTCAGATGTCTGAGGATGGCATATAAGGATGATTTGGATGAATTTACTGAAACATGGTGTGAAGCTCCAAATTTCACCAGTTTTTCTAGTTGCACTGAAGCTTCTGGTGATGTCGGTTTTAACTAGACACTTACATGTGTGCAACCTTCTTACCTGCCTTCCAGCTCCACACACACACACACACACACCCACACCCACACACACACTGCATTAGTCTTGAACAGGTTGAAACAGGCACAGTTCTGGTCTGGTATTTTTGATCTGAGGAGTGAAAATGATTGGGGAAAGTGAACCTCTCATACCTTGTGACTGTCAGTTTTCTTTCTCAGCTCTCAGAGAACCCAAATCTCACAAAATCAAAGCTGAAAGTGTTTACTACACTAAACTCTTTGCCTCTAATAAGTTTGCTTTCATCTGACCTCACAGGGTTATCTTTTATTTATTTGTGTGATGAATATTTAAAGAAAAATGTCAATAATTGTTTGAGATTAAAACATTCAGTCTTTATAGGCACGGACAGTGGCTGCCATGGCCTTGTATAAGCTTCAAGAGGTTAGGTTGAGCTTTGACAAGTCAGAACAACTTCACATTTCTGGGCCCTTCTCCAAAATCAAGAGTCACATACTTCGACTAGGGAAATTCTGTTGTTGAAAAGGTATCATTGTCTCATAAGTGACATACCAAGAGTGTTTCAGGTAAAAGATTCATAACATAATGTTCATTAAAAACATTTGACATGGAAGTACCACGGTTTCAGATGCAATAGCTATTTGTCTTTTAATATTTTTTATGCTAAATTCTATGTATTTTCAAGGATATGGAAAAGTAGGGTGTGGCAAGGTGTGGGATGTGTGTGTGTGTGTGTGTGTGTGTGTGTGTGTGTGTGTGTGTGTGTGTGTGTGTTGGTTTGATTCTACGTGTTTTGGGCAGGGATAAAAGGAGTGGCTTACAGCTATTAGACCGGTTTTCTACCCCTTCTCCCCTTGCCTGCGGCTTGTAAGCAGCCTGATATTAACAGCCCCACCTTTACCTCACCCTACAGAAAGCATTTATTCTCATACTCTCACAAACACACACAATGTATGATAAGATGGTTTGATCTTTAGATATTTGATTCATGTTAAAGAGTCTGAATGGCATTAAGTATTTTTTTTTACAGGAAACATGCCAGTACATTAACTGTAGAACTAATAACTTTCTTCACTAATAACTTTTTACGTGTAAGCTAATTGTATATAGACCATTCAGTGAGTGCAGCTGGTGTACACCATAAATTAATTGTTACCCCACTAATCAGGCGTGTTTACAGTGAGGCCTTGTTTGGTTTTAGTAGTATAGATTTTTTAACAAAGTACAGTTAGTTTAGCTAATTGTAGTAGCTCAGTGCAAGGTAATTCTTTTCATTCCAACAATTTGAAATATCCTCTGTGACTTATCCTCCTTGATCCTGCTGATCATCAAGATAAACACTGGTTTTGTGTAGCATGCATATATTTAAGGGAAGCAAAACGAGGCACTTCATCCCCTCCTGTAGTCCAAGACATGGTGTTTAACCTGCAAGAATGCACAGTGGCTTCTGTACGAATGGTTCTGCTTAGCACTTTGTCCAGCTTTCATTTTTTGGGATTTGAGAACTGACAAAGGGAAGTAACTTACTCACAAAGTATGAGCGTTTTAACCACAGCCAATCCGGAGCCATACCTATATACAGAAATTGGTCCTATATACAGGGAAAGTTCATAAGACCTGTTTATTTACGTCGTCATTTAACAATGAGATGTTAATTTGCCTACAGCAGGAAACTGGTTTCTTAAAGGTATCAATAATAATAATAATAATAATAATAATAAATCTTTCTGAATCTTTCTAGAGTACGGTGGTTCTTCTACAATGATGAAGTACCAGACTTTCAATCCTAACTTCAGCTCAAAGTCCTATATGTACTCCAGCACCACCAGACCAGTAACGGTGAGAATTCCATGCTCTTGTTTTCTTCATTTGAGCCTTACCTATAATTTGTTAAAAAAGAAAAAAAAGTCCGCACTATGCTTCTGCAAAGTGGAATAAGGCACACAGTAGAGTGTGTGTAGATCTGCTGGATTTTTCAGGAGCAGAGCAGTAAGAATGTAAAGCCTGAATGTGATATTTCACAAGTTCTATCTAAGCAAACTTACACACTTGTGTTCTCTTGAATGAGTCATGTAATACACATCTAAATAATATTACTCTGTACTATTAATTGTACATTTTCATGAATCTGCCAGGCTTCAGTCACAGTCGAATGTATTTTTATATTTTTAATATATTTATTACCCATGTTAAATTGAGTATTTTTACTGAATATGGCTGTAATGGTTCTCATGTTGGATCTCCACCAGGCCCACCGCCCATCTCAGAACGTCAGCAGTGGATACTCATCTCGCTCAGCCATGGACTTTGGCACAAGAGCTCAGATTAGTCGAGGGGCTGCTGGAGGACAAATGCATAACCATGATGACGTGGGTGTTATGGCAGGAATGGGTACCATGGGGGGTGTCTACCAAGGTGGCCAGTCTCAGCAGTATCAGATGAACACGACAATGCGCTCCATGAACCGTGGGGTTACTGATGCAGATGCGGCATCTTTGCACTCATTACGCATGCAGTCCCTGCCTCAGCAGCAGTTTACCACTTGGATAACGCGAAATGGCAGTGAGGGAAGTCTGGCATCAGATCAGGATGCCACCTTCCCACGGCAGGAAGCAGGTTATAACATGAGCAATGGTTATGCAGCCACGTATTCACACCCATTCACTGCCACGGCCAATGACTTCAGCTCTGGAGCCAGGCAGACTTCAATGACTCTTCCTATGGGACGTTCCTTCAGCGGAAGCCTGGCCCGCAACGGAGGCTATGGAGTCAACATGGAGGATGAGGCCTATGTACGCCAATCCTACAAAGGTCCCTCACAGCGCACCATCAGCAGGATCAGTCATAACCGTCAGAATCGCAACTCTGTGTCAGCGGGGAGTATGCAGGGAGGTTTCAGCACAGGGGGCTTTGGGATGGGTGGAAGCTCCCAGGGTACAATGATAAATCAGGGAAGGATATCTCGTGCTCCTTCCATGAGGAGTGTGATCAGTGTGGGCAGAGGCAAGGACGTTTTTGATGGCTTGGAAACGACTGACAGCCTGGGCAATCTGTGCGGGTGAGATACACACACACACACACACACACACACACACACACAGACAATAACAAAATTGCAAAAACATGGTAATATTGAGAAATATGGTCATAAGGTTCTTATTTCTAGAGTTTTCATAATCTATGCGTCTACACAAGGCAGTTTTCCAAGTAAATTATAAAACGTTTAAGATGTGATTCATGACATGCTAGTCTGTGTAACTGTGGTTCTATGAACACCAGATAATGAACACTTCTTGAGTGTGTGTGAGCTTTAGCAAATCTTTACCTTAACTGCAATAGCCACCACATAGACATTGAACATTAGCCGTTCCTGTAGGAAAGCAAGGAACTGGCATATTCGGTACTGGACAGTGTGCTGGATTGAGTAATGTACACTATTCAGGAAACAAGGCTCTTGCTTTCAGAAGTGTCTCTGAGACTGCGGTGTTGGAGTCCTCAACCTGATTTTCACTAAAAGGGGACAAACCCACAGGCACAGCTAACCATTTGGGAGAACACTTCATTTCAGGGAGGAAGCTGCTGTGGAATTCCATCTGTGTTTCTGGACACATGTCTTGAATGTGCATCCACTACATTATTGTACAAGTGTGTTGCTATCAGTAAAGCCAACCACTGAGTCAGCCCACCTGAAAATGTGAAGAGCTTTAGTACTAAAAGCCTCATATCTGCAGGTAGGGCTGTTACACAGGTGGTGCATATAAGGTCCAGCATGTATGGAAGCAGAGGGAAAGAAGGGAACTAATGCAATATGACAAAAGAATTTTGAAGATTTTAGCAGGCAGGTGGTTCCCGCCGTACCTCACAGAGAGAAGGTGTGAAACAATATTTTCTGTTACTCGCACTATACTATAATGTACTCCATTGTATACACATAGGTGCAGAGTTCTCTTATACGTATCTGATACAAATATTCAAATAAAAAAGAAAAATATCAAATATGTAATATTTATGTAAAATTTTATGTAATATTCTGAGTACAAATATGTACTCAGAAAACACTAGAGAAAAAAAAACTAAGACTAAAGAAGAAGATAATTGCAATGAGAACATATGGCCCTCGAACCTGTCCAACAGGTCGTTAAGGTCATACTCTGTAAAATTCACTTTCACTTGACTGGCTGGTCTGTGTGTGTGTGTGTCTCTGTGTGTTTGAAGTCACCATGTGCAGCCTGTGTGTGTGTGTGTGTGTGTGTGTGTGTGTGTGTGTGTGTGTGTGTGTGTAGCATGAGAATGTGGGAAGGCACACCCAAACCAGTCCAACCGATACACACCCTGAGAAAAAACTTCAACTTAATTGAAAAGTGAAGGCTGACTATTGCTTGTTAGAAAAATGTTAGAAAAATCCTCTTTCCTCTATATCTACATCACACAGATTGAGTGCTCTGGACATGCCAACTGCTATAAGATACATAAGCACAGGTGACAAGGAAGAGCAAATACTTGGAGCTGCTTACATCCAGCATGAGTGCTACAGCAGCGCAGAGGCCAAGAAACAAGTAAGAGCTGGTGAATTTTACTAGCAGCCTAATGAAGTAGCAAGAGTAATATAGTGTGCTAAATAGGCATATTTTTATGTCTCTCAGGTGAACCAGCTGAAAGGCATTCCCATGTTGGTTGAATTATTTACCAGTGAGGCTCAGAGAGTGCAACAGTATGCCACTGGAGCAGCCAGGAACATCATCTATGAGAACATGGAAAACAAAGTGGCTCTTATTGACGCTGGAGGAATCCCTAAGCTTATGGAAGCTCTGAAAGAACCAGATGATGAACTTCAAAAGAACATCACTGGTAAGCACTTGTTATCTTAGGAATTAATCAGCATATTAATTAATTAATTATAATTATACCTTATATTGCTCGCTAATAGAGTATGAATTAGTTACAGGATCAACCATTTTGTACATAATTTTGGGATTTGGGAAATAGGAATTTGGGAAAGCTTATCTCGGAGCAGACAACAAGTAAAAAAATCTGTCAGCTTCTGTGTGAACCTGTGTTTGCCATGGTGCACTGCTATCACAAAGTAAACTTGGACATCGGAGGTAAAGGCTGGACTTTATTATGGGTGTGGTGAGGTAAACACAGTGATAACACTTATACAACTTTAAGAATCATATCTATCACAAAAGATGTTTTGTAATGAGTTGTAATTCTCAAAGGAGTGGCACTGGGCGGTACAGGTCAGTGTGTTCACAATTTAGATTATTCATGCATGGAGAGAACTAGTATAAAAAAATAGATTTCTTTTTACTTCTAGGTATTAGACTAAGTGTCTGGTGTTTGAAGTTAATAGCAAGTCACATGGTGCAGGTGTCTGTGTGTGTGTCTGTGTGTGTGTGTGTGTGTGTGTGTGTGTGTGTGTGTGTGTGTGTGTTTGTGTTTTCTGGGGCGTTGTCTGTACTCTCCCAGTGAAAGGGTGTTGACTGTTAAGCAGAGTTGTCTTGACTTGTATTGTAGGTTCATGAGTCAAGCATTTAATAGGTCTTTTTTTTTTTACTGTGTAAATAATTCACAGTTGCCAGTCGTCCTTTTACAAGTTGTTAAGTTTATTGCTGCTTTCATGCACTGTCTACGTGATCTGCATCATCTCCCTTTTGACCACAAATTAATTATGGTCAAAGGTCTTAGCAAACAAAGCAAAATAACCAGAAAAGACAGGGCTAGTTTGAGTTGCAGGAAATGGCCCTGTTTTTTTTTAATTAAACCTCTGTGTAATCCCTCTTGTATTTTGGGTTTGTCCAGAAACATTATACAAGCTTTGATCTCTTCTATTACAGATAATTATGTGCTATAAATCGAATATCTCAGTCTTGTGAATGCAAGGTTGTGTGATACGGTATTGTTGTGTGGTTTTAGCTGTTTCTACTCATGGTGTCATGGTTTGCACTCATTTTTCTTTAGGTTATAGATTAGCATCCCTAACATCTTTACTCTCTCTCTCTCTCTCTCTCTCTCTCTCTCTCTCTCTCTCTCTCTCTCTCTCTCTCTCCCTCTCTCTCCCTCTCTCTCTCTCTCTCTCTCTCTCTCTCTCTGTAGGTATTCTGTGGAATCTCTCTTCTAAAGACAACCTGAAACAGAAGTTGGCGAGGGAGACACTTCCAAAGCTGACTTCAGAGATACTGATTCCTCTCTCAGGCACTGGAGAAAGAGAAATAATTGAGCACACGGATTCAGAAGCAGACATCTTCTTCAATACTACTGGATGCCTCAGGTGCATGCACACTCATGCATATGCAAAACAATCTATAACCCTGTAGTCTTGTAAAATTACAATTAATGACACATAATTGTGATATGTACTGAGGCGCTATTCTCACCCTGTCTGATTTTCCTGTCTGTGTTCTGTTTTCTCTGTGTTTACATACCTACTTAATAACAATGTGAAAGATGCACACACCCTCTCACTGACCATCCTGTCCTCTTTCACTACAGGAACCTAAGTTCGACAAATGAAGTCACCCGTAAGCAGATGAGAGAAACTAATGGACTAATTGATGCCCTGGTGGGCTACCTTCAGAAAGCAGTGGATGACAGCAGAGTAGACCAGAAGGTCAGATCAGTACAGTCGAGGACTAAAAACCTCACTTTAACTTATTATGTCCTACTTTTTTATCTGAATGTATTCCAAAACAATGCTTTATGTGTGGCAGGGAGTGGAGAATATTGTGTGTGTGATGAGGAACCTGTCCTATCAGCTGTACGATGAGATTCCCCCTTCAGCCTTGAAGCGCTTGGAAGGCATCAGAAATCAGGCTCCCTCTAAAGGAGAGCCTATTGGCTGTTTCTCTCCTCAGAGCAAAAAGTCAAAAGAAGTAAGGGACATTTATAGATTTTGCCATTAAGCTTAATAAATGTTCTGGTGCATTTGGTGTAACTTTCTTTCCTTGCTGACTCTCAGAGACAGAATCACGACCTGTCTACATTCAGCGAGGTGGCCCGGGTGCCTACAGGATGTGAGTGGCTGTGGCACCCAAACGTGCTATCGCTTTATCACTTTGTCCTTTTACGTTGTGAATCAAACACAACCACACGAGAGGCTGCTGCTGGAGCTCTGCAGAACATTACTGCTGGAGATAGAAGGGTAAGGCGAAAACCTCAGGGATTAAAGGGATTAAGTGCAAAAATGGCATCTTAGCAAGAAAAAATATGTTGAATACAGTCAGATGTATCAAGTATTTCCTATATGTAAGATAATTAAAAACTATTTTAGACATTTTTACTAATTCCAATCTTGAAAAACAGTCTTTGGCAAATCATTTTGATAATTTTAAGCATTTATTTCTAAAAAGAAGCTCTGAATTATCTGCTAATAGAACATGATAACAAGCTATAAATTATTCTTAATATAAGTTTAAAAATCTTATATTTGCTTTATTGTAATCTTCTAATAGGAAATGCTCGATAAATCGGACTATATTTAAGATTTTTTCACTTGCGAATTTTTTGCAGAGCTTGAAATCTATTTCACAGTAATGAAAATGTAATTCCACATGAAGACTGTTATATGGAATTGTGGCTAATTTGCGCAAACCTAGGCTCTAATAGAAAGTTCCTTAAGAAATGTGTTGCAATATAAAATTTAGTCTGGGTTTCAATGATCTAGTTAACAGCCTTCAACTGTGCATACAGAAAGAAATATTTCATGATTAGCATTTCATTGCAAATTAAATTTCAGCTTGTGTTTTTCCATTCCTCCACATATAGTTTTCTATCTCTGTTAAGGGTCATATATATATATATATATAAATGACATCCTAAATGTCTAAGCACATGTTAGTTTATCATTCTTAACCCACCATATTGAACATGAGCTTCCTTAGCACTTAAATAAAATTGGTCTGTTATTGTACTTTAAGCATTCCTGGTCAATGACTTTTGTAAATATTTAGCTAACATGCAAGGCTATGTAATGCAGGTTTAGGTAATGCTTTTACTCTGTTTTAGTCAGGTAACAGTACTGTTATGTAGTGCGTATGCTGTAGCTTAGTAACCACCCCAACCGCTACAGCTAAGCTTAGACACGCCTAACCCCTCAAGCATTTTTGGTTTGGTTCTGTACAAATCAACAGCTAACCAAAAAAACCATTGTCAGTCATGCAGGACCACAACAACTATTACAAAATGGATTGTTTTAATAATGTGAAATATTTACTACATGATATGTAATCTTGTTATTTCAAACTTTGTTGTGTTTTGTTGTTATTATTAAGTTTTCTTATTTTTATGCCTGTAGTGGCCATCCATCCTGAGTTGCGTTGCCTTAGAACGTGACCGTATGTTGACTACAGTTCTGGAGAAACTCAATGCACCCAACGATCTAGAACTGCGGTCTCTCACTGGCTTCCTCAGGAACCTTTCCCGTCACTGCAGGGACAAAAACGCTCTGGGTGAGTACAGGTCTCGTTCCTATCTAATGAGAGGGTGAATAAGCCTGTTGTAGAAACACTGAAGGTTAATGTTTTTTCATTATTTAGCTCCTAAGGTGGTGCCAGAATTAATGACAGCATTGCCAAACGATGGCAGTCAGAAGACCCCTTCCCCTGACGTGGTGATAAATATCTGTGGTGCACTTAACAACCTTGTAAGCTGTAGCGAGGTGGCTGCACGAGAAATAGCCACTTCTGGAGGACTGCAGAAGCTGACAGGCATCAGGAATTCTCATGATAACAGGTAAGAAGCCCTTACTAACATGTAATATAGCATCTGCTGTGTAATATGCTTAAAGCTGACTATATTTCAGACGTTGTTGAACCATTCAATTCATGCGACTTTTTTTTTTTCCATTTCAGTCCAGTGAAACAGAAACAAGCCAAAGCAGCAGCTACGGTCCTTTCCAACATGTTCCAGTATAAAAAACTACACAAAGACTACAAAAAGGTAATTCAAGCTTGGAGATATTACGTTCATTCATTCTTAATCCAAATGCAGACTTTTACCTTAATTATTGAGCAATTACATTTTCAAGTGTCAAAGTTTCCAAAGATTTAATAAAGTGTCAATAAATATCATGGAAAATGTTAGTGAATAAAATAAAAGACAATAATTGTGGGTAAGTATTATCTAAACAGCTCAAACATTACTCGAAAATTGAGCTGAGCTACAATTAATCCGCAAAATTAACATGAAGCATGCCTGATCAAGTGCTCGGGATGGGTTACTTCAGGAATGGAATAGACGGTCAGTGTAGGAAGCATAATACAAGCATATAATGATCACGTTCTGGTTCTTCTTTCTGAACAAGCTGGAGTTTACTTAAAGAGCCTGTAGGGCTGGCAGGCAGAAATGCCTTGTAGAAGTACAATAACAGTAGGCAACCAGACTATGATCTAACATGTGGAATGAGATATGTTGATACCATTGTACAGTACACTGTTGGAAAGTCTTCAAAGAGCTTCATGAAGCACTCACCTGGGATGCTTTTCAAACAGTGCTGAAGTTTCAGATATACTGGGTATTATACTCTATACAACATTTCAAGTCATTTATGATCAAGCAAAACCTACATGTCCAGACCGTTAGTCTTGGTATTATGAAAAAACACAAAATATTGCAGTAGAGAGTCTCTGGTTTCTGTAGCTGAAAGCAAAGTGCATATACATATTGGTGGGTTTGGATTTCAAGTTGCAGGTTTTCTCCTCTGCTGCTTTCACAGAAATAAGCTGTAAAATGTATTGTAGCTGTAAACTGGAACTTGAACATTTCCCTGAGATCTTAACATGTTTGAGGAAAGACTGTGTGTCAAGGTTTACTATACAACATATTCTCAATGTGTTCCCACACCCTGCCCTGTAGTCATTTTCCTGTTTTAAAAAGACTGGTTTGGACACACACACACACACACGCACACACACACACACACACACACACACACACACACACACACACTAAAAGCACAGGGCGTGTGCGATTGTGGTCGTGCTTTATCAAGTGTAGGTGGAGCTATAACCCAGACCTGTCAGGTGATTTCCTCAGGAGCGTGCCCCAACACACCGCAAAATGCCTCCATTTCACAAATCTGCCTTTCGCAGTCTCACAAAAACCTCAAATAAGGGTTAGCTATGCAGGGACTTAGCAAGAGTAGTGTTATATTAACATTTAAGCCACTACTATAAACGACTAATAAATACTGTTTAATAAAAATACAGAAATGGTTTGGTAGCTAATTAGGAAGTTAGCAGTAATTATCAAGTATTATTTATTTGTTAAAGTTAATACTCTAAAGTGAATTGACTAACATTCCATACATTAGTTTTGACCCTGTAGTGATGTTAAGCAAAGCTGTGTTGCACAATCAAACATAAATGAATGTGCGTTTGTGTTTTTAGGGCTTGTTTTGTGCTTACCTTCACATATATTTGTTTAATACTGACCATGTGTTCAGTGACATGTTAGTTATCACATCAAATAATCATTGCATTGCCCTTGCATTTACTTATGAGTCTTTTTCTTTTGCTCTTTACAGAGAGGGTTCCATAAAGAGGATTTTTCAGAGCTGAGCTTCTAAATAAAGACTGAAACCGTGTGGATGTAAATGCATGAATGTAAATGAGGAGTGGAATGACAAAAGAACAGAAACCCAGAGCTGAATATCTCAGCTGTGACATTCGGCTACAGCAACACAACCTGTCCTAGAATACAGGAAGGCCATATCTGTAAACCATCAGTGCAATTAAATTAAAAGTATGTTGTTCTGATACTGGACTTGATTGATGGAGGATGCACCTTAATCAAATTCCTGTAGATTTCGATTTTTTCTTCTCTTCGGTGATTTTTGGCCACTGTTTTTTTTTTTCTGGCCACGCTCAGCAGTGTGCAGGACGATTATGGACTGTTGTGTTTCTGTTTTCCCAATAACATGGGCATTGCCCTTTCTTAGCATATGGTAGTTTATGTAATTAATTTCTTTTTATATTTTTGAACTGTAAACTACTGTGACTGGGTTTTCCCCCCTTAAACATCAGGACTGATATCTGGGGGAGCTGGTTGTGGGAT
Organism: Hemibagrus guttatus; assembly: GCA_033459395.1. Lineage (NCBI taxonomy): Eukaryota > Metazoa > Chordata > Actinopteri > Siluriformes > Bagridae > Hemibagrus > Hemibagrus guttatus. The sequence goes on along the minus strand of JAUCMX010000013.1, from coordinate 671,411 downwards.
TTAACAAAAATGTGAGCAGGATACTAAATATTTCTTGACTGCACCAAATACATGCTGTAACTGTTATGCGATTCAGAATTGCCCTAATGTTTTGTTAATGGGTCTGCGTTGTTATATCGAGCCTTTAAATAAAAGGCTATGTCTCAATACTTTCACTGTGCATAATGGTTATAAGCATACACAATTTACATTACTATCTAGTACCAGGATTTGTAGAATAGTTAGGGTAGTGTCAAAGGAAGCACTTATGTCTACCACTAAATGACATTTTGCGTGGGATTTCAGCCATTTGGAGCAAATTTAAATGGCAAGTGTAAAACATTTGCTATCTTTACACATTCTTTTGCTATTCTAGTGCATCATGAGAACATTTATTCTACCCTGCATCTCATTGAATTCACAAATGCTTGCAGTAAAGACATTTAGACAGAGTTACAAAGCCGGCTAAACAAAATATAAGTCCTGTTCTGGCCGATGATAACAGATGTATTTAATGGGGTTAAAATGTTTTAGTAAAAATCCTTATGAATGTAAATCGTCAAATTGTTGCTCACTGTTTCCATGCAAAGCGGCTATTCACGCTAGTCAACATTTTATATATATATATATATATACAACATAAATAGCTATAAATCTCTTTACTTAACACATTTTTTTTACATTGTTGTATGTGTAACTTTCAGCAATAGTTGTAATAACTTGCCTACCAATTTTCTAGAAATTATCTTTCATTTTAAGAATTTTTCTGTTATAAAACCTGAATGTTTGGGATATATGATTGGTGTGAATATATCGAGTGGTGTCTATGTAATAACTATGCATTTTGTAATACTTTCTAGACATTGTAATTAATATTTTTTTTATTTTTGGGGAGTTTATATATTAGTAAAATGACAAGGGTGTGTTCAATTTTATGACCAATATACACTGCCTGTTTTATGCAAATCTATGTTGTAAATCTTAGTTGTAATATGTTGCCTTAGTGACAATAAATAAAATTTATTAGCTGATGGATTTTTCATTGTACTGAACATTTGTTCTATTTAATCCTTGAAGATACATCTGTCTTTTTCCCAAACTTCTCTTACTCTCGTCCTGCCTTCCCCCACCTTTTTATCCGTGTAGGGTAGGAGTGATGAGCCTCATGTCCTGGATTTATTGACATACCTGCTCTCTGTTCCGACATGAATATTCTGCCTTCTTTATAGCCCTAGAGGAATAAAGTGCATGCACTCTCTAAAACTAGGCAAACAGTTGATGCTGAAATTGAACTCAGGCTGTTTAATAGTCCTAGTGCTTGTTGTGAAACAGAGGAATGCTTGAGTTTTAGGCCGGAGAGTATTGTTTTCTTTTGACATAATGCATTTATTGTGGTCTATGAGGTTACAGTATTTCTCTCTGTCCCTTCCTAATATTTAGTCGCTGTGAGGTTCCCCGGTCAATGACGTACACAGCGATTTGTTCAACAGTAAAGGTGACGACAGTAAAAGTGTTGCACTGATGTCAGTCAAGGTTTTCTCCTAGCCAGTCTCCAACCCTAGCCTGACACACACGTGTGCCACAGCCAAACTCACACATTACTGTACTACAACGTGGGGGAAAAAAGCACCAAAGACTATAATCCAAAAACTATTTGGACTGATTTTACTTGTGGTTAATGAGAAGTTATATAAAACATTTCAGATTCCACAGAAAATAAAGAAGCCCATATGTTTGCTTGTGTTTTTGCTGTATTGTGTGTCACCCTGGTCATGACAGAAAGTCCGTTGGCAGAAAGACTGACATCTACTTGGGATAACAGCATCAATATTGAAATAACAATAATTTTTTGGTATTGCAACATCTTACATTCCAGTCACTCCGCTTTATCCTACCCCACCTTTGTCTGACACACCTGTTTATGTGTGACCAACTTTACGGCAGTTGAGCTACATTTTCTCACCCTCATGTTGTATATCTTTCTTTCGACGGTCTTGTCTACCGTGCACATTCTTCAGTGAAGCACAATGATCTATTTGTTTCTTGCACACTTGCAGAAAAGAATTCTGTCTTTTTATAACGAGACAGTCTTCAATAGTTAGTGTATTAAACATATCTATACAGCATACCTGTACCACTGTTTCTATATGGGATGATCTTCGTAACACTTTAATACATTTTGCCAACCTACATTAAATAGTAATATTAATCTTTGTGCATGGTTTGAAAACACTGCAACCTCGTTATGTTCAGGATGGAAACATCCACTAATCTAAACTGCTGTAAAAATATATCAGATCTTTTTTTTTCTTTCTAATTTTTTTTTTGCTGAAATCTGTTAATCAACCTCAGTTTTGATCAAAACTACTAAATATCTTTAAATAATCCAGGATTTTAACTCTTTAAATGCCAATTTAACAGGTGATGTCACTGATTTGGGGAAAAAAACACACAAAATGACTTATTTTTGATATAAAAAGTGATTGTGGACTGGATTTTTTTTTTTTTATCACAGTCTCGGATATGTCAAAGATTAGTAACAACACTGATTTTAAAGCATTGGTAGTTTTTGTGCAGCATCAGATTAAAATTTTGTTTATTATTTTGTTTATTTAGTTTATTTTATCCCAAACTCAACATAAGGGTAGTGAATTTGCCCATCATATTTCCAAACGTTATGTCAAAATAAGGTTTGTCAGCAAAAATCATTCCACTTGCTGCAATAGAGTAAAAGTTATGGCCAAATGGAGAGTGAAAAATGAACCCTGGTGGATGAAAACGTCCCCAACAGTACATGAGGGTTATACAAAATGAAACATTTCAGAAAACCTTCACATTTATCAGTGCTTTTAAAGAAAACATCATGCTAATGTTTTACCTGCAGTGCTTCTAATTTGTGTGATACTTGATCATGTCTCTTTCCTTCCTCCATCTATAGTAAATTTCCAGGATGGAGTAATGTCCATGACAGAGCTGACTATCCAGTGCATGACAGTGATGTTTCTGTACTGCTGACAACAGAGCACTTCTTCCCTCTCTTTCACTTCTCCTTTTCACCCCATGTACAGTGAGGGGAAATAAGTATTTTTCCTATTTTGTACTTTTGTTTTTGTCATTTAATATATTTCCAGTTCATTTATCCACTAAAAATGTATACACATAATATCTTTTGTACTTACAAATATGAACACAAAATTATGTATCTATCTAAATTAACAAGTTGGCAACTACATCCTCATGAAATCTTCAGTAAGAAGTAAAGCTTTTTGCAGCACTGTGGTTCATTGCTCTTGGCTAATCATCTTAAATTCTCCACGGTTAGGAGGGACCTCTACGATTTCAAAATACTCCAGAAGTCTTAATCTGTCACTACAGCCAATAAAAGCTGATCCTTCCTCATCGAGCTGCCGATCATCAGCACTTTCACTGTCACTGGCTGTGTCCATGTCACTTGAATCATATGGCATCTCACTTGTCTTTTTGGACACCATGTCATGTGCCAGCAACAAAAGTGATGCTAAAAACGAGCACAATTTTTTTTTCTTGGAAATGTAATTAAGTAAAGGTACGAGTATTGAATTTCAATAATACTCAAATAAAGAACTAGCTAGAACTGTACTTGTGGTTGAGATGTACACTTAAGGCACCAGTTTCAGTACAGGAAAGCAAGCAGTTTTCAGAACTAGAAAATGTCGACATTTTCTGCTATTATTTCCAACTCCTGTAATGAAATATTAAGGAATATTTTGCCATTGTTTCTGTGATGGCTGAATGACACACACCTGTCAGCCATGTCACAAAGGCAGGTGTGACTATATTGTGCAAGCACCCTGAGGCAGTGGTCCAGCATATGTTTTCTCCCTGCAAACAGGGCAATTGTAAGAACAGATGCCTCCCAGCAAACTGGTAGAGTCTGTGGAAAAATTGTAATGTGAAATAAAGGTGCAAAAACAGGTCTTCAAGTCAGCATATTAAGATCCTCCAGAAGGAAAAGAGGGAAGTGCCACCATATTTTATAAAGAAGATCACACATACCAGTGCTGGCCAACAACATTAAGTGGAAGTGGGCAGCTACCCATCGGATTCAACAAACTGTTGCCATGAACAGGTCACTTGGGCAATACAGACAAAATGTCTTGAAATATGAAATGCAGTATATGTTTGGAGATAGTTTTCAAATATGCCATGTTGCCAATATGTCAAAAATATTGTTGAGAACATTTCCAGACCACTCTTGTGTCCAGTGAAGTGCTTTTTGCACATGACTTCCAGCTTATGGGTCGCTGACTAGTGGTTTGTGTGCTGTGTAAACAAAAGGTAGCCCACAGGCTGACATACATCCTTCCACTAAATGCGATTAGATTTCCTGTGACATGAGTGATACACATATTCATTGTACACTGTACACTAGAGCAGACAGCGGCAGTACAATACACACATAGTTATATGCTACAATAGCATGTTCATATCATTTTTCTGACCATTGTGACTGTGGGAAGTTTGTTTTCAACATAACCCATTTTGGTAATCTAAGGTCATTTCAGCATTATAAAAAATTTAAATATGTTGAAATTATTTATTGGTATGAACATTGGTAATATTTATCACTTCCAGAATTCATTTCCAGTGCTTTCCAGTGCTGCCATCTGCAGGTTTATCTTGGCAAGAAGTGGACATGAACATTGACCTTGTGAAAATTTTGAACATGACCGTTCATTTGTCTCATTATTTGAGGCAGAAAAGGCTTTTGCATTTGAAAGAATGGAACAGTGATGCAGTCTGTATCTTTTAAAATGATTTAGTTGTTCATTCACTGGACATAAGTACCCACAGGCACACTGGCTTGCAGTGTCGAAAATGTAAAATAGAATTCAAATGAAGCTCGGCACACACTTCTACAATTGGTTCTTAAAACTGAATATGTAAATCATTGTGGCTGCAGTTGACCTTTTAGGATTTGGTGTCTTGCTATAGTGTGCCATTCAGACTAACACAAGCAACCTGAAATGCCCCTTTCACAACAAATAGACCAAAACTTGAATTTATCTGGAAATGTATTTAATTCAAGTATAAACAAATACAAAATGTATATATATTAACCTATATGAAATGTTAGCAATATGGTGCACTTCAATGCTTTTGCAGTAACTTGTGTGAAAGTACAAGACACATAAGGGCAAATAAAAAAAAGTGTATACAATGTACAATAACCTGATGAATGTAACTTAAATAAAGTACTTTTTATATAGAAACATTCAAACTGGAACAGATTCAGATGAAAGGGTAATGTCTTGGACGTTATGTACTGAGTTTACATAAACTCAAGCCCTTGTGCTCCCCTAAGCTGGTCAAATTTACCTTCCTAAAACAAAGAAATCTTTCTGAAACACAAACAAAAAAGTCACCACTGAAATAGGCAAAAGCTTCTGCTCTGCTCTGTACTCAATGGAGTGAAAGAGGAACAAGTCGCGGGTGCTCCAGGTTCAAATATCATCAGTAACCAGACAATAAAAATCCGTTCGGGCAGCGTAGCTCCGGGAGCCGAGGTCAGACACGTCGATCTCAGTGATTTTGGCTTCTGGGTCAGAAGCTGCTGGGGGAGCTTGGTCCCTGGACATTGCTTTATAGATAGGGAATCGTAAGCCTATGGATCAGAGTAGTGGATTGACTTATATTAATGATATATGATTCCAAAACATAGAGAAAAGTTTCAGAATGAAATGTAAGCCTAGTTATATGTAATACATTTATAAGCTACTGTTAAGTAATATGTAGAATATCTGGACAGTATAGTATGAAGACATACTGGAAAATTATGAGCAAGCAGTAGATGAACCAGCTTTTTCAATAATTTCTTACCCAGATCTCCTGCAGGGTCTGGATCAGGTCTGCAGTCCAGGTAGTCCGGCTGCACAGTGAGCATGGGGTCACTATCCCCCTGGAGCAGAGTCTGAGGGTCTCCAGACATCTGACTGTGGAACACCACTTTACGGGGCATGGCCAAGGCGAGTGCCTTCCAAAATCCAGATGATGGGGCCTGAGATTGAGAAACAATATTGTGTATTTGTAGGCATGATAGATCTCGAGAACTCTGAGCGACCGGATATTTTAGATTGGAGGGCCTCAGATCTCCTTAGTGTAAGGCCCTCTTTTGCAGGTAGTGTCACTAGCACCCTACCTGTGACCTAAACTGTGGCTGATTGGTACATATTAATAACAATAAGATGCAATATTTTTACACATAGCTCAAGTGGTTAAGGCTCTGGGTTATTGACTGGAAGATCAGAGTTCAAGCTCCAGCACTGCCAAGCTGCCACTGTTGGGCCCTTGAGCAAGGCCCCCAACCCACCCTGCTCCAGGGGTGCTGCATCATTGCTGACCCTGCGCTCTGACCCCATCCCCCAAGGATGGGATATGCGAAGAAAGAATTTCACTGTGCAGTAATGTAAATGTGACAAATAAAGACAGCTTAACTTAAATGAAAATGTAGAAATACAAAAAATAGATATTTATGAGAACCACTGCTTTAGCAAACTTATTAAATTGGTTAGATAACTGAACATACAGGAACATTTTTAAAAATGGCATAAACATTTGTTTGTATTCACAGTAAATTGTGTAATGTGGGACGGCTCACAACAGAATGTGCTCTCCAGATGAGAGTTGTGATTTGGGGCTGGTGATCTCGCAGATGCTGGATGATGTCCACATTCACATGCTTCTGCTGAGACTGAAAGATGATGAAGATGGGCTTCTGAGACAGCTCCAGCAGGTGAAATAAACCCTGTCTAAAAGCAGACCAAAACCCGACTGGATAGCTAGTACTGAGACAAATCAGCAAGATTTCTCTTCCACATTTAAAATCATACACACAAGTCAAATCTGATTCTTTGCTGACACCAATAATTGAAATCTTTAAAAAATTATGTTATGAGCCATTTGTACCTGAAGTTAGTAGCGCACCACTCCTGCTGTACGTAGGCCTGAGACAGCACAACGATGAGCCTCCGGCAGCGACTGATGTTCATAAGCAGCTCTGCAGATGGCTCTGAGGACACAACCCACACACACTAGCTTTCAGGAGCTGAGCAGAATTAAGTATAGGGAAAAAAGCCAACTTTGAATCTGCATAGTCGTGGTACTGTTGTCTAAAATTCCATGAAAAAGAAAAACAACAACTGCACTCTAAAAAGATAATACTGAGAGTATTATGTGCTGCGTCACTTCTGGTTCCACGCACACTGTATATCAAATTACTGCCATATCAAAAAATCAAGGCATGCAAATGCAACGTATTTTACATTTAAATCAATCCACCTGACGGACATGGACAGTAAGTCACTCTGTTATTACATGCCTGAGGGATATACCTGCTCCAGGAAGGATGTTTGTGTTGTTAAGGAGTAACTTATGCCCATACTTCGTCTCCAGGTGAGGTTTTAGAATAAAATTTACGAACTTCTGGTCATTCTCATCGCTTATGTAAGAAATGAAGGCATCGTAAACTTTGCCATCTGAGTGAGAAAAAAAATGATGGATCATGTTCAATGACACTGAAAATTATACAAGAAATGTCTTCTTTTGCCTGAAAGAAAACAAAAACATGATATGTCACTATATTTAATTACAAACATACAATGACTAAGTGCAGGCTTACCATTGATCTCATCATCTCCGTATGAGTTTTTATACCAGAGCTTGAAGTTGAGGTGGCATTTTGAATACACTACAGCAGCCAAGACTAACATTATGAACAGAACCAGGGATGCCAGCACTGCCCCTGTGTGACTGGGGAAGACTGAGTGAAAAGAAAAAAACAGTCATTATTATTCTTATTGCATGTTTGCATAGAGACCAGTCATCGGGAAACGGGTTAAACGCTGATTAGACTGATGAGATGAATAATAAAGAACAGTCCTGAAATAAATACTATTCTTTATAGTGCATGCAGACACATTGTGTGTATCATTCACAAACATTAAAGGTCATTATCAGCATCTGTCCTGGTCCATCACGATTTATATGATGTAGAAGAGGTCTTACTGGTGCTTTGAAGCCTAAAGCTGGTTGTATTGTTCCATATTTCACATGAGTAAAGACCAAAATCTGACTTTTCCTTTAGGCTCACAGTCAGTACGCTGCTCACCATCAGCTGGTCTTCATCTGTGAACCTGTAAAGGCCATGATAAATGTCATTTTCACCTTGCATCCGTTCCATTCAGGAGTGCATTCATGGTGAATGCTTTAAAAAAGTACTTTCTTTTTATTTCTGTCACATGGGGCACTCACCACTTGGATGTGTTCTGGGTGAAGGAACCAGGGCTGTGGAGAGGTTCTCCATCTTTGTTCCAATGCAGATGGGCAGATGGACATTCAGCCTCACTGTTGTTGTTGTAGCGCATCAGAACTGTGCAGTTCAGTTCGACACTGGAGCCTAGGCCGCCCCACACACCTGTCTCAGTGCTGCTGGGCACAAACTGCACGGTTCTGCTGCAAAGAGGCTCTGTATGTGAAGAATAGTACATGTACTAGTATGCATGGATTCAAATATTACAGAGAACATATTTAACAGGCAATATCATATGGTTATGTCTAGTCACGAATTGTAGAATTTGTGTAAATAATTATTAATTTCAGTTATTCAGAAATCTTTCACTTTATGGTAGGTGTACATGGTTCAGGAGAACATACACATTTCCAGGTCCATATACACATTAAAACAATGAGGTCTTTATTAGTCAGGCCTGACTGGGAATGGGTTATTTCAGCAGAACAAAGTGAAACCTTATTCTCCTGAACAGGTGAGGCTGATAATCATCACCTCTCTCTCTCTCTCTCTCTCTCTCTCTCCCTATTCTGACCCACAGTTACACTGTGAACTAAACTATACTATCCTTACTAATCATATTACTAATTGTTAATAGTATTAAATAGTATTCAGGTATTTATTAGTATATAAAGTGTAAAAATATATCAGAAAATAAGTTTTGCACACAAGGCTTACAGTACATGTGCTATTTCAGCTCCGAAACCGTAGGAGGTGCAAAAACATCATTCATTACATATACTGTAATATATATATATATAAAAACTACATGTTTAATGGTTTCACTACCTGCAGATGAAGGATTTGTTCAAAATATCCTGCTTCTATTATCCACTATATAGACATACTGTATAGAAGAAGAAGTTGCTTTCGGCTGCTCCCTGTTTGGGGTCGCCACAGCAAACCGACTGGTCCGCACAACAACTTGGCATATGTTTTACGCCGGATGCCCTTCCTGACGCAACCCTCCCATTTTTCCGGGCTTGGGACCAGCACTGCATCCAGTGGCTGGGGTTGAGGCATTGGCTGGGAATCGAACCCGGGCCTTCCGCATGATAGGCGAGAAACCTACCACTGAGCCACCAATACTGTACACATATACATAAACATCATCAATGCAACAATAAAGTAAGCATCAATGTATACGAGTGTGGTGGAGCTCGTATACATTCAGCTACGTACTTTATCACAGCCTGACCACTAACTTTTAAAATACATACTAAGGTATAAAACTCCAGTGTTAGCTCACAATCCTCATCACCACTGTAGGTAAAACATGCTGGGACTTTCCTGTTGTTTTCTTGCAGCTCAGGCAAGATATTTTTTGTTATCTCATTGTATAGCAAGATATCTTACCCTTGCATTTAAAATTGTGTTTGTCTGACCACCAAAATGTTAGCATTTTAAACGACAATAAATTATGATAGATGTGTATTAACATTTTATTTGAATGAATAACCAATATTCTGGATCTGGATGCGGTGTCATTACTTTTAAGTCACTCGTTTATGTCACAGTAACACATTGGCAAATTTCTAATAAGATATATTGCATTTTTATAAATGCTCTTTTTTCCCCACACTAATATTTTATTTTGAAGCATTGAATCTAATTTTGTGGGACACGGTGGCTTGGTGGTTAGCATGTTTGCCTCACATCTCCAGGGTTGGGGGTTCGATTCCCACTTCTGCCATGTGTGTGTGGAGTTTACATGTTCTCCCCGTGCCTTGGAGTGAGTAATGTGGTAGCTTAGTGGTTAAGGTGTTGGACACCTGATCAGAAGGTTATGAGTTTGAATCCCAGGTCCACCATAATGCCACTGCTGGGCCCCTGAGCTAGGCCCTTAACCCTCAGTTGTATAAAATGTAAGTCGTTATGGATAAAGGTGTCTGGCAAATGCCAGAAATGTAAATGTAGGAAAATATATACAAGTAAATAAATAACTTAAAGAGTGTACAGAGACACTTAACTGATAATGGTTGAAATGGCAACTTATTCTTCTGAACTTTGACCTTGGAAGATCTTATCAACTTCTTCTTCTTCTTTCGGCTTTTCCCTTCAGGGGTCGCCACAGCGAATCATCTCTCTCCACCTATCCCTATCTTCTGCATCCTCAACACTTGCACCCACTAGCTTCATATCCTCATTAATTCCATCCATATACCTCCTCTTTGGCCTTCCTCTTTGCCTCCTGCCTGGCAGCTCCATGTCCAACATTCTCCTACCAATATACTCACTCTCCCTCCTCTGAACATGTCCAAACCATCTTAATCTGTCCTCTCTAACTTTGTCCCCCAAACGTCCAACATGAGCTGTCCCTCTGATGTACTCGTTCCTAATCCTGTCCAATCTTGTCACTCCCAAAGAGAACCTCAACATCTTCAGCTCTGCTACCTCTAGCTCTGACTCCTGTCTCTTCCTCAGTGTCACTGTCTCTAAACCATACAGCATGGCCGCTCTCACCACTGTCCTGTATCAAAATCAAAAACAGTGACAAATCTATTTTATACTTATAATTTATACTGAAAATCTTTTAACATTAAAATCATATGTAGATCAACTTTATGTTACGGTAATACACCATAACAATTCTACCTCAAGATTTTTGGAGACATTTGTGCCAATGTCTTTGCAATTAGAAAAATTAGATGTGATATGTAATTGTGCCAGCATTGGCTGAATGTGTGTGTTTTTTCTGGGTGGTGTTTCAAATGTTGTTGTTACTCTCTAATACACACTATATAATCAAAGTAGAAAGGTGTTGTTATCTACATTGTACATTTATCTACAACTACCTACACAATGTCTGAACAGTATTGTACTGCATTGACTGCACACCAGCTACAAACTGCACATGTCAGAGAACTGTGACTCTTCTGCTGCCATTACAGCAAGCATATTATGTAAATCGGCAAGAATTAATTTTTAAAATAAAACTATTTTTCAATATTTTATTTAACATTTTGTTGAAGCAGATTTAATAAACTAAATAAATTACATACAACTTCTGGCATTTTTCACCAAAGACTGAGAGCCACTGCTGTATCACACGAGCGTAAATGCAGTACAGGTCAGTAAAACGAGAACAGAGAAGTGTGTTTGCAGTGTAAATATGATCTGAGCATGCTTCATTGACTTTCTAATGGAGTTCCTTTCCCTGTTTCAGACCAGGCCTCAGGTCACTATTCAAACAGTGTTGAGTTTTAAAGCTTGCTAAATGGACGTCATGACAGGTGTCTGGGCTCATCTTATATTTTGTTGACTTCAACAATACAAGACACATGTCAGCTAATTGTTTCTAAACACACGTCATTGACATGTTATAGGGAGCTGTTAGTCTCTTCCACATTCACAGATTTAAATTAAGAAATAAACATTGAAAAGATGAGAAGCATTCACACTAACACTGCACACAGAACCAGACCTGTGTTCATTTACATTTATTCAAAAAAGGGCTGAAAGCAGGGTGGATGGAACACAGGTTAAATGTATATATATGTATATATATATATATATATATATATATATATATATATATATATATATATATATATATATATATATATATATATTAATAGTAAATGCTTAGTTCTTTCAGGTTTTAGCTAACACAGAAACATCAGTAGTGAACTGGGTGACTGGTTCAAACCAGTTTGTTGACTTTTGAAGCTAGAGAGTTTAATTGTTGTGCTAAGAACAATGTGTCAGAAAATGGCAACAGGTTTGACCTAACAAGCTAGTTCATCCTGTACCCATGGGCATGAATCATGTCACACTGTGACTAAAATAAATCAACAGTACTGCAGAAAAAATCACACCTGCTGTAAATAAGGTCACAATCTCAATAAAGCATATTCTCGCTGTCCAGTGTGTTTTTAAATACAGAGCAGGATAAGGTTCTGACCACACTGACCACCTCCACCACTCATTAACCATTTACACCAGGGTTAAATATCCATTCTCCTGATACCAAGGTACAAAGCTCACGGTGACTTTTTTTCTCTTTAAACAAACACATTAACTTACAAAATAAAGAAAGTAATGCACTAGTTCCAACAACTCCGTGTTTTATCTTTCAATCCAGGGAAATTGAAGATATCTGACGTCACACGAGGTGAAAAAAAGAAAAGGAATCCAAAACATTTACACACTAGAGAGGAAAGTCATCAGTCTCACCTCCGGTCACGATCTGGAGCCATAATAAACACATGGAGAGACTCATGTGTCCCATCGCGTTGTTAACACCTTCATAAACCAGCCAGAGTGAACGTCTGGACTCCAGTGTGGAAAACAGTGTGTACATATAAATGTCCGAATTCAGAAACGAGCATTTAAAGTGAATTAATAACAAACACCAACAGACGAGGTGAGGTGCGCACAGGTTGCGCAGTGAAAGCGCAAAAAAAGTGAAGCTGCGTGTCACATGACACTCTACGTGTGCCGGCCTGGACTTACCCTTCACCTGGTCAAGCCTGGTTTTCTATTATATGGTTATATAGTCAGTACAAACCGGTATATACTATAGTTCTGAAAACTAGATGTTTTATTATTTTTCATGAACTATGTTTCTCTTTTTGCAGATATCTCAACCAGAAGTAGCAGTGTAGCTACATGCACCTGTAATGCGCAACTCAATCTAATGATAGGACACGGCATTATTATTATGATTATCAGTATTATGTTTCAAAAATAAAATACATAATTTTGCAAATCAAATTTTTGAATCTTGAGAATAAGATAAAAAATATTGCAGAAATAAAGTCATAAAAGTAAAGTAGTTAATAATTATGATGACAGACAATGCAACAACAACAGCAGTGATAATAATAATAATAATAATAATAATAATAATAATAATTATAATAATTATAATAATAATAATAATACGTTTAAAATACGCCCACAGATCAGAATTGCATTAAACTAATTGTTTATTTGTCTTGAACGTAGTTTTTAGTGCCAGATTTGAAAAGTTGACGTCTTTATAAAATACATTCTGGTTTATTGAAGGTGTCAAGGCTTCTGGCCATCTATCAGTATCTGACCCGTTGGAGGTGAGAACATCACATCAGTCTGTGTGTGTGTGTGTGTGTTTTCAGAACACTCACATGGCAGAAATCATCAAATATCAGTTTAATCAGTTTTGTTCTGTCAGTTAAAAATCTGTTCTGATCCGATCTATCTGCTCTGGTTCTGTTTTTCAGCAGACTGCTTTTGTTTGTTTGTGTGTCTCTTAATCTGGCTCCTGTTGTGATTTTTGCAGGCAGGAATAATGTAAATCAAATAAAAGCACATCCACACGATTGGAAACATACTGTATATTTCAGGTTTCATGATAAGAAGAGATTTGAGAATATGTTATTAGAAGAAAAAAAATTTTTACAGATCATCACGTGTATGGTCACTTACACCTACTGTCAAATGCACAGCAAGTCACTTCACAACTTCACAAACATCAATCTATAGATGATCAAAATTAATCTTTTTTTTTTTTTTACAACTTAACCTGTAATTTTAAAAGAAAGTAGTAGACTTGTAGTCTTTTCCATTCCAAAAAGGTTATCCTTCTTATTTACCAGAGACACTAACAGACTAACGTTTAGCTCAGCAGATGGTTTTGTGTTAGTGTTTGCAGCCAAAACAGAGTCCTGGAATTGTACAGGTCCTCATTTGCCTGGACAGATACCCCGTGACTAAGGGAGCAGGGGAAAACACCACTTTCAGTACATTGAGGCAGTATGACTTTGGGGAAAATGTAAATAATTAGTATGAAGTTTAAAGTGCATTGGCTTTAGGTTATTCATCTAATTTACAAAAGTGACTAACCTTGTTTTGCAAATTTGCAAAGTTCAGATGCATTCTCTTTAGTTTTCCTTGTCATCACCAGAGGAACTAACCTTTAGTTTTGTCCAGAACTTCTAGAGAAGCTTGTGTGCCTCAAGATAAACACATCATGTTTGAGATGATTGTTTAAGAAACTGTTTAGCTGAGTGAAACAAAACCACATTTTAATTAAAGTTTCAAGTGAGTAGCCTTTAGATTGCCTTGTTCTTCTGACTGACCTTTAGTTGTGTTGCTGGTTATGTTGTTGTCTTTATCACAGAGGTGGACTGTTTAACTCGTACAGGAGTGCGTGGTACTTCATAATGGAGATAGCAAAAGAAAAACAAACAAACAAACAAAAACCCAAGTGTATATAATTGTAGGGCAGCAAAATATAAAATAAAATAATAGTTTGAGTAAACATTAGCTTTGCTGGTTTTGCCGTAGTGTTTACAACCATGGTAGAGGTCTGAACTTGTACAGTAGCTTGTGTGCTTCACATTAGGTCCCCCATAAAGGTGACAACAAAAGATGCACAAAAAGACTCACATTTTTATCATGATAGCACTTCCTGTCTTTTATAAAAGGTTCACTTGCCTAGAATTAAGACTTTATTGGATTTTTTACCATAGTGACGAACCTAAATTCTGCACTGGATGTAGGAGTGCTTTTGTGTGATTCAAGGAAGTGATCATGTGACTGAAGTAGCAAGAGAGGTAAGACAAGACACAATGATTTAACACAGTGGAAAGACAAGTTATCTTAAACTGAAGGCTTTAGCTTTCAATCGCTCTTGTTCTTTAACAGCCTGACTAACCTTTAGTTGTGCTGCTGATATTGCAGTCTTCACACTGATGTCGAGTCCTGAACTTGTACAGCAGATTGTTTGCCTCAGGTTAGGTCCTCAGTAATAGAGACAGCAACAGAGGTAAGAAAAGACTGCTAAAAGTTTTTATCATAGTGGACTGATGTACACAGATCAGCCATAACATTATGACCACCTTTCTAATATTGTGTCCCCCTTTTGCTGCAAAAACAATCCTGACCCGTCGAGGCATGGACACCACTAGATCCCTGAAGGTGTGCTGTGGTATCTGGCACCTAATTGAGAGCAGCAGATCCTTTAAATCCATGGGCCCCACCTCGCAACTTACAGGACTTTAAGGATATTTACAGGACTTAAAGGATACTTTTGATAGATACTGACCACTGCAGACCAGGAACACTTGTAAATTTCCCATTGGGATGAATAAAGTATCTATCTATCTATCTATCTACCCCACAAGAGCTGATCCAGTGGTCTAGCCATCACAATTTGTCCCTTCGTCAAACTCGCTCAAATCCTTACTCTTGTCCATTTTTCCTGCTTCTAACACATCAACTTTGAGGACAAAATGTTCACTTGCTGCCTAATATATCCCACCCACTAACAGGTGCCATGATGAGGAGATCATCAGTCTTATTCACTTCACCTGGCACTGCTCACAGTGTTATACCTGATCAGTGTATAGTTTCTTTCCAAGTGACTAACCTTTATTTTTATCCTAAACTTGTACAGCAGATTGTTTGACTCAAGACAAGCACACCATTATTGTGGTAGTAAGAAAGGTAAGACAAGACAAAACTGTTTAGCTGAGTGAAACCACATGACATTTTTATTTAAGGTTCAAGTGACTAGCCTTTAGCTGCTCTACAGTCTCCCCTGTGCAGTCCAGTTCCTGGTACAGTTCAGCCTAATTAAGTTTAAATGTCCACAAGCTTAAGGCTGTTTCAGATAGCTTTAAATGTAAGATTTGTGAATTATGTTTTATTGTCTTTCCTGTCGTGAAGAAAAAGTGATATCCAAAACAAAAAGAGAGCAGAACATTGTTATGATGAAACAGAAGTGAACTCATGCTGAACTGGGTTTGATAAACGGGTCCATCATCACGTGCAGGAGCGTCACACTGACCAGGGTTTACAGTCTCCTCTGTCCAGTTCAGGCAGTAGTGAGCAAAATAAACATATCTCAGGACATTGGACCAAAAGAAAAAACAAACATAAAAACTCTTGACTTTTAGAATAAAATAAAAAGTAAAAAATAAAATAATACATCTTCATGCCCCAAGTTTAAAGTGTGTTTGTATTTTGATCCTTAAACTTGGTTGACTGACGTAATTAGCTGGCAAGATGAAAGACAAGTCGATAACAAAGCAGAATTTGTGGAAAACTGATTGAACAGAGAGCTAATTACATCAGGGTACACACACACACACCATTCAAAATACACTGACAGTTTCATGATGACATGCTGACATACCCCCTGACCACAACAGAGGCTGCATATACAGTATATACAGGGTCAATTGCGCTATTAGCAGCAGCTAATAACATGTTTAGCGTTAATCTTAGCTACTGCATTCCCCTAACACTGCCATTTGATATAAACAAACAAAATTATGAGTTTTTTATAAGCTCTTCTAAAATGCTCTCATCTTATTATGCTATTATCAAATTATAAATCAAATTATATAGGCCAGATATAAATAAGGTAATTTTATAATATATGATATAAAATCTGCTAATGAAACCATAGAAATTGAAAAAGTATCATTTAAGAGAGTTAAAATAGAATTTAAAATCTGATAAAAATGCTACATCTGGAATAACTATTTAATAAACATAATAAACATTTGATCATATCGGCCCAATTAATTTTTTATTTTAAAACAGGGTTTTTTTTTACATCTTATACATTTTATTCTGTATTTTTATATTTATATTTATCTATTTTTATTCCAAAAACACAAATGTTGCATTGCTTTACATACTGTATGTAAATGAAAACAGTAGAAAGACACACACACACACACACACACACACACCCAGTGCATTGTAGATACAAAAAATGTAGTGGACAAAGAAATTAAAGAGAACGTCAATAATCACCATAAAAATAAAGGACTGAATGAATACTTCACACTTCACTGAATGGACAGGGTTCACAATTTGACATCCTCTAGTCCAGTTTATTCTGCTGCTGATTGTTCTTCTTCTGTCTTCTGGTTTGGAGCATTTACTCAGTTTGTTATTCATTTATGCTCTTGCTGGGCTGAAGGTAAACAAATGAAAGTCATTAAACTGAAATTAGGATGTAAATAACACACGCATCCAGTGCAGTCAGGTCTGGTCCATCAGTGCGTTCTAGAGGTACAATATGAATTTTTATTAGAAATAAATAAATTTATTCATTTATTTATTCCAAAAAATACAAAAAAAAACCAAAAATAGCCTTTATTCAAACAGACTTCCAATAATATTTCTTTCTAGTATTGAATCTAGTGATGAACTTTATATTATTCTAAACGATGCAGTTGTTTGCAAACATTTTAAAATCAAATTACAACTGTTGTTGATTTTTTAATTAAAGAGATTAAATACAACCTATTTTAACCTACAAATTATTTTAATAAATAACTCTTTTCTTCTGCAAACGTTAATGCACAGTTTTGTGCATCATAAACGTAAAAATAGAAAAAATATTTATTAATTGTGGCAATTGATTGAAATGGCCATTTATGTTCTGTTTTTCCTTCATCAGTCTGCGGTATAAACAGATGTTTTTACATATTCCAGATATTCACTTTTGTGATGAGGTCATAAGTAAGGTTTCCTCCTGAAGACTTTTCCGTGCAGATCATGTTTTTTTTTGCTTTGCCTTTCTGCTGATCATGCAGGCAGATCTGTCCGAGAGTCTTCCATATCTTGCCTTGACTTCCACATATCTCCTTAAATGACGTTCCTTAATGACATTTCGGACAGTGGTGTGGACAGTATTTTGTATGCATCAGTTACATTCATTTTCAGAACCATAGACCACTGATAAGTGGAGTGCAGAGTTGTACAAGGTTTAAAGAACCAGAGAAGTATTCCTAATGACAATCAGGAATAGCAATAAAAGGAAGGGGGTCTAAAACAGGGCACATGCCAAATTATTCATACATTATACTGACAGTACAGGAGAGAAAAATACATTAGTATTTTTTTATTTTATAAGATAATCAAATATAAATTAACTGTGCATTAACATTTGCAGAGATGTTTTTAATCAATTGATCTAATTTGACCTAAAAATCAGAAATATACTGATGAATATTTGACCAGAGTTGTTCATACAACTGTAATAGGCAACTAGTGTCGATAATCACACAAATATCAATAAAAAAGGATCAATTTGACAAAGAAATTCTAAAATATATATATATATATATATATAGACATACACCGACCAGGCATAACATTATGACCACCTGTCTAATATTGTGTCAGTCCCTTTTGCTGCCAAAACAGCCCTGACCCGTCATGCACTGTGTATTCTGACACCTTTCTATCAGAACCAGCATTAACTTCTTCAGCAATCTGAGCAACAGTAGCTCGTCTGTTGGATCGGACCACACGGGCCAGCCTTTGCTCCGCACGTGCATCAATGAGCCTCGGCCGCCCATGACCCTGTCTCCGGTTCACCACTGTTCCTTCCTTGGACCACTTTCGATAGATACTGACCACTGCAGACCGGGAACACCCCACAAGAGCTGCAGTTTTGGTGCCATGATGAGGAGATCATCAGTCTTATTCACTTCACCTCTCACTGCTCACAGTGTTATGGCTGATCAGTGTATATATAAATATATAATATATAACTGTATAATAATACAATAAAATGGTCATTTTGATCACTCACTGCAGTTCTTCTTTCAGTCGTTTGAGTTTGTCCTGCAGCCTTGTATTTTTCACCTCTAAGGGAGAACTTGGGACAAACCATCCTGCGATGCACTTACACATCACCACAACATGCTGCCTCGACAAATGTCCAGTACATTTTGGGAAGGAGGAGAAATAGACTAAATAATTAAATCCATATTTAAATAATGATTATTGAAAATATAAACAATATAAATGTCCAAAATATGAATGTTATCTCTTATTTAAGTCAATATTATCATTTTGTGAGATGTTATACCTCAAAAATGACAACGAAGGCAAAGCGGACTGCCTGAATGACCCAAAACTGATTGGTCAAAGTGTAATCATCATTACTCCTATAGTCTCTATAGCTATAAAAACAACAACAACAACAACAAACATGTCACATCCCACTGGCACTCGAATGACCCAATCGGGTGAATATACACAGCAAATATCTCTCAAGAGAAATAAAGAAAGAACAGTAAATATTTCATTAATTAGATTTTCACTAACATTACCAGTACCTGCAGTGTGTCACATTCATGCCATTGTGAACGAGTTGTTTGGGTAAAAAGTCTCTTCTGATTTTTTCATCATTTGTATCAGCCATAGACAGAGTGTTATTAATATAACCCGACATACATCTGTGTGAGGGAAACAGAGAGAATGACTTTTTGGTGCTTGCTGGGTAATTTCATCATTCTGTGTAGTGTAATGTAGGATATATGTTCCACATACTCAACACCACTAGCAGTAAAATTAGCGCAGGGGCCATAGCGGTATCGATACACCAACCGAGGGATAAAATCAGAGGACATGCCAATGACTAGCCCATTGGCAATGACGGCTAGCACACCAATTGTTTCCAGAACATCTGTCCAAACACCTACAAAGGCCAAATGTTGAATGGTCATGTGTAATTGAACTTAAAGTTAAATAATCAGTTTTATTTCTTCTGCTCTCACCAATATCTTTAGTCTTCCTGGGAACCAGTCTTCGCTCCAGACTGACCATTTTAATAGCGTCCATTCTGATCTCAATGATGTTGTTAAGCAGAGCAAGCAGAGGAGCCAGAGGAAATGCAGCCACAAAGATGGTGGTGAAACTGAACTGGAGCACTAAACAGAGGGGAAATACACAAAGCACAAAAAGATGGTTTGAGAAACAAATACTGAAAACCTGAAGGAAGACCTGAACTCATGCTGCTTCTTTAAAAACATGTCTGTACCCATTTCTAGGAATTCATTGAAGAGGCTGAAGGGGTCCACATTATTAAGGTCAAAGTTCCAGAGCAAGTCTTTGATATTACAGTCGTCACACAGACTAGCTTCTCCTGTATCCTCCAAACAGTTCTTCTCTGAACACTGTTGAACCTTCATCACCTTCCGACTCTGTCGCCTTTTCAGCCACTGTCTGAACCAGCTGTGGAGAGAGTAAATACTTTTATATGCAATACAGCACTTCAGTTTTTTTTCAGGATACACTACACTGCTCTGTTAGCATATTTCCACAAAATTTTAAAACAGTCACTGAGCTTCATTTAGTCTTTTAGTTCTCTCTACGGAGCAAATAAAGTCACTCCAAATGTCCAGCCAAATCTCACTCCAAATGCTTATATGTAATATTTATTTATTTATTTATTTATTTATTTATTTATCTATCTATTTGTGTCTGTTTATTTTCCAAAGTCATAACTGTTGAAATGTTAAATTGTTAATTAGAAACTGATAGATTCTCTGCATAATTTGCGTGTTAGTTATTTAGCTTGGCAAGAATCCAAGAACTACATCTAATTAAAAACTGTGTTTTCACTTACAATGTAGTGATTGTTTTCTTAAATACAGGTTTTCTTAAATACTGTGTTGTGACATCATACATTTGTGTCAAAGTGTAATTCCAAATAAATATTGGCACATGTCTAATATTTTTTAAAAATATACCATATAGTCATCCATAAAATGTGAAAATACAAAACAAAACATAAATATGGAGCTATATATTTTAGAATATAGACAATTCAGTGCTCTTCTCCCTTACCAGAACCAAACATTATGTATACATCGACAGTTTAAGAAGTACTGACTTACGGGCCTGAAAACTGAAACACATTGCTGATGAACTGTTTGAGCAACATGATGATGGCCATCTGGATGAAGAGGTCAGTCAGACATCCACTAGCGTGACACTAAACACAAGAAACTCTCATACATGGTGATCTCCACTAGGGGGCGCCACACTAAATTTTAGTCAATTTCAGCTTTCTTTAAAATGCATTTACTGAAGAAGATGGCTGGCATGAGATATAATTTTGAGATGTAATATATGAGGATATATTTAGGTCACCTCCTCTAATCTCCAGATTCCTGCTATCCTCACATATCCACCTGGATGTCCATTTATCCTGCAATAAATAAAGAAAATCTTCCTTTGCTTAATAGTTGGCCTTCTTCATACCCACACTGTTAGTCACCAAATTATTAGAAAGAATTTTCCAAATAGTTTTTCAGCTCTATTTTGGCTTCTTACCTGCCAAGAAAGAATGCTGTGTATATGAGTGAGGAGAAAAGAGTGAAAAACTGGAAGGTAAACATCTTCACTGTGAAGCTTCTTTCAACAGCAGCATGTGAACGCACCTTCTCTAAAAAATAAAGGGACAAATGAACTAATCAGCAAAGTTATAGTTAATATAGTGTCAGAGATTCTTTTCCACATACCTAGTTCACATAACTTAAGGGCCACTTTGCGATTGATCTGCACAAGAATGAGAAAGAAAAAGAATGAGAAGGTAAATCGTACGGTTTAATGATAACACTTTTCTCAGATCTGTGCCATTTAGGAGGACATAAAGTTTTATTGTAATTGTAAGATAGAGGTTGAATAAAGAAGTGTGTTATGTTTTGTTTTACCCGGGTCATGATGGTTATTGTGAGGAAGTGCAGCACCGCGCCCAGCATGAAAGCCACGGTGCTGCTGTGTTCGCTGAGAAAAGGCCAGTTTGTATGCTTAGCAAACTCCACACTGGCTATTACCCTGAACACCACAATGGCCTGTGCCAATCCAATGATCAGAAGCAACTGTGAACATCACACACAAATACAAACACTTTAAGTTCTCATGTATACACCTCGACTCTGTATGCAATGATACGATCGCTTCGGAAAAGACTTTATAGATGAAACTCTTACTCCAAATGCGTTACAGCTAAATTTTCGTTACTTAATAGGTTAAAACCCCAACTTGGTAGGATCTCCTCACCATGAGCGTCATTAGCACCAGTATTAGTGTACTGCGCAGGTATGAGTGTCTGTACTTCATCGACTTGCAATTACGATTATTCACAATCTCCAGTATCAGCTCCTCCTGCACAGAAATAAATATGCATCCAAAAACACTTGACTAATACCTATTCAATACAACATAAGCTACTCTAACTACTGCTGCCATTGTATAACGTATGAAAAAAGCACACCAGTTATATTTTACTCCTACCTCTTCTTCACACCAGTCAAAAACTTTCCACTCACAGACATATGAGGCCGTGTGGAGTTTCCAGAACTCTAGAAACACAGTAGCTGGAGAGAACAGCAGGATTTATCTCAGTGATCAAATGGAAATGCTACTGAAGTTCTGAAGACTTTACACAGAAATTAGATCTTACCCCAAACTGCCATGAACATAGCAAATGCGACTGTTCCTTCGTTGTCGAACAATGTGCTCACCTGCGCAAAGTCAAAAGACAGAATATGACATCTAAGCCGTCCATTGAGTCTCTGTGCATTCAAAAGGCAAGCTTTGGTAAATAACCTACATGCAAAGGTATTACAGCAACCTTCCACTGGTATTTGTTGTAGATATAACAATATGTGTTTGATGCATTCATGTTAGAATACCTTTGCAAATGTGCATGTATCTGAGAGCCGCCAGACCTTACAGCTCTTATCACACAGTGGGCACATTATAATGTCTGATTCACACACTTCCTGTCTGTGACACAAGCACACACACAAAACTATTAAATTATGAATTAACATGACAAATTTGAATCCTAGAGAAAGATTCATTATCAATTAATATCATATGTAGAGATCGATGTTGTGTTATGTCTGAGTCAGAGCGCAGAGTTGGACAGGACTGCACTTCAGGATCAAGGTTCGGTCTCAAACAGCTTCTAACTTCTCTAGAATATTAATAACCATATTAGGTTGGATTTTGTTTATGTATAACATTTTTGAGTCACAGATATACACAGATCAGCTATAACACTGTGAGCAGTGCCAGGTGAAGTGAATAAGACTGAGTATCTCCTCATCATGGCACCTGTTAGTGGGTGGGATATATTCGGCAGCAAGTGAACATTTTGTCCTCAAAGTTGATGTGTTAGAAGCAGGAAAAATGTACAAGCGTAAGGATTTGAGTGAGTTTGATGAAGGGACAAATTGTGATGGCTAGACCACTGGATCAGAACATCTCCAAAACTGCAGCTCTTGTGGGGTGTTCCCGGTCTGCAGTGGTCAGTATCTATCAAAAGGATCCTGTAAGTTGTGAAGTTGGGCCCATGGCAGCGTCACCGCACAACTTACAGGACTTAAAGGATCTGCTGATAACATCTTGGTGCCAGATACCACAGCACACCTTCAGGGATCAAGTGGAGTCCGATGGGTCAGGGCTGTTTTGGCAGCAAAATGATGCCCGACACAATATTAGGCAGGTGGTCATAATGTTATGCCTGATCGGTGTATGTCTATCTTTCTCTAGAGCTTTAACAAGGCAATGAAAGCTAAGGGGATGATGTGTTTTATAGAGAGTAAGCAAAATAAGTGAAATGCCTGTCTGAGGAGGTGTAGAGAGCATGAGGCCAATGTATATTTTTTTATCTCTCCTAAACTGATCCCAGGGATCTGGTCCAAGATAAACGGAGTTGGTTAATATAAACAAAAGACATATGGAATTTACAAATGTCTTTGTATTTCATGACATAAGTGCTACAAAATATGTGACTAATGTGTTGCAACTGTGTGTGTAATGGTTGTAATGAGTGAAATCATCTGTTATCACCATAACACTAATACCAGGGAGGCATGTAGAACAGAGTATAGAAATATGAATAGAATCTCAGGTTAAAGAAAAAAAAGTAACCAAATAGTTTGATATAGTTTTTCATTTCTATCCACATTGTTTCATATGATTGCTTCTTTCTTTACAGGTTTGTTAGATTATTTAAGTCATTGCTTTTGAATGCTTAGGGTTTAGACTAACTCTGTTGAAGCACCTCCACTTCATGCTTCTCACTTGGTTTTTTTTACTGCTTTACTGTATTCCTGGAATGTTGTTGTTGTTTTTTCGGCTTCTCCCTATTTGTGGTCGCAACAGCAGATCATTTGCTCCACATATTTTCACTTGGCATAGGTTTTTACACTGGATGCTTCTGTGTTACTAGAATAAAGACTAAGTAAAAATGAACCAAAAATAACTTACAGGTGCATGTAAAATAAACAGCCCTGTTATCAATATAAAATTTTCTGCAGAAGATTTAACGTATCTGATATCCCTGTACAGTGCAGCAGTTTTTTCCCCTGGTGTCTGTGAGAGAAATAAACCTCGCCATTTATATTAGAAGGTTTCAACAATACAGGCGTTCGTGTGGGGCTGGGTGTTGGTGTGTGAATATAACAGGATGTGGTTTCCTAATACTCGCTCCATGCATAAATCTGTTTAGAAATCTTTCTTAACACTTTATTGTTGATCTGCTGCAATAGAGCATACGCTGTGATTTTAATACAATGTGTAATCTGTGGTTTTACAGAAAAGCTGTTTTTTAAGTATTGTTTGAGAATGTGTTATAGTGTAAGATGCTATGATGCAAATTCTAACAACGCACTGGTTGCAATTATACTATCGAATCATACCAGTCAACCTAATGGATAGAATTGATATAAATGACAATTAGACCTACTAAATAGTTTGGATTTAGACCGATCGGGCATAACATCATGACAACCTACCTAATATTGTGTTGTTCCCCCTTTTGCTGCCAAAACATCCCTGACCCATCGAGTCATGGACTCCACAAGATCCCTGTAGGCGTGCTGTGGTATCTCGCACCAAGATGTTAGCAGCAGATCCTTTAAGTCCTGTAAGTTGTGAGGTGGAGCCTCCATGGGCCCAATCTCACAATTTACAGGATATTTTAAATAGATACTGACCACTGCAGACCGGGAACACCCCACAAGAGCTGCAGTTTTGGAGATGTTCTGATCCAGTGGTCTAGCCATCACAATTTGGCCCTTCATCAAACTCGCTCAAATCCTTACGCTTGTCCATTTTTCCTGCTTCTAACACATCAACTTTGAGGACAAAATGTTCACTTGCTGCCGAATATATCCCACCCACTAACAGGTGCCGTGATGAGGAGATACTCAGTCTTATTCACTTCACCTCTCACTGCTCACAGTGTTATACCTGATTAGTGTATAGTGTAATATTATAATACCTTCACATAATATAACATAACTTACATTAGAGGGTTAGGCTTGAAGAAAAATAGGCCATAAAGGAAGACTATGACCCCCAGCAGTGCAGCAGGGATGAGCAGAAACGTGTACCAGCCCAGCCAGAGGAAATATAGAGCCACTTTTTCTCCAAAGTAGTGTCTTAATAAACACAAACACACAGGGAATTATTATCCTTCATCTCAGTTTCCAACACATTTTATAGTTACTGATTTGTGCTGATTAGATCAATGCACAGTACCTTACATCACTTATGGGTTGCCCATTAAAGCAGGCAGTCCATCTAGCCCAACTCTTTCTCAGTTCTTTCTGTTCCTCTTTCTTAAGTGGAAAAATAAAGAGAGACCATACTTACTAACTGTGTTCAATAGTTAAACTTATTGTAATAACCTTTACATTTTTCTTTCATCTGCCTCTATGTACTTGCATTAAAGTAACACATCATCAGCTACTAACTGGGTAAATTGCTCTGGAAATACTTTTGATAAATTTTCAATAAGAAGCTCCTTAATAAGCATGACACGAACAATATAAAGAAGAAATTCTCCTTTTTTAATGGGAAGTATGGGTATTATGTGGATAATGCAACAATAAGGGAAATTCTAAACGTACTCGAAACCAAAACTTACTGAATATTACAAAGTATATATATATATATATATGTATGGACACAAGACCAGACTAAACATTTCTGAATAGCAAGAATAGAAGAACAAACTAGTTCAAACCTCATGGAGACAAAATGGTGCCTGAAATACGTCCTGTTTAATAAGGTCTGACAGATACTCTGGAGCACCTGAGAGCCATGAAAACATACAATGGATTACAGGAAAGTTAATGGCTATATATATATATATATATGGTCATGGGAAAAGAAGGTACACCCTCCTTCAATTCTATGTTTTATTACTGAGGGTCTAAATAACAATTGTGTGGACGCAATCAACTTTTATGAAAACAAATAATCTCATGTGACGACAACAACAACATTCACTGACACTAGAGAGCATTTGTTTCTGCACAGTTCTCTTAGGATCCATCTATAATATCTCAGTGGGGTTGAGGTCTGGACTATGATTTGGCAATTCCAACATTTTGACCAACTTAAGCTCCTGGACAGATGGTCTCACATTTGTCTCAAGAATATTCTTGTATAATGTGTTCATCCTTGTCTCAATAGCTTAAAGTTTCTCAGGATCTGTGGCTGCAAAACAAACCCAAACCATCACCCACCCACTGCCCTGCCTGACAGATTTATTATGGGTTTTTGTGCTGAAACACTTGGTTTTTTGCCAAATATGGTGCTGTGAAGGATGACCGAACCTCTCCAACTTAGTCTCAGTCCAAAGGATCTGGTTCTGTGGTTTGTTCAGATTCAATTTTATAAGCCTAAATTGTGCCACTTTTTTTTTTTTTTTTTGAGAGAGAGAGAGAGAGCGAGAGAGAGAGAGAGAGAGAAGGCTTTTTACTGGCAACCCTTCCATGAAAGCTGTTCTCATTCAGTCTTTTTTTCTTTTTTCTTTTTTGTTGTGAACATAAACATTTAATGTGCTTACTGAGGCCTGTAGACCACATGATGTAGCTCGTGGGGTTTTCTTTATATCTCTACGCTTTATATCTCTACAGTCTGACCCTGGACTGAATTTGCTAGCACACCCACTATTGGGAAGCAACTATCTCTAAGGCTCTCCATTGTAAACAATCCTTCTCACTTTAGAATGGTGGATTGTAAATTGTTAAGAATTGGCCTTCCAAGAGTGATGAGTAGTAACAATTGCTTCTCAGAGGTCAAGGCTGATGTCCTCCAAAACAGCAAACTGACTGACTTTCTGCACACCAGTGCACACTAAGTGAAGCCCAACCCCTGAAAAACAACACCTGAATTCAATGATTTGGAGGGGTGTCCCAAAACATTTGGCAATATAGTGTATTTTTTCCCCATCTGATTTCTGAAATTCAGTTTACTTTTTCAGAAACAATGATTACTAAATGAAATCTCTTGTGTTTTTGTTGTCACCTGAATGTTATTTGGTTGTTATTCGATTGTATAATGTCCAGACTTTTTTAAGTTTGTATTAAGCAATGCCACGATCAGCATGCCATATTTACTCATTGTACTGAATTAATGAATAGACAAGATTATTCAGATGCATGCACATGACTATGAAGTAATGCTAAATCAATGATACAGTGGTACAAGAACTTACCATTAGTGTCTATACAGGTGTGGTGCAGGATGTAGTCAACTATCCGTATCCTACAACAGACATCGGACTCTAAATGAACTGGCCTCATGATATAACAGGCCATGATCCTAAGCATGCGTGTTTTTGTGCCTGTGTTATTACCTTGTTGATTGCGGTATACTTCCCTGCTGCTCACAGCTCCAGTTACACGCATCAGACACTTTAAGCAGATATCGGTATGTCTCGAAGATCTCTTTCGGGGCTTTGATCCCATAAAAAACTTTGTCATCATCTGCAATTTTCTGCCACACAAAAAATATAATCAGTTTAAGATGTATTCATCTCTCTGAACTTTTTTTGCATAATTTGACATAATGATTTTAATAAGTCAGCAAAAAAACAACCTAAAAATACCGTTATCTTTAAGTTCTTGTCCTTCAAAGCGTTGATGAACTCCAATTTCTTCTTTAAGCTCACTTTTCTAGTATCTTTATCCCTTTCCTGGGCCACCAGAACATAGTCGAAGGACTTTGGGGAGTGCTAGCAGGATTTGAGGTATGTTAAAACCATGTACATAGAGATTTAAAAACCAGCTATGAATTTAAATAGTATTTGTGGCATATTTACTTACTACAATAAATCAGCCAATGGGGGTGGGGGGTGGGGGTACCATGTTTAAGGTTATGATATGTGATGCAATGATTCTCACCAAAGAAAGCGTAGAAAGGCTCCCAGTGCCACTTTCCTTTTTTACCACCCCAATCACTTCCAGTAGTTCAATGCTTCCCTGCAACACCATGAATACATACAGAATTACAGCATCACATTACCAACCTTAAACTTTCTCAATAGACTACGTGTCAGAAATACGCACACGGCAAAAATAAAAATAGACTTCTGTCTGACCAAGTGCATTTGCTTTTACCTCTACCACAATGACGGCAGCGATTAAATGAAAATGTGTCTCTTAACAATGAACGGAATGCACAGTATTGCATATAGAGTTTGTTTGGTATCAGGGGAGAGGCTTTTTTTATAGAATGAATGGCAAGTGACTACTACAACTGTTTGAAGCAGAAGATTAATCTTTAGAGAACTTTTTTTTGTTGTTGTGCAGATCTAATCAGTTTCATATCTGAGAGTATTTTAATAGAATTCAAAACTACACTGATTCATCACTTTGGAGGATTAAAATCCGCTCTCAGTTCCTCAGAATCACTAGGAATGACATGTGATGAGCGTGGTTTCTGAAGTGACAATATTTCAAAGGATTTACATACTTTGCTAAGATATGACATTTGATTAGGAAAAGCTAATTGTGGACCAGAAGAAACCTTACACTGTTTTCCCCTAGACTGAACTGAACAATCATAAATAATACATCACACACACACACACACATATATATATATATATATGTGTGTGTGTGTGTGTGTGTTTTATGGGTGAGTTGGGTGTGTTAATAGTAATCTAGTAATAGTAATAGTGAACGTAGTAATAACAAGGTATCCCTAGATTTAATAACACATTTAATATTTTCTGTAGGTTTTGCTAGAAGACATTCACACAAGTGCAGAAGGAAGTGCTTTTTAAAGCAAGTGCCCAAAAAAGTGATATTAATCCAAAACTAATTCACTTTGTGTGTCTTGAAAACCTTACATTGTTATTGTTTCTGATCATGTTATGCAGCTACAGCTATAGTTTATATCACAGTCTATTGTGTAAATATAACTCTCAGTAACTAGTCTGCTGTATAACATCTGCTCAATTCACCTGCAGTATAGTGTCTATTTTCCTCAGTTATGTTCAGTGTGTTAATGAGTGTGTAGTTTCCCCCTCACCTGTCTCCTGTGGTTAATTTTGCGCTCCATCACTGACGATGAGTCCAGATCCAGGGGAGAAAACTTGCATTACCTGGAGTGTCCTCGGCATGAGCTTTAAGTCTGACCTGACACGTACCCGAAATACTGCCTACTTCCGCAGTTCTACACTGACTGAGTGAGAATCAGCATGAACAATATACTCGGAATGTCACCTGTCAGCTTTCTGGGATGAGTCCCATTTCAGGTAGAGGTTAGTACGTTTGCTTACTAAACAATCATTAAATGGCTAATTAATCAAATGCGTCATTCAAACACTCAGTCGGTTTAAAAAGGAACAGGAACATATGTGTAAAATTCAAGGATCAATGGATCATTTCTAAAGGTCATGACACATTTCTAACACTGGGTGGCAGCAGAGGCTAATCTACAGAAACTGGTTGACCTCCGTGCTAATCATGAGGACAGGAGCCAGGGGGGAATGGGGTCACGGGAGTTGGTTGTCACATTTTATCAACATTTTTTAAGGCATGTAGCTACAAAACACACACACACACACACACACACACACACACACACACACACACACACACACAAACTTATTTATAGCCTCTCTGGTATGCCATGGATGCTGTTAAAAAAATGTTAAGCTCTAAGTTAGAAGTAACTACATTTTCTAACCTGGATATTTAATGTGCATTCAGTTTGAAATACAAAAATTTATTTCATTCAGCCTACACAAAAATAATAATAAAGCAAATAACTACTACATTTCCACACTGTCTAGAATCCCTACCAGGCCTGTAGTGTAATATGAGCTTTCCAAGAACAAACTTCCATCGTCCTGTCTTCGCTTTCCAACAGCTTCTCTTTTCCCCAGTATATTTGTAGTTCTCCATATAGAGTGCTAAATTTCAGGATTTGGAGTCAACTATTGATTCATGAGTGCTGTCCTGTATCCTTCCTACTCACACCACTGTACAGCACACAGGGCTCAGGACACTCCAGTGGAAAAAAAAAACATCATATAAATGTATATTACATTAGCCCAAGTTGTGTGATTTGACTATATTTTGCTAAAGCTAGCAAGATTACATGCATTGAAACCCTTTAGTGTTCCGTTTGAGATGATACTATGCTTCTAACATTCATACTAATTTAGATGGTAGAGTATATACTGCAAGGTGTGTATGTCATCTGGCCCAGAGCTTTGGAAAGTTCTGGTTAAGTTATCTTTGTTTTGCCCTTACTCAATTATTATTCCTGCATCAAACTATGCAAAAATATGTAGCAGCTGTCAAATTAAACACTTAGACCAAAACCTTACCTGCTGTTTACATCCAGACTTCAGTAGTATACGACAAAGAAAACAAACCTAGTGCTGTGTGAAATATAACCTCTGCTGACATGACATCTTTACCCCCATAACATCATAAAATATATTAGACCCAGCGTACCCTGTTATGTTATTGCTGACCTATACATGGCTGTCCTCACATCTGTCTTGTCCTCAATCTCAAACATCTGGAAAAATAGTAGCAAGATTGGAGGGGCTGAGGTTTAGGAAATAAGCACCTGTAGCACTATTTCTGACAATTTAGCCACACCCTTGGAAAAAACATGGTAAAATTGCTAGGCCAAAGTGGTGTACTAGCCACTTAAAGGACAGATTTGGCCAGTGGTGTCTATATACTGGCTCTCCTGCTTACAGGGTAAAGAGGATGACGGAGGAAAAGACATGAATACAGCATCAAGGAAACTGCTTTAGACCTGGTTTTGAACTCGATAGTTTAAATATAAACGTGTACCAAAAATAAATGTTATGCTATAATACACCCTTCGAGTTTTATATATATATATATATTTCTATACTATTTCTGTGTGTTCTGTTCACACTGCCTGATTAAAAAAATTATGAACTCCATTGTGGCTGGAATCCATTCCCCACTACTGAAATAACATATGTACCATAATTTGTGCATTATAAGTTTAAGGACCATTTTCCTTTTAATGTCTGTTTTCCTGTGTGTAGGTTTGTCCTCTGTTTTATTAAACAAATTGTATTGATTAAAATAAAATAAAAAACAACACATTGTTTTTGTTTTCACATTATTAATAAAAAGAAGATATTTGTTAGAAAGTCAATAAGCTCTTTACACGGTTTCCTTTACGCCGATTTCTTTATGCTACTCCCCTTTAAAGGCCAGTCTGGTGAAGTGTGTGTGTGTGTGTGTGTGTGGTTTGTGGGCTGAGTTCTAGCTGAAATACCCATGTAAGATGACTCTTGCGCTGAACGAGGCGCTGAGCCGTTAGCAAGCCGCTACTCTACAGCGCAGACGTCTGGGGCGTGGGCTACAGGAAACAGCCCGGAGTAGTGACGGAGCATTTTCTTTATTTTTGATAAACTTCTGAAACATTTTGGAACAATGAGTCGAGGACCGGAGAAGTCCACCCAGGACACACTGATTGAGCTGAGCGAGACCGCGTCACAGGCTGGTGGTCAGTGTCTTCATTTTTTCCACAGGCGATGTGTGTGTGTTTCTGACCAGGAGTGTGCCAGAGACAGTACATTTCCTCTTCGCTTATTATTTTACTTTTTACACTTGTTAAACTGCTACACACACACACACACACTCACACACACACACTCACACACTTTATTTTGTGTAACTGTTACCTCCTTTCATATTGTATCATTTTTAGCGTTTGAAGTTGTTAGTGCGACATTTCTGGAAGTTAAAACCCCGACATCATGCTGTCCTGTGCGCGTTATAGTTAACACCAGAGAAAAATGATAAATTTTATAATTTATATTTTTAATTCCATTTAATTCCTACACTAAAACAGGTTGTGATTTCCATTGTTTAGATAAATATTTGAAAGTTAGGCCTATAGGCGTGTACCTCAGTAGACTGTGGATAACGGGATTGTGTGAGGTAAAGACCAGGAGACCTGTACAGATGGTCACTTCAGAGTGTGTTTGTGTTAGGACTCCCTTTAAAACACTGTCTCAAGCTCTAAATCTTTTTAAAGATGTTCTCTCTCTCTCTCTCTCTCTCTCTCTCTCTCTCTCTCTCTCTCTCTCTGTGAGTGGAAATATTGTCACTCCCTTATAGCAGCTGCTATTTTCCTCAGTCTGCCTGGGAAACCCTTCTAAATAAACGGAAAGCAAAAAGCTAACACACTAGCTTCAAGATTGTTTACTGTCAACATTTTGTCATTATTAAAAATATATATTACATTGCAAAACAGTTACAGGATATGATATTTCATCTCTGGTATTTCCTGTGTAGTTTAGCAATAAGAGCTGTAATCTGTCCTTTATGTAATGTTAATCAGAAAAACACTTCATCTTTATTAGAAAGGTTTAGCTTTGCTTTGTTCTGTGTCTCTGTCTGGAAAAGCTCAGTGAGATATTAACATTTCCAGGCCATTTCCCAGGAATTGCACCATTACAAATGCTTGAGGACCGTGCTGACACGGTTTAGATGTCAGATTAGGATAAGGTTTTAAATGTTCACGGTGTCAGTAGATTAAACATCAGAACGTTGGTGTTTAGGAGGATGTGTGTTGTATTGAGAGATGTAAAGCATGACAATCCTCTACTTCCATTTATAGATACTTTTTTTTTTGCAGTCAGATTGTTAAGAAGGTAAGAAGAACATTACACTTTAGCACTTTACCCCATCATCACCCCACCATGGAACTGCAGACATACTTTGCCCTCTGTTATCACACAGTGATCGTGTGTGGAGATAGAGCTTCTAGGCACTTTGTTTTCAAAACAGTTTTGCTGAGTGGTTACTATGGCGACCGAGGAGCAGTAGAAGAAAGTCTTGTACTTATTTCACACAGGGAAGCAGAACTGAGCGCATTTCCGTTTTCATTTCCATCGGCCACGAAGTATGTGTTTCAGGTAGTGTGATGCAGCAGAGACTTCCTGATTCAGCGACGTAAAATATGAGTGCATTAGTGTAGAGGAAAGGACACCAAGGTTTTTTGCCCCTGCAGAACTGCCATCTGGTGGCTTATTCTCTGCCATTTCTGTCTCACAAGTGACCTTTTGTGTGTAGGGTGTATCACAGCCTGATTATGAGATGATAGTGGTTGTAAATTTTGCACATTATCTATAGGGACAAAGGCTTGTTATCTTCTAGTTAGTTTTATGGTCAACCAAGGTTTCTGGGCTAGTCAGTCAACAGAATTATCATTTTCATTACAATCATTTTAAGGGACTGAAATTATGCTATCTAATTAGGTTGAACCTACAAACTCGATTCCAAAAAAGTTGGGACGCTGTACAAATTGTGAATAAAAACAGAATGCAATGATGTGGAAGTTTCAAATTTCAATATTTTATTCAGAATACAACATAGATGACATATCAAATGTTTAAACTGAGAAAATGGGTCATTTTAAGGGAAAAATAAGTGGATTTTAAATTTCATGGCATCAACACATCTCAAAAAAGTTGGGATAAGGCCATGTTTACTACTGTGTGGCATCCCCTCTTCTTTTTATAACAGTCTGCAAACGTCTGGGGACTGAGGAGACAAGTTGCTCAAGTTTAGGAATAGGAATGTTGTCCCATTCTTGTCTAATACAGGCTTCTAGTTGCTCAACTGTCTTAGGTCTTCTTTGTCGCATCTTCCTCTTTATGATGCGCCAAATGTTTTCTATGGGTGAAAGATCTGGACTGCAGGTCGGCCATTTCAGTACCCGGATCCTTCTTCTACGCAGCCATGATGTTGTAATTGATGCAGTATGTGGTCTGGCATTGTCATGTTGGAAAATGCAAGGTCTTCCCTGAAAGAGACGACGTCTGGATGGGAGCATATGTTGTTCTAGAACTTGGATATACCTTTCAGCATTGATGGTGCCTTTCCAGATGTGTAAGCTGCCCATGCCACACGCACTCATGCAACCCCATACCATCAGAGATGCAGGCTTCTGAACTGAGCGCTGATAACAACTCGGGTTGTCCTTGTCCTCTTTAGTCCGGATGACATGGCGTCCCAGTTTTCCAAAAAGAACTTCAAATTTTGATTGGTCTGACCACAGAACAGTTTTCCACTTTGCCACAGTCCATTTTAAATGAGCCTTGGCCCAGAGAAAACGCCTGCGCTTCTGGATCATGTTTAGATATGGCTTCTTTTTTGACCTATAGAGTTTTAGCCGGCGACGGCGAATGGCCCGGTGGATTGTGTTCACCGACAATGTTTTCTGGAAGTATTCCTGAGCCCATGTTGTGATTTCCATTACAGTAGCATTCCTGTATGTGATGCAGTGCCGTCTAAGGGCCCGAAGATCACGGGCATCCAGTATGGTTTTCCGGCCTTGACCCTTACGCACAGAGATTGCTCCAGATTCTCTGAATCTTTGGATGATATTATGCACTGTAGATGATGATAACTTCACACTCTTTGCAATTGTTCTCTGAGAAACTCCTTTCTGATATTGCTCCACTATTTTTCACCGCAGCATTGGGGGAATTGGTGATCCTCTGACCATCTTGACTTCTGAGAGACACTGCCACTCTGAGAGGCTCTTTTTAAACCCAATCATGTTGCCAATTGACCTAATAAGTTGCAAATTGGTCCTCCAGCTGTTCCTTATATGTACATTTAACTTTTCCGGCCTCTTATTGCTACCTGTCCCAGCTTTTTTGGAATGTATAGCTCTCATGAAATCCAAAATGAGCCAATATTTGGCATGACATTTCAAAATGTCTCACTTTCAACATTTGATATGTTATCTATATTCTATTGTGAATAAAATATAAGTTTATGAGATTTGTAAATTATTGCATTCCTTTTTTATTCACAATTTTTACAGTGTCCCAACTTTTTTGGAATCGGGTTTGTAATTGTTATACTCATTTAATAAAAAAAAAAAAAGATTGGGCACTTTTTAATGTCTAGATATATACACTATATTGGCAAATGTTTTGGGACACCTCTCCAAATCATTGAATTCAGGTGTTGTTTTTCAGGGCTTGGTCTCAGCCCCTTAATTCGCTTGATGCTTCAGCATACCAAGACATTTTGGACAATTTCATGCTCCCAACTTTGTGGGAACAGTTTGGGGATGACCCCTTCCTGTTCCAACATGACTGCACACCAGTGACCAAAGCAAGGTCCATAAAGACATGGATGAGTGAGTTTGGTGTGGAGGAACTTGACTGGCCTGCACAGAGTCCTGACCTCAACCCCATAGATCACCTTTGGGATGAATTAGAGCGGAGACTGCGAGCCAGACCTTCTCGTCCAACATCAGTGCCTGACCTCACAAATGCGCTTCTAGAGGAACGGTCAAAAATTCCCATTTTCCACTCCTAAACCTTGTGGAAAGCCTTCCCAGAAGAGTTGAAGCTGTTATAGCTGCAAAATGCAGGACAACTCCATATTACATTCATGTGCATGTAAAGGCAGACGTCTCAGTTTTGGCCTGGCTCGCAGTCTCCACTCTAATTCATCCCAAAGGTGATCTATGGGGTTGAGGTCAGGACTCTGTGCAGGACAGTCAAGTTCCTCCACACCAAACTCACTCATCCATGTCTTTATGGACCTTGCTTTGTACACTGGTGTGCAGTCATGTTGGAACAGGAAGGGGTCATCCCCAAACCGTTCCCACAAAGTTGGGAGCATGAAATTGTCCAAAATGTCTTGGTATGCTGAAGCATTAAGAGTTCCTTTCACTGGAACTAAGGGGCCGAGCCCAACCCCTGAAAAACAACACCTGAATTCAATGATTTGAAGGGGTGTCCCAAAACTTTTGGCAATATCGTGTACTTTGTCTTTATATGTTAAGTGGGCTGTTATTTCTGGGTAAATAACAGGTTACATACACAACTCATACATGTGGAAATAAGTTATTCATCCTCACAGTTTCTTTCAGCTTGAGCTGCTGAGCAAGTGAAGGCCAACTAGCAAGACAAAGTAAATTTAGTACTGCAAGTGAAAGCAGGGACAGATGTTCAGTCTTATGATTAAAATCATCATTGGTATCCAACATTGGTACAGTCCACTCTTGCATCATTACATCATACAGAGAATCTTGTTTGTCCATGCTTGTTATAAAAATGTGCTCGTGATTCACTCGTGTTTCAGAAG
Source organism: Hemibagrus guttatus (assembly GCA_033459395.1). NCBI lineage: Eukaryota > Metazoa > Chordata > Actinopteri > Siluriformes > Bagridae > Hemibagrus > Hemibagrus guttatus. The sequence continues at coordinate 634,931 of JAUCMX010000013.1, read as the reverse complement.
TGTTTTATACTTGCCTTGTTTTTTTATTTTGATATTGCTATATATGTAATATAGCACATAGAATCATAGGAATCAAACAATTTATCATATCTCAGTTGAGTTAGATTGTAAACGTTGTAGAAATTTCACTGATAGAATAGAAAAAGTCTACATACTTGATTTGCCCTTTTATTTACCTAGAGACTTATCCTATGGTGTATGTATTTGCACTATGATAAGTGAATATGTGAGATTAATAATGATACAGATGCTAGTACATGTAAAAATTCAGGAATACAAACGTGTAGGTTTAGTGTTTTTGTTTTTTTCACATTCTATTGTTAGGTTGATGTCAGAATCAGTCTCCTGCTGCATTAGATGTGTTTTAATCTGGCATGTTACAAGCTAAACTGCAGCTGCGTGTGTGTGTGTGTGTGGGTGTGTGTGTGTGCGGGTGTGTGTGTCTATGTGAGTAAGTGTACATGCCTGTTGCCTCTCCTAATTCAAGATAAAGAGGAAGTTACTTTTTCAGAGGGGGGAGTGTGGGCTTGATAAAATTGAACAGTTTATTACACTTGACATAATAAGCTGTGTTTTATAATGAGCAGTATGTTTCATCATGCAGTATGTTGAATATGAGGATCAGTGTTCATATCACTCTAAGAGCTTCATATTGTCACAGTATGATGTGCTTTATTGTTCCAGTCCTAGTTGCTGCATTGTTTCCACATAACCGAGACATTTAGTCAGTGTGATGTTTGCAGAAAAGGTGTGTGGGTTTTTTAATATTTGCTTAAGTGCAAGCTTCTTTATACTGACTATGAGGTATGGTTATGAAGTCATTGGGAGCTGATGAGTATGATGGATGATGTGCACTTACAGAGAATGAAATCATAAAGGAATATGGATTTACTCAAACCCGTCCCTCTCTCTGGGTGATGTGGTCTGTGTGTGAACTGTTACTGACCGATACAAGCTTCATGAGATATTAACATAATCTGATATTGATACAATTTAAAATATTCTTTTCAAATGAATTTTTTGTAGTGATAACAACTCAGACCATTGCCTGACCACAAGACTGGTGGTGCACGATAAATACACTTTAGATGATTACTTATGTGAGTTCTGGATGTGAAATTGTTGAGCAGAAGTGTACCGTACTGCACGATGTTCCTCAGGCCAATAAAGCAAGGTCTTGTGTATCATACATGTCCCCAAACCTTTTCCTTCTGATTAGCTTAGCCTATTTGGACTGTACACATGCTTTGAGGCAGTTAGGTTCCCTCTCACATGCTCAAGACGAGGTAGAGCTCATCATGAAGTAAGAAATTGCTTTCGAGCTCTAGAAGCCTGTTCCGGTCGCACATGCGACGACTGTTCCCACCAATCAAATGGCAAGGTTTCGTGTATCATACATGTCCCCAAACCCTTCCTTCTGATTAGCTTAGCCTATTTGGACTGTACACATGCTTTGAGGCAGTTAGGTTCCCTCTCACATGCTCAAGACGAGGTAGAGCTCATCATGAAAACTAACCGAAAATATCTGGATTCATCTCATAGAAGCAAAATCTGTTTTCCTGGAAACAAGACAACGCAATTATCTCATGCCTATTACTTTAGGACTGTTCTACACTCGAGTATCAAATTAAAAATAGGCACATTTAAGATTAGAAATAAGAAAGTCATTACTTTTGTGATGTCAAAAGAATTCAAATTTGAAGTGGATCTATGCACTGGAAGTACACAAATTTCCAAAAGTTTTGGGACACCCCTCCAAATCATTGAATTCAGGTGTTGTGTTTCAGGGGTTGGGCTCGGCCCCTCAGTTCCAGTGAAAGGAACTCTTAATGCTTCAGCATACCAAGACATTTCGGACAATTTTATGCTTCCAACTGGGGTATTGTGCTGTTTTTAACTCCACTTCCTTACACAGGGACGCTGCATGGTGTTGGCGTTGGTCTGTTTAATATGATGTGCTTTCAGCCAGTGCTAACACAAACCATGTAAAACATTAGACAATACTAATAATAATATTATCAGTCAGCACACCCATTACCACATGGGCAAACCTGGTGGGCAACATGCCCATGAGGCTCTGGTCAACAGAGGGCTGTCAAAAAGCATGAAATGGGTAACGCTTTATTATGCACTTTAAACCTAACATTACAGCTGTATTCTTTTAATCGTTATTTTGTATTGTTATTAATCTGTGATGTGTACAAGTGAATAAACTTTACCTCCGTTTCTGGTGTGCTGATAGATGGCTGCACTGGTGAGAGCTCAGGGCAAAATCTGCCGCTGCTCTGTACTGCTGCTTCATCTGCTTTTTAGGTCTGTAGAGGACTTTTTCCTGCTCTGTCCTCTCTCCTGCTATTGCTTTAGAGAACCTAGCTTCACACCAAGCATTTTGTTCAAATAAACAAGGCTCAAACCCTGGTTTGGAACATGGTGAGGTCAGGCTGAGTGTTTACTGCAGTCATAGAAAAATCTATAATTAGATTAGGGCCATAAGGTTAAAGCTCTAAAGGTCCCAGTTTTTTCTCTGCAAAGTACAAATGGCCAAAAAACAAATATATTAAATATCATACCATGCTTGGGTGGATAAATAATTAGGCAGAAAAACCCCAAACCTCTAAATCCAGTGTTTTTAATGGCAGAAAGCAGTTAAAGCATCCTTCCCAAAACAGCTATAAAAGACTATAAAAGATTCAAGACATAATGATGACCTTCAAACATCTAAACAATAATTCAGAAAGTGTGATATAAAGGTGACTGCTGACCCCTTACGGACTACAGGGCATTGATCTTCAGTGGTGTCCAAGATGATTTTGTAATGAAATTCTTCTTTGATTGACACCAGTCTGTTTTTACTTTGGTTCATGGTTACATTACCCACAATGCCACTACCTGTGATAGGGGTTCCATTAGCATTTGGTTCTTGTTTCATCTCTGAAATCCTTTTCTCAGGTCCAGCTCTCCAAAAGTGATGGCTGTGTATTTTTTAAAAATGTGTTTTGTTCCTTTTTTATTCTTCTGCTTGAATTGATATCGCAAGCACAAGATTCTTCTTTTAAGCTACTATCACTGGACACATTACATAATTACCTAATATTATAACCATATTCATGTGCAGTGCATGTGGATTAAAGAGGGCTTTGGCTGAAGGTGTTGTGGTGATGTCACATGCCGTGTTTTGGTCCAAATCTGTGAAAAATCAACTCCAAATTTCGTTTGCATTCATTTTTGCGATCAGAAAATCCTCAAGGGACTGATTTTCTTTATATTTTTAAATATAAACAGTGGTGAGTGCGACATACAAATACACACACAATCTCTGCCATATTGTGTTACTGAAATGTGATATTATTCACCTGGTTTATTTATCTTGTGATTTATTTATTTTTCTCGCACTGAGGTGGAAACAAATCAGGGTCGTGTTGTGCGGCTGCCTCGTTCTTGTTCTTGATAAAAGTCCTGAAGGCCAGGTTTAAATACATGAGGGATTTTCCACTTTCCACAAAGTGTTGCTATACCCATTAACCTTGCACATTTCAGTTTCAGGTTCATGTTATACATCTCTTACATAGTATTTCAGCTTCTCGTGTAGCTTTCTTTTTATGTTCTTATTATCTGGGAGGGTTTTATCAAATCACTCCTGAGATTACACTGATCATTATCAGATTGCTTCGTCGATAAAGCCGAGACAAATTCCACTCGAGAATAATTGATTAAACCGCATTCAGGTGAGCAGAGATCTTATAATATTGAGCAAAACCTGATTTACAAAGTTTCAGCATTTTGAGATAACTAGCCCGATCCAATGCATGTATAAGAGCACTCAAGGAGCGTCAGTAGAGATATGACATTTATACAGACAAGTTTCATTCAGTAACTTCTATAAAGTCTTTCCTGGACTGCTAAGAGGGCTTTAAAATCTACCAGAGTTGCATGCTCTCCTTATTCTTGTTTCTTTCTCTGACCTGCATGTTCAGGCCATGTCCACAATAATACGATTTGTCAGCAGCTCCTCATAAACACTGGTTTTGTTCAGAATAAATGTACAGTGGTAAAAGAAAGACCTCCCGTAACATGAACTCTAGATATGAGGATTGTATTTTTAGAGAGTTAAACACTACTTTTCCACATTCTGCTTGCTGTGGATATGTTAAATCATTCATGGACAGGGGTGGATAGGGTTGTTTTGTCCTGCTCTTTGTTTGCTTTGAGCAGCTGCTCTTTATGATCATGTTTTTATGTTTCAATTTGATTATCTGCTTTCCTAAAGACCTTTAGTTTTATTTACAGCAGCTAGGCAGCATATGCACACAATTCCGCCATTCAGAGTAACAGAGGATCATGTTTTATTTGCCGGAAATATTGATAAGTCAGAATCTGAAAAACATTAGTGCATGTCCCGGTGTTGCTTTTCACGGTATGTAGAAATAGTTCAGTGTTTAATTTTTTTGTAATAGAGTTGCAACATGTATCATAGATGAGTAAGACACAGGAAATGATGTCATGTAGAGAACATTGTAAGAATGATGTGAATTCTCTTTCGTTTCTTTTTTTTTTGTCTTTTATAGAAGATAACAACGGTTTCTTTCCCAATTCAGAGAGGGTGTCACTTCAGCCTGCTGATGCTAAGGTAATTCATAAACACACTCTCATACACCACCTCTACATTTCACATGATATCTAGCTATCTATCTATCTAGCCATAATGCCAGCCTGCACCAGCAGGGGGAACCCCAGGCACTGTTTCCAAGTTTAGCTGCTTCTCTTCAGGAAGTTCTACCCAGTTTCAGTTCCCTAATAGATCAATATCACAGAGCACTACAGAGCATCAGCAGTCACACAAAAGACTGCTTCAGTACTGTTGAGTAATATTCCAGATAATAATGTGCTAAATCTGCAGTGCTCTCTGATCATGTGCTAGTCCCTCAGTGTTGTAAAAAGCAGGCTAGAGGTGATGATGATGATGATGATGATGATGATGGTACACTAAAGTATGGATTATCATGCTAGGCTTATTTCTTAATATCTTCATAGCAGCAGTACCTGAAACCTTGACCAAATCATATGAGGTGTACACTTCAACAGATGTTACATGTACTTTCACCAACAAGCTCTGACATGCAAATGAACCTTTCTTTTGAACTTGTGCTTTATTTGAATATGAAAATCATCATGGCTACAGCACAGCACACTATAATGATGTCTAAAAGGCATAGACTGTATTTTTAGCAGTATTTGAGGAAGGCGATTGAATTGTGTGTTTTCCTGTTGTATGATTTGTGTGTAGGGGAGACGATATCTAGAGGAAGCTTGTATTTTGCTGTGATGCACAATTACCTACTGCCTGCCAAATCCTAGATTACTAAAACTGCAGCCAGGAAAAAACACCACTGATATTTTGTTTGTTATTCATGCAGCTGCTGTTTTATCATTTAAACACCATTATACTCGGTTCATTTTTCCTCATGTTAAATCTCTTCTCAGAAGTTTCATGTCTCATTCTTGGCTTCACCTGTTCACTCGTACCTGATTTCAGCTCACCTCATCACTGCATTACTTCTCTTCCTTTCCTCAGTCCTTAGAAAGTCTTTGTTCAGAGTCCTGTGGCTCTGTGTCTAAGAGCTCCAGTCACTCCTCAGTGTGTTTGTGTAATAAGTGTGAGCAAAAACACACTGAACCTGTCCAACATCTTTCAAGCCTTGCAGGGGTAAGAGGCGTGTGTATTTGCCTGTTATATGATGCTTTGTTTGGGAATGCTTTGCCAAACTTTTATTATTTTTGTTACTCTTGTACTAACTGGACTAGGATATGTCATGAAAGCTACAAACCTGCTTAGTTGAGTTGATTTAGGATACTAGGCCTAGTTCTCTGCTGGCTTTAATGCGCTGGTGGTTCACCGCCTGTTCTTAGTCCGTAGCACAGAGTGGCATTTTAGACTTTATCCTTGGCCACAAGATTTCCTTGTGATGGTGAAAGAAAAGTACAGGAAGATGAGTCTGGCTGAAGCATGAAAGAACCAAATCATTTGCTTGTAAGGGTGAAATGGAAATTTCTAATATATTTATGAGCTGTAGAATGATGTTGTGAGTGTTGTTTACTCTGTGGACATTTTATTCTGAAAGCCGTTATAATTTTCAGCAGAATCTGCAGCTGGGAGATTTTTTTTTATTATTGTTATTAGACCTTTAATTAGATCTTTAGAATGAAGTTACTTATATTTCATGATTGATCACATTATGCTGTGGCTCAATGTGATGTTCTTTCCAGAGCTGATATTACCAGAGTGACCTATCATGGCAAGAGATTCAAAATGACCTCCAGATTGTCTCTGCACATTTCCCGCAAAGGTTTTGAATAAATGTATTTATATATATATATATATATATATATATATATATATATATATATATATATATATATATATATATATATATATATATACAGTGGGGCAAAAAAGTATTTAGTCAGCCACCAATTGTGCAAGTTCTCCAACTTAAAAAGATGAGAGAGGCCTGTAATTTTCATCATAGGTACACTTCAACTATGAGAGACAGGATGAGGAAAAAAAAATCCAGAAAATCACATTGTCTGATTTTTAAAGAATTTATTTGCAGGTTATGGTGGAAAATAAGTATTTGGTCACTTACAAAAAAGCAAGATTTCTGGCTCTCACAGACCTGTAACTTGTTCTTTAAGAGGCTCCTCTGTCCTCCACTCGTTACCTGTATTAATGGCACTTGTTTGAACTCGTTATCAGTATAAAAGACACCTGTCCACAACCTCAAACAGTCAGACTCCAAACTCCACTATGGCCAAGACCAAAGAGCTGTCAAAGGACACCAGAAACAAAATTGTAGACCTGCACCAGGCTGGGAAGACTGAATCTGCAATAGGTAAGCAGCTTGGTGTGAAGAAATCAACTGTGGGAGCAATTATTAGAAAATGGAAGACATACAAGACCACTGATAATCTCCCTCGATCTGGGGCTCCACGCAAGATCTCACCCCATGGGGTCAAAATGATCACAAGAACGGTGAGCAAAAATCCCAGAACCACACGGGGGGACCTAGTGAATGACCTGCAGAGAGCTGGGACCAAAGTAACAAAGGCTACCATCAGTAACACACTACGCCGCCAGGGACTCAAATCCTGCAGTGCCAGACGTGTCCCCCTGCTTAAGCCAGTACATGTCCGGGCCCGTCTGAAGTTTGCTTCAGCATTTGGATGATCCAGAAGAGGATTGGGAGAATGTCATATGGTCAGATGAAACCAAAATTTTGGTAAAAACTCAACTTGTCATGTTTGGAGGAGATAGAATGCTGAGTTGCATCCAAATAACACCATACCTACTGTGAAGCATGGGGGTGGAAACATCATGCTTTGGGGCTGTTTTTCTGCAAAGGGACCAGGACGACTGATCCGTGTAAAGGAAAGAATGAATGGGGCCATGTATCGTGAGATTTTGAGTAAAAACCTCCTTCCATCAGCAAGGGCATTGAAAATGAAACGTGGCTGGGTCTTTCAGCATGACAATGATCCCAAACACACCGCCCGGGCAATGAAGGAGTGGCTTCGTAAGAAGCATTTCAAGGTCCTGGAGTGGCCTAGCCAGTCTCCAGATCTCAACCCCATAGAAAATCTTTGGAGGGAGTTGAAAATCCGTGTTGCCCAGCGACAGCCCCAAAACATCACTGCTCTAGAGGAGATCTGCATGGAGGAATGGGCCAAACTACCAGCAACAGTGTGTAAAAACCTTGTGGCGACTTACAGAAAACGTTTGACCGCCGTCATTGCCAACAAAGGGTATATAACAAAGTATTGAGATGAACTTTTGTTATTGACCAAATACTTATTTTCCACCATAACTTGCAAATAAATTCTTTAAAAATCAGACAATGTGATTTTTCTGGATTTTTTTTTCTCATTCTGTCTCTCATAGTTGAAGTGTACCTATGATGAAAATTACAGGCCGCTCTCATCTTTTTAAGTGGGAGAACTTGCACAATTGGTGGCTGACTAAATACTTTTTTGCCCCACTGTATATATATATATATATATATATATATATATACACTACCGCTCAAACGTTTGAGATCACTCAAAAATTGTATTGTTTTATAAGGAAACACCCACAAAATTAGTCTGAATAGAAAATATAGCAAAAGAACAGGACATGCTGACATGTCAGAGTTAGAAATAATGATTTTGATGGAAATGATGAATGCTTTCTTCAAACTTTGCCTTCATAAAAAAAAAACACCTTTTGCAGCAGTTACATCCTGGACATTCTAGCTGTGAATTTTTCAAGATAATCTGATGAGATTTCTCCCCATGCTTCCTGGAACATCTCCCACAAGATGGATTGGCTGATGGAGTCTTCCTCTGTAGCTGAAATCAAGCTGAAATATGCAAGTGATCAATGAGTGAACAATGCAGCACAAAAAATTTGGGCCTTAATCAACTTAAAAATGCAAAAATAAATCATTATTAGGATTCACATTTACACAAGAGATTTGGTATCCTGTTGAACAACATTTTATTCTATTAAACACTTATCTTTCTACAGAGAGCTTTACATGTAATGAGACTGATCTCCCTGAACTTTGAATGCTTGACTTCAAATCATGTAACTGGCATGTGTCATGGCTAAATAGCTTATTCATTTTGAGCAGGATAATGGTTGTCATTCCTGTGCATGCCCAGGTTTTGTCAGCGCTTGCATGTTTTGCTCCTGGCATGATTAAAGTCAGATAAGTGACTGTCTCAACCTTAAAACTTCATTGTGCTACATATGTTTACATTCAGTTTTTTTTTAATACATCAGATTTCCTAAGAACACATGCCCTCCTGTTTATCTTCACATGATCTACAGAGTGCAGTGGTGCATGAGATGCTGCTGATGTGTGAGAGATTTCTGGCCAACGGTCACACACACGGTCAAAGTGACTTGTGCTTTTAACTCTGAGAAATGACGTTCTCTTACCACTTTGTCTTCCTTTTTGCACTCAGCTCTCTGTCAGCTTTTCTTGACACAGTTGAGTTGTGAATACACTTCAAGTTGGCACATCATGCACACATCCTTTCAGGATTTTAAGTGCCATTACCTTGGAGCATGTGTGAAAAAAGGCCTGGCTGTGTGTACATGTTGTTTCTCAAATTTCAGCTGGTTTCCCCACAGATCTGGAGGAAGAGAACTCTGTTTCTGAAGTATCGCTCCAGGGTACGCCATGGTAGAGAGGGTTGAACTGAGTTTGGCTGGTTGACTTGAATGCTGAATGCTTTTTTTTTTTTTTTTTTTTTGGCTTGTTTGTATGCTTTACTTGGTTTGTTTGCCTGGTTGAAAATGTTGATATAACTGCATTGATGAGGTCAGCAGTTTGGCTGATGTACTGCAGTACAGTTGATCCCACCAAAAGAGTCAAAATAACTGAATTCATTGAACTTCCGAAGTGTGTCTTCTTTCAGATTTCAAATCAGAGTTTAGATATTAAAATGTAAATAGAAATTATGTATATTCCCATGTACATGCTCTAAAAAACAATATTTGAAGAACAAGAGTGACTCCATTAAGTAAATTACCTGTTGGAAAAATTTTACCCTGATGATTTTTAGTGTGTTTTTGTTTTTCAGCCCTCATCTACGGTGGCAGAGAAGTGCAAAACACAATAACAAATCAGACAAGGTGTCAAGGACAATTTAAACAAAGCGAAAAAGGTAGGTATAGTTTATGAATGGAATTCTTCCCTCTGATTGGACGAGACATCGGTCACTCAGGATCTACAGGAAGTCCAGAAGGTTGCAGCAGTAGAAAGTGGATTGGTGTGTGTGTATGAACGCAGCTCTGCTCTTATAGCGCTCCTTACATCCTTTAATCCTTCCTTTTGGTGTTCCAAACATTCCTGGTGTGTTTTTAGAGATCGCAATATATTTTTATATACACTATCAGTATATCCCAAATCACGCCATATGAACGCCCTTCCTCAAAGTAGCGCTGAATGAACTCCATTTTCTTTCCATTGTCTGTACCACTTAGCCGATCTATTCTCGGGTCACGGGGAGCCTGTGCTCGGGCGTCATCGGGCATCAAGGCAGGATACACCCTGGATGGAGTGCCAACCCATCGCAGGGCACACACACACTTGTTCACTCACGCAATCACACACTACGGGCAATTTAGAGACTCCAATCAGCCTAGAAGCATGTCTTTGGACTGTAGGAGGAAACCGGAGCCCCCGGAGGAAACCCATCAAGCACGGGGAGAACATGCAAACTCCACACACACAGTGAGCGGGAGCGAGGCTCGAACCCAGGGTGCTGGAGGTGTGAGGGGAGCACCTCTTATAAAGATAAATAAATATATATATATATATATATATATTGTTATTTTCTTTAAAAGATTTAAAGTTGCACTATCGAAAAAATATGATTTAAAGTGAAGGCAGAACTCCACACATGTACAAGAAATAAAGATGTTAAATACAGATGTCTCGTCCAATCAGGGGGAAGAATTCCATTCACAAACTATACCTACCTTTTCCGCTCTGTCTGATTCGTCCTTGTGTCTTCAGATTTGTTATTGTGTTTTGCACTTCTCAGCCGCCGTATTCATCAGATTAAAGTCTAACATCATACTCTTAATTAAAGGGTAAACAGTATGATTTAAATGTAATATGCATTGTTTCTCCGGGGTTTATTTATTTAAAAACAGATTATTAAATAAGTCTTTAAAAACACCTGCATTATCCTGCGCTGTCATTAGACTGTGTTACTATGTTATGTAACATGTATAGGTTTTGGATTTGGGTGATATTAAGCAATTCATGGGTGATGACTGGTATTTGTGTTTGTTCAGTTTAAAGGCACATTACAGTATAAAGTATACTGGAGCGTATGCAGTTGGAACAACTGTACAACATGAATAGCTTAAAAACAACAGGAGAATTTTATCTGTTTATTGTCCACTGTGTAATGTCCTTCAGTAAAGCTCGGTGAGTGTTTAAACACAATATCTAATAACTTACCAAAAGTAAATAAATAGAAATAAATGAACTCTGCTCCAGACACCACAAGATGTCCAAACAAGGCTGTGATGAAACACAGACATTTATCTCCACTTTAAAGCTTTGTGTCAGAATCCGTCATATTACAACACACAGTATTACAAAACCTCTGATAAAGAGTGCATCATTACACTACTGGAGACCTCTCAGGTTCTGTAAATATAAAACAAACAAAATCAAAGTATAAATGCTTAAATTAAATAAAAAACCTCAGTGTGTTGGAAAATATGAATCATTGTGTTGGAAAATATAGGAACTTCACTGGCACACAATTTCCTTTAATTATGGTGTCGTCATTCCCTGTTATTTTTTTCACACATTTAGGTAGAGGAACTATGGGGATATAATGAGGAGCAGACATGCACGCACACTCACATACACACACACACACATATGCACAGTATTATTCTGAATGGCATACAAGTGCATTAGACGTTTAATTTGGGGGGAAACCACACCTCAGTCGTCTCCTCAGATCCTGAAATATCGCGTTCCTCCCTCCTCATGATGATAAGCTCTCTGTAAACATGAATCAACATCATTAAACGTTTCTTATATACGAGTCTCTCATCATGCCTTATTGCATAATTATTACGTGTCTGTTATTTGAAGGAGTTCTCGTGTGGCATTGGGTGGGGCATTTTAACTTAAATACAGATCTGTAAGCTCCATATGGTGCCACAAACGTACATGGAGTATTATAGCTTAGCTTATGATGGACTGTGTTTTTAAAGAAGAATTCTGCACATAGTTCAAAGACTGTAGTTGCTCAGATTTGGCCAGTGATCCATTGAGTGGTTTTTCAAATATAGAACTTTCCTGTGGTGATATAGAATTAGGGGTGGTTGTGTTTAAAGAGTGCTCTGACATGAAGCGAACTACAGTGACACGTGTAATCTACAGCGTATAATTAGGTGACACGTGAGTGCTGGGTATACTGGGAGAGGGAAGCACCCTCTTTGTTCACGTTTCTAATAAAGTTGGAGGGTTACTGTACATAAGCATCTGTTATACAAGTTGTGTGTGTGAGAGAGAGATGTTTAGTAGGGCTTTAGTACGTCTCACTAAATACAAAAACAAAACAGCTCCCGAACCATTTGATGTAGAATAAATGACCAAGTATAAAATATTCATTCTTGTGAACATGGGAACTTATTCCATGTTGATTCAAATGCAAAACATATATTCAAATAAATTCCCATTGTAATCAAAAACATTAAACATACTGGCAATTATTTTGCCTTTACTTTGTAAAGGTAATGGAAATAATCAGAGAACACTATGCATTTCATTAAGGATTATTTCGGACAGAATGTGGACACAGGTTGTTTTATGACGCAGAATATACACAGCCGGTTCGGTGCCCTACTTTTATTCCTTATAGGGCAAAGAATGTATGCAAATTTTTGGGTTCAGAATTATGCAGAGAAGGACGATGTCACCTTTTGACACATTTCAAGGGATTTCACCTTAAAGTGTCAAAGTATTTACGGCTCTTTAATATATAAAAAAGGACATAAAAATGAAATGGTCTGTAGTAGTGGGTAGTTATTGAGAACACTGCATCCCCCTCCTCTGTCCCCTGTTAGTATTCTGTTAAATCTCAAATCACAATCAGGGCTGTGGCCAGTGTGCTTTGCCTGCATGCTGACGTCATGATGACCAGCCCCCTCTCTGACTCTGCTGTGGATGACTGGGCAAGTGTGAGCTCGCTCTCCTCACACATGCTACACAAGTGGAATGGAATGCAGCAGACGTTGAGTGTGTGAGTACAGCCTGCGGGAGTGTGTGCTGTTGGTAAATTTAATGTAAGACAATCTGGAAGCGCTCTATTAATGCAGCGTCTTGAGGAGGAGAACGTCATGGAGGAGGTAACCTGATCTTTACTACTGCTGTCTTCTTCCCCTCCTCCATCCCCTAGGATTTTGTCTTCTTAAGGATGCTTGGACTGTGCATAAATAAATCAGATGAAGGCAGTGATGGAGCTAAGGGAAAGAATGTGTCTTGGATGGGTGTGTGTTTGTGTGTGTGTTTGTTTGTATAACTGTATCCTGGGAATCAATGTGACTTCCTGCTAAAGACTGCAGCTAGATGGATGATTATAGAGATGACGTGAACAGCAGTCCTCTGCTTTGCAGCTAGTTTGTTTAGTCAGATGTCCTTCAGCAAGAGTGAAGAGAAACTGGTGTTGTGCTTCCATAGCTTTAGAGTGAATGCTTTACTGGTTGTGTAGTATAATTATGTGTTATTTATAGCCTATGACAAACAGCTGCAGGACTATCCATCCCTTCTTGGAGCATGGGGCAGTAGGTCCAGGGTGTTTTTTTCAGGAGGTGGTATTGACTGTACAGAAGCCTGCCATGTTTATGTCTAAACCAGTGTATTCACTGTGCATGTCTCTGCATCCAAGAGACTATAATAAGTTCACACTATAGATTAAATCTGTTTCATGCTGTGGTGTGATGTGATTATGTATTGATTTTACTCGTGATGTATATTTTGATATTGTTTGCCTATTGCTGGCTGCATTACAAGATTCCCTCACATTTACGCTATTATATGTTACTTTTCAGATAAAAAAATATAGCAGTCTATATTATAAAACAGTGTCGTGTAAAATAATAGTCGCTTTGCATTTTCCAATATTTGGAAAATCATGTTGACGCTGAAGGGAGAATAGCCACACCTCCTCCGCTGTGACTGACAGGCACAGAAGCCACGCCCCCACTTCTGGGATAGATAAACACAGAGAAGCATCAAGGGAGAGAGAGATGGAGGATCAGAAAGAAACTGACCATGTTCTTGGAATTTAATTTGATAAATTACTAATAACATAAACAGCGTAAACTCTGGTAATGAACTTACTGATAAGAGCACGCTCGTATCATTTCATACACACCTCATTTTCCTTTCAACATTTATGCTTCAAATCAGTGCACTTGTTTATGTAAATCATGTTGAATTACATCAATATTAAAATATTTGTTTCCTTACAAAGCTTATGTATGGGATGCCAGCGTTCAGAATAAGATCATTTTCAACCTCTGTGCACTGGAGCTACAAAGTGGAGAAAAAACATGGATGCCTCCATGGTCATCTAATGTGTTAAAGTTGACGTTAACTGCTATGAGTAATGTTGTACATTATACGGCCAAAGGTTTGTGGACACCTTAGCATCATGCTCATGTGCTTGTCAAACATTCCTTGCCAGATTTCGTCCCTCTTTGCTGTTAGTAAAGCCTTCACTTTTCTATGGAGGCTTTCCACTAGATGTTGGAGTGTGGCTTTGGGGATTTTGTTCATTCAGCCACAAGAGCATTAGTTAGGTCAGGCACTGGGTGTCTGGTGTCGAACAAGCCCGAGGGTCATTTCACCATAAAGATATTTAGTGAGTTTAAGGTCACGGCTCTATGCAGGAGTACTGGCTTCCATCTGTGTGGCAACAGTTTGGGAAAACCCACATATGTATTTGATGGTGTTTTGGGTGTCTACAAACATTTGACCATGTAATGTGTTTATCTTCTCAGAGAGCAGAGTGTTATATATTTAACAAGTGAATATGTCCCTATGCTGAAAAATCTATAGCAAACCCTAGCATATTCAGTATGTATGTAATGCCTAATTAAATGTATTATGTATTACAATTTAAACGTTCCATATTTAAACGTAAAAAGCACAACTTGGTTTACTGCTGATATTGCTGAACTAAGGATACTAAGGAAGACTTTCAGGTCAGAATTCCTGAACATTTACTGTTAAGGTCATAGTTTCAAAAGACGGCTAAAATTCCTGATATATCTTTGTTATCTACATGAAGTTGATGTGTTGTGGTGGATTTTGTGGGTTTAGAATAAAAAGGGTTGAAAGCTTGTTGTGTATTAACCTGCTTGTTGTGCCAAAATGATAATGCTCATTAACATTACTGTGTTTCTACTAAGAAAATAAAATTGATCAAAGCAGCTGCATTCTCATGTAATCAAACCGAACAATTTGTGTCTCACATACAGTTTGTGTTTGCGTGCAGGTGGATAAACAACACCAGAGTAAAGACTCCGTGTACTTCCGAGATGGTGTCCGGATGATAGATTTTGTTCTCTCTTATGTTGATGAGAAAGATGGAGAAAGAAAACAGGTGAGCCATGTTAATAGTTATTGTTAAATAACAACAATTTGATCAGCCATAACCTTAAAACGAGTTGTCTAAAAGGAAGGACAACCAGAGAACCAGTGACAGGGTCATGGGCAATCGATATATAGCGGACTATTCAGAAACTGCTGAAAACGTTAATGCTGGCTATGATAGAAAGATGTCAGAACACACAGTACATCACAGCTTGCTGCATAGGAGGCTGTGTAGGTGCAGACTGCTCAGAGTGCCCATGCTGATCACTGTTCATTGTTGAAAGCTTCATCAATGGGCAAGTGAGCATCAGAACTGGACCATGGAGCAATGGAAGAAGGTGGCCTGGTCTGACGAATCACGTTTTCTTTTACATCATGTGGACAGCCAGGTGTTTGTGTGCGTTGTGTACCTGGGGAAAAGATGGCACCAGGATGCAGTATGTGAAGAAGACAAGCTGAAGGAGGCATCGTTTTGCTCTATGCCATGTTCTGATCAGAAACCTTGGATCCTGGCATTCATGTGGATGTTGCACCCCTTCATCACAACAGTATTCCGATTGTTTCCATCAGCAGGATCATGTGACCTGCCTCACTATGAATTGTTCAGGAACGGTTTAAGGAGCATGACAAAGAGTTCAAGCTGTTGAATTGGCTTCCAAATTCCCCACGCAAAATGTCTGCTCCATGGAGGCCCCACCTCACAGCTTACAGGAATTAAAGGATCTGCTGCTAAGTGCCAGACACCACAGCACACCTTCAGAGGTTGATGGGTCAGAGCTGTTTTGGTGGCACAAGAGGGAACCTACACAATATTAGGCAGGTGGTTTTAATGTTATGGCTGTATCATAATGTATTAATGTTGTATAATACTCATAATACTACTAAAATACATAATACTATTAAAAGGACATGCATGTCAAACAAAACGAATTCACACCAAGATACAAATGATGAATTATGTCTCCAATATTTGTATTAATTTCAGGATACATTAAAAAATACAATTAGAGTTGCATCATAAGCGTTTTGGGTTTATATGCTAAAACTATTCTTTTTAGTCTGTTACCGTGACCATCAGAAAACACAATAATACACTGTGTGATTCGAGTTTAATCTCTTAGTTAAACCTTAACATCATTTCTCTATTTAATACCACAGGAAAGAAGGAAACAGTATGAAGCTAACCTGCAGAAGGCGGGGCTAGAGCTGGAGCTTGAAGATAAATCGGTGAGTTTTATCTTGATATGCATATGTCACAGTAGGTAGGCAACTGATTCAGAGCATATTAATAGTTAATAGATTAAAAGATATGTATTATAATTTAATGTATTAGGAATAAACAGTTGAATGTTAGTGAGCAGTAATAAATAGAAGTCACTCTTCATATGCTGGTACACTGTGTGGCCTGAAGTATGTGGACACCTTAGATTAACACCTATATGTGCTTGTTGAACATCCCATTCCAAAAGCATGGGGCATTATGAACATGGAGGTCATCCTCTTTGACAGAAAGCCCAAAGGTGTTCAGTGAAGTTGAGGTTGTGGCTTTGTGCAGACCTGCTCCTCCACCTCTACATTTGGCAAACCAAGTGTTTTTGGATCTTGCTTTGTGCACAAGGCCATTGTCCTGCTGGAATAGGGAAGGACCTTCCTCAAACTGTTGCCACAAAGTTGGAGGCACACAATGGACTATACTGCCGTTGTGTGCGTTATGATTTCTTTTCAGTGGAGCTAAGGGGTGCAGCCCAAGTCACGTAAAACTTTCCCAAACCATTACTCCTCCACTATTACAACCACACTGTATGCCACTCCAGCTGTTGCTTGGCACTATTTACAGCACTGCGTAACAGATCCGTAATCAGATGGTTTGTCCATATACTTTTAGCCATGTAGTGTATGCTGTGTTGATATGTTGATATTGAATGATTGATCTTTGTTGATATTGTATTACATTTATAACGCTAACCCTGCATCGCGGCTTGGATGACTGTCTCTTATCGTTGTGGATTTTTCTTGTGTAACAATTTCCAAAACATTGGCAGATTTTAAACTTAAATGATTTATTACAAAAAATAAAAAAAAATAAAAATCCTGCATCTGAAGTTAGCCATAAGGTACTTAATAAGCTGGTAATGAGGGACTGACTCTTTGTGTAGTGATGAGCCAGGCTGTACCTGAGCTCTTCAGTGCCACCCGTTCTACTGCCAGCCATTAAAAGCAGTGTCCACATACTTTTGTCCATTTCGTGTTTGCTGCTGATTTTGAATGATTGATGTTTGCTGCAGTTGTATTATATTCTTAACACTAATGGCTCTAGCTAAATCTCTTAAATCTAATTGTTTTTAGGAATCTGAAGATGGGAAGACTTATTTTCTAAAGATCCATGTCCCATGGGAGGTGTTGGCCACCTACGCTGATGTTCTAAAGATAAAAGTGCCTTTCAAAGTCAATGACATCCCTGATAACCATGAGATTCCTGCGTCCTGGCTCTTCACACCGTTCCGCCTGCCTGATTCAGTCATGTACCCCGAGCCAGACTACTTCACCGCGCCCTTTGACAAGAGCAAGATTGATTTCTTCCTCATTGAAAATAAAGATACCTTCTTCCCAACCTCCACACGCAACAGGATAGTAAGAACCTCTACTCCAAACAAATAATCATTTATGTTTAACGAGTGTTTACTTACCACTTTGAATCATCTTGTTTTATACATTTATATTTACTGTAATCACTATTTTTCTCACAAAAAAGAGCATACAAATGAACAAAAAACATTTAACTGACTCTAATGTCTCTACAGGTGTATTACATCCTCTCCCGTTGCCCTTACAATAAAGAAGACAAACTCAACAAGGACAAGAGAGGCATCAAGCGGCTGCTTAACAACGGAACCTACACGGCAGCCTTCCCTGTGCATGATGTAAGTCTCTTCCAAAGCCCTCATGTACTCTGGGCTACTCATGGCTAGTCTCTAGATGTTTAACACTGATCACTTCTTTACATGTAATTATTCAATTTGTTAAAATATAATGTCTGTATATGTTATGTTATGTAGTGTAGATACTGGAAAAGTTCTCGAGACCCTAACTGTGAGAATGTGAGGTATAGCCTCTACCAGAACTGGGCTCGGTTCCTCCGCTTCTACAAGGAGCAGCCACTGCATCTTATCCGGTGAGGGAGCAAAAATGAGAGAAGCATGTCCGTGTGCTGTATTCTCTTACTTGTCCATCTCCTTTTGAACAACACATTCTCTGTTCCCCAGGAGATACTATGGCGAGAAGATTGGGATCTATTTTGCTTGGCTGGGCTTCTACACTGAAATGCTGTTCTATGCTGCTCTGGTTGGACTTATCTGCTTCATCTATGGACTGGCCACCTATGATGAAGTTGTCTGGACGTGAGTGAGGGAGAGAGCGGGGGGGGCGGGGGGGCAGAATAATGTTGGTACAGTATTAAAACTAAAAGTACTGATATATGCCATGTTTTTGCAGTAAAGAAATCTGCGATGAAACAATTGGTGGACAGATAATCATGTGCCCTCTCTGTGATAAGAAATGTGGCTATTGGAAACTTAACAGTACCTGCAACTCCACCTGGGCAAGTATCACAGTTATTATTTACAGAATTATTATTATTTATTTTGTAATTTTTACTATTTTCCTACTATTGTGTTAACAGAAAATAAACTCACCTTTTGCCACTTTCCTGACAGCAATCACATCTCTTTGACAATACAGCGACGGTGTTCTTCGCTATATTTATGGGTATCTGGGGTAAGTCATGATTATAACTATTTCTCTTGACAATTGTGGAGTTTTCTTGTGTGCTGCCACCCCCTGGAGACAAAAGGAAGTTTTGTAGTGAAAGCAAAGTCAAAAACATTTCATCAACTGTTAGTAAATACTAAATAAACTAAATAATTTCTACATGTGTAATCAGCCATAAATCCCTGCATTAATGAGAGCGTGCTTGTTTGTGCAGTGACTCTGTTCCTGGAATTTTGGAAGCGGAGACAAGCCAGGCTGGAGTATGAGTGGGACTTGGTGGACTTTGAGGAGGAACAGCAACGGCTACAACTTAGGCCTGAGTATGAGACCAAATGCACCGGTCGGCGTATTAACCGTGTCACACAGGTACTACTACAGCAGGTAGAATTTTACCACTAAAAGCTCCAGGATCCCCGGTTCAGTCAGAAAATGTTCTCCCTTTTCCATTTCCTGCCACTGTCCAGACAAATCATGCCAGTAGGTGAATTGGCTACGATAAATTGGCCTTAGTTGTGAAAGAATACACGCACGGTGTAGTCCAGCCTCATGCCCAGTGTTCCTGAAAGAGGCTCCAAGTCCACCGTGACAGTGACCAGGGTCAAGCCGTTTCTGACAGTAAGTCAGTGAACATTTGACCTGACTCATATGGTTTGTAATCTCAGGGATCCCTTTGTGCTCCAGATGCCTCCTGATTTCTCTCTGTGGTCAAACAGTAGGTGCTTCAATCAGTTGTGCTCGTGTTCTCTTTAGGAGTTGGAGTGGGTTCTAGATCAGACAGTTGGTGATTTTTTAGGCAAGATCGTCCTGTGCTGGACCACTGTAGTCCTGTGGGTAAGATTTACACAGGATGATGAGATTTTTGTGTGCGCTTGATTGGTTTTTAATGCATACACACTGAGTTTGCAGTTTATGGGGTACATCTAACTTGCAGCAATACTCACTATCTTTTTTTGAATTTTATTTTAATTTAATTTTATTTTTTAATCAGGTGCACTTGCCATATAGTGTAGGTGAATTTTGTGCAAGTCATAACTGACTGTAGACCATATGTTGTGCAAAACCGCCACCTTTTAACACAGTAATCAGTGGGTAGAGACCGTTACTAAACAGGTTATTTGGGTGGTGTACTTTATGGTGGTAAAATATTACATATAACAAAACATGATAAAGACTAGCGTGTTGAACAGTTTATATGTATGGAGCTACTGAATTTCATTTTAGTGCAATAACTGCAGCAGGGTATCATCCGCATAAAGAATACCGCAGCTTTCAAACTCTTTATTTTTTATTTTAAATGATTTATGCACAATATTGTATTTTTATTAAAGTAAAAAGTCAGTTGTTTCTCACCAACGTTTCTCATGTACTTTATATTAAACATTTAAACAAAGCTATAACTCTTTGTGTAGACACCGCGGTATAAAGCAGAACACTATACACTTATTTGCAGTTTTATCATACAACCTGTTAAACTGACTAGTAAAGGTAGATACAGGTTAGGAGTAGGTAATAAACAGACAATGTATGCGTTGATTTTAGTACAAGTTTCATTGCAAGTGCTTTTTGTGATTCAAAACAACGTTAAAACATCAAACATTTTCTGTAATATTTGTGATTAAGCTAAAGGAGAGAAGACCTTTGAGCCCCTCTGACCACTGTCTGCTGGGGACAGCACATACCTGTCTAGATGTGTGCTCATAATAGTCGCTGTTTGCTAACTGCTTTGTTCCCTGCTGTGCTTGCATGCTGTGTAGGAGATGGAACCTTACTTACCCGTAACAAGCAAATGTGCTCGCTCCTGCCTGTCCGGGGCCACCGTCTTGTTCTGGGTGAGCATCACATGCACAGTTAACATCATTATTAGAATTGTCAACATCGCTCCTCCTAAAGAAGGAATAAGTACTATATTTGAAATGCATAAATTGGCATTTCAGATTGCCAATTTAAGATTAAATAAATGATTTGATGTAGTTAAACACTGTGGAATGTTTTGTTTGCTGCTTGGACACTGAACAGTGGCAAGATGAATGTAAGTTTAAGAGTGGAAGCATGGTTTGAGTAGCATGTAGTGGTGTGACTCACCGCCCATCTGTTGCCTACAGTATGTTTTTTTTCTTTGATAGCAGACTTATTTATTACAGTTACTCAGTTTTGTAGCTATATAGACAATATTGGAATAGTATTGTTTCTCACATGTCTGTTCTCTGCTTTCACATGTTTTTTGTGTATCAAGATCTCTCTAATCATAGCGAGTATAATTGGGGTGATAGCGTATCGGCTGGCTGTGTTTGCTGCTCTGGCTAGCATTATGAAAGACAGCCCTACCAATAAACTGGAAGTGGTGGGCTCACTTATCACCCCACAGCTGGCCACATCTGTCACAGCCTCTTGCATCAACTTCGTGATTATCATGATACTGAACTTCCTGTATGAGCGCGTGGCCATATGGATTACAGACATGGGTGAGTTATAAAACTTATTATTCTGTTTTGAGACCCTGATTATGGCGCTATGATGAAGGTTCCCCTGATTTTTTAACGATGCTTGATTTTTTTTTTTAACCTATTTTAATTTGTTTTTTAGTTTTGTTTAGCTGCTAAACAGAGTGCATTTTAGATCAAATTCAGATTATCACTGTACACAAAATAATTAAATAACTATTTAATTATTGTGTAAATATTATTATTATTATTATTATTGATATAATTAATTATTATAATAATATTAATATTATTTTGCACACAAAATAATTACAATTGCAATCTTGATTAATTTCTTAATGGAAATGTTTTCTAAAACAGAAGCTGTACCTGAGAAACTTTTGTACCTGTTATGACCTGTGCTTGCTCTCTGCAGAAATCCCTAAAACACATCTTGAATATGAAAACAAACTGACCATCAAGATGTTCCTCTTCCAGTTTGTTAACTACTATTCCTCCTGCTTCTACGTGGCCTTCTTTAAAGGAAAGTTTGTGGGCTACCCTAAAAACTATGCATACATGTTCAATGGGAGCGGGCTGAGGAATGAAGAGGTACACTTCTGTTTTTCTCTGTGTTTTCATGTGCCAGCTTAGTTTGCTTTGTCTAATAGCAGTGGATTTTTAGATAAGAAACATCTGTTTAATGTTATTAATCCTGGCTCTCTCGGCAGTGTGACCCTGGTGGTTGTTTGATTGAGCTGACGACTCAGCTTGTGATCGTGATGGCTGGTAAACAAGTGTGGGGAAACATCCAGGAGGCTTTAGTTCCGTAAGTATTTTTAAGACCTTATAAATGTCAATATTAAAGATTTTGACTTGCCAGAATGTTTTTCTGCGTTGTTTCAGGTAGTAGTTTTGTTAGGCTAACTGTTGACTTTTGTGTTTTGTGTAAATTATATTTACAGATTCAAAGACAAAAATGTTTTAAGATCCAGTGTTACTCAAGAGGCTGAAATAACTGTGTCTATTTATGGCACACTTCATTTAAAAAAAATGTTTTTATTCTAAATGTTTCTGATAGTATACTAAATTGAGATTACATGTAATTACTGGAGACATCATTTACTGGAGCAACTCTGTGGTTGAATCTTAAAAAGTATTTACTTGGACATGGCAACAGTGCAGTACTGTGTCTGAAAAAAACAACAACTTTCAAATGCTAAATAGTTTGAAGCAGTAAAATTTAAAAACATTCATTATTTAATAGCCATAAATTGCAGTAAATGGATGCTGAATGGATGTGTGGACTAAAATGTGTTTTTGTGTGTAGCTGGCTGCAGAACTGGTGGAGCAGCAGGAGTGCTCGCAGTCACCCGGAGAGTCTGTACAGCCGCTGGGAGCAGGATTATGATCTGCAGAACTTCAGTCAATTTGGTCTTTTCTATGAGTACCTGGAAATGGGTGAGTTCATGTGTTCATTCACAGCTCTCTCTTGTAATGAAGTATTTTACAGGCAGAGGGCGCTGCAGAGTTGGTAACATTTATTACTACATCTGTATAAATCTCTCTCTCTCTCTCTCTCTCTCTCTCTCTCTCGCGCTCTCTCTCTCTCACTACAGTGATCCAGTTTGGTTTTATCACATTGTTTGTGGCCTCCTTCCCATTGGCTCCTCTCCTGGCTCTGATAAATAATATTCTCGAGGTGCGAGTGGACGCATGGAAGTTAACCACTCAGTTCCGCAGACCTGTAGCAGCTAAAGCCCACAGCATCGGTGCCTGGGAAGAGATCCTGAACATGATAGCTGTCTTCTCTGTAGTAACCAATGTGAGAACATATTTCTTTACTCATCTCACTCGCCTGATTTAGTAGCAATGCATTTACTCCGACGTTTATGCTTGTGAGACATGGTTTCTCGATCATATACTACAGCTACCAGTGCAATGTACGCTACAGCAAGCTGTTGATCTTCCCTTTTCTCTTTGTTTGTTTTTCCTAATCAGGCATTCATCGTGGCATTTACCTCTGATATGATTCCTCGGCTGGTGTATCTATACACACATCACCAAGGCGCTGAACTGACTATGAAGGGCTACATCAACGATAGCCTGTCCATCTTCAACATCTCGCAGATCCCAGAAAAGAACAGACCTGAGGATAGTGAGAATCCTGCCTGGTTCAACAGCTCTCTGATTACCACCTGCAGGTTTGTGTCTCTCTTGTGTGCTTGGACATGCTTCAAATGGTGACAGAAACACTAAATGAATTTGATTATAAAACCAGGATTTGAGTCTCGTGATTTGTAGTGAATATAAACCATGTTGTGTATAGGTACCGAGATTACCGCCACCCCCCGGGCCATGAGAATGAGTACTCCCACACCATGCAGTTCTGGCATATCCTGGCAGCCAAAATGGCTTTTATTATAATTATGGAGGTAGGACTATTTCCCTGTGTTTGTTGTAATATCATTATATTTACAAGAGCCTCTGTTTGCTCATCATTAATCCATATCTTTGTCTTTCTCAGCATGTTGTGTTTGTGGTGAAGTTCTTTGTGGCATGGCTGATTCCCGATGTGCCGTCCGAGGTGAAGGCTCGTATAAAGCGTGAACGCTACCTAGTGCAGGAGTACCTGCACACCTATGAGGTGGAAAAGCTCAAAGTGCAGCTGGCTCAGAACGGAAATGGAGGACAGTGCATCTGCCCTGAAATAACGGCATCTGTGAAACATGAGGTGCTGTCTGAATGCTTAACCTAGCTTGGGCAACATCACATTTTCCCTCACAACAAAAAGTTATTAGCCATTTACCTCACCCTTAGCCACAAACTCTTCTAGCTGTGACAGCTCCTAATTAGGATCAGCTCCATTCTGCCCATGTTCATTTGGACATCAGGATCCTATATCAGGTTCTAAATTAGCTCTTTTACTCTGAGAAGTTTGAGACTTGTGGCGATTTTCTGTCTGTGAACTGTGGAGCTGTCCATGTTTATCTTACATTATATACTGTTGTCTCATTCCTCACTATCTAAATTAAATTCATTTTTATTTCATTAGGAAACAAAAATCAATGTCATTTAAATTTTTTTTGTTGTTTTGCAACAAGCCTTGTACTTGTTCGAGAGATTTGTTTCTGTTTAAATTCAGGTACAGGACTGTAAAATCTATTATGCATCCAAAGACAAAATGCCTTATCAGTACATCTGTCTTAGTGTGTATTGCTCTTTCTGTCATGTTTCAGAGGAGAAGCCTCTAAAATTTTACCTTCTGATAAGATCCGTCTAAGGACTTTGGTCTATGAAGATAGAGATTTGTAGAGAAATGTTTGTTTTTATTTATTCCAAGTTTTAGCCTGTCTTACTCTCGCCATCTAGATTTTATTTTTTGCTATTTTACATTTGATATCACAGAAAAACTCTACGGTTTCAAATTAGATGTCAAAGCACGAAATATCACCTGATGTTTCTACCAATAAACCGTCATGCTGTTATCTCACCTCTATGCAAATCCAATCAGCCTTCTCAAGACTGTCAGAAAAATGTAAAGTGCTTACATACCAATATGAGCCAATGCGTCATATGTGCTGTAATGTTTCTGCAGTCACCAGAGCGGTCGATGATCGCTGAAGGCAATCAGCGTATCCTATAAGCCAAATCCTGAATAAATCAGCTCAAGCCTGCTATTTAAAATGGAAGTGTTAGGATAATGAAGAGTAAGCAACTTTTAATGCATGACTGAAAGAGCAGACTGGTCATGCGAATGGCTTTTAATGTGCCTTTGTTTATCTATATGTTTATTCCTGTGAAGAAAAGTCCAGCTGTAGCCATGGGGACACTGTAATGGTCTTTGTTTTGTTCAATTTGTTGTTCATTTTATGGGTGAGGAAATGTTTTGCACAAAGCACTTGCTGAAGAAGGAATCTGTTCATGTGTCAGTGTGATGATTGTATTTGCACTACAGTATCAGTGTTGCTCTAATTAACACGGTGTCTGATTAGAGAGTAGATGATGTGAATCACTGTAAATGCTTTGACAACTACACCTTTGATTTTCAGATCTCTTTAAAGCATTGTAGCACAATAAATACAATTTGTGCTAACAGTTAAGATATCTTTATCATTGTTTGGACAGAAAGAGGCCTAGAGTTAAGTCAGAAGATGGCGATTGTCAGTACACCTCCTTTACAAATACATCTACAAAGACAAATAATTAAAAATCCTGTTCTAGTTGTACTATTTTCGAATTCCTGACGGTTTCTGAAGATATAACTATTTATAAGGTGGTCTGCTTTTTCATTTTATTATGACAAACTTTTCCTTTTCCTTAGATTGTTATTGAATTATGGCTGTTAAGTCCTTTAAAGAGCCTTCTGTGATGTAGATAAAATCAGTACATTTAAGAACACAGAGTACAAGAAGCTTTAGGCGCTAGTTTTTCTGGGCACTTAAACATGAAGCTGTGCTTTTCTATCACTAAACAGACGTTATCTTTAAACCGTCTGATTTAAATGAATACTCTGGATTATAATAGTATAGACATTCTAATCCTTTTTTTGTTATTTGATCAAAGTTGATCTTTCTTTGACTGACAGCTTGTGATTATTTTAGGGCATCGCCTGTTATATCATGTACTGCGTGGATTATACAGTATAATGCTGGTTCTGAAAATGTTATTTGTTCTGCATATATGAATGAACATTTTAAATAAAACACAAATTTCTTTTTTTTATACGCTCTCTTCTGTCATTAGTAGCTTCCAATTAATCAAATTAATTCAAATGTCTGCTTGAATTACATTGTCTATATACACAGAACAGGCATAACATTATGACCACCTGCCTAATATTGTGGTGTTCCCCCATTTGCTGCAAAACAGCCCTGAAGGTGTGCTGTGGGATCTGGCACCAAGATGTTAGCAGCAGATCCTTTAAGTCCTGTAAGTTTCGAGGTGGTTCCTCCATGGATCGGACTTGTTTGTCCAGCACATCCCATAGACGCTGGATTGGATTGAGATCTGGGGAATTTGGAGGCGGAGTCAACACCTCAAACTGGTTGTTGTGCTCATCAAACCATTCCTGAACCATTTCTGCTTTGTGGCACAGCGCATTATCCTGCTGAAAGAGACCACAGCCATCAGGGAATAGCGTTTCCATGAAAGGGTGTACATGGTCTGCAACAATGCTCAGGTAGGTGCTACGTGTCACAGTAACATCCACATGGACGGCAGGACCCAAGGTTTCCCAGCAGAACATTGCCCAAAGCATGACACTGCCTCCGCCGGCTTGCCTTCTTCCCATAGTGAGCCTGTCGCCGGTTCACCACTGTTCCTTCCTTGGACCACTTTTGATAGATACTGACCACTGCAGACCGGGAACACCCCACAAGAGCTGCAGTTTTGGAGATGTTCTGATCCAGTGGTCTAGCCATCACAATTTGGCCCTTCATCTAACTCGCTCAAATCCTTACGCTTGTCCATTTTTCCTGCTTCTAACACATCAACTTTGAGGACAAAATGTTCACTTGCTGCCTAATATATCCCACCCACTAACAGGTGCCATGATGAGGAGATACTCAGTCTTGTTCACTTCACCTCTCACTGCTCACAATGTTATACCTGATTGTTGTATATATAATTTTTTCCCCCAGAGGTTAAAATGAAGATATTTGGAGTGTGAAGCTTTCCTCTTCTTGCTATTTCTGATGGCACACTTTTCAACACAACACCATCCTTTGAAGCAGATGGCATAGCTGAGTTGATATTTGCCTTGGTTTATTTCCTTGCTACCAAAGAACGCAGGAGTGGGAGGGAAGGTGGAAACCTTTCCATTTGTTTTTTTTTCCCTTTCATCACAGTGAGGCTGTGTCACACAACAGAAGGAGCATGTTTTCTGAAATGGACAGCAACCACACTGTTGTAAGTAAATACAGCAGTTCTTTCTGTTTTTTCTTTACAACATGCATTGAGATGTTGTAAAAACAGAGAAATAGTTTTCAGTGTAGACCTTTATTATTATAATGTTATAGCCTTAAATGACAGAAATTCAAAGCTCTGGGTTTTTCTTATATATCATCCTGTTTGTTTCTCTGTTCCTTTCCCTCTTCAGGCATATTATGAAACTCTGGTTTGTAATTTAACTGCCCCTGGTCAAGGTGCAATGCGAATAGTCCAGCTCTTCTTGATGCCATGGATCTTTTTGGCAGTGCTGGTGCTTGGTGTGCCCCTTAATGTCATCTCCTTGTGGGTGTTGTCCCGCCGGGTGGTACGGAATAACCGGAGTACTCTGTTTCTCCACAACCTAGCGCTGGCTGACATTTCCTGGCTGATGGCCTTGCCATTCCTCATCCAGTTTCACTTGTCTGGGATGGAGTGGTCACTCAGCGTCCTTTTTTGCAAACTTATCCGTATGCTCTACCATAACTACTTCTACCTGAGCATATTCTTTGTGACCTGTGTGAGTGTAGACCGCTACCTGGCCATCGTTCACCCTGTTCATTCACCTCTTCTCCTTACTCGGCAACGTGCCATCATGTTATGCGTCACTGTTTGGGTGATTGCCATACTGATGAGCATCCCAGTGGCCCAGCTGACTTACATCTCAAACTGTCAGAGTGACAACAAGACTGTGTGCTCTATGTACATCTTTATGAGTACTGTAAATCAGAGCCTATCATATTCTCTCTGCTGTACCTGTGTTGGATTCCTGCTTCCCTTTAGTGTGCTGAGCTATTGTTACATGCGCAGTGTGTGCCAGCTGCGCAGGCGGGTTGACCCACGTCTCAGAGGACTGGCCTGTGAGCTTGGTGCAGTCATGGTCTTGTTTGGACTCTTTTACTTACCATATCATGTAAGTCGGAATGTGGCTATCGCCATGCCATCGCTAGCACCAGATAATCCGTCAGCATGGGAGGTGGCTGACTTGGTGTTTTGTCTAGAGATGTGTGTCTGCAGTTTCACCTCCTGTACTAACCCTCTATTCAGCTGCTTTTTGGGGAGGACACTCCGGAGGAAGTTATGGTCAACTCTCACCAAGCTGTGGAAGAAGCACAGAGTGGAGCCAGAGCATAAGGTGGACGTGAGAACCAAGGAGTCTCCGATTAGAATAAATAAGGCTGGAAATTAGACTCCGTGCCACCAGTCCACCGTTGCCTCTATAAACTTGTTTACACTAAGTGTCCTCTAATTATTTAGCACAAACAAAGAGTGCATCAGATGATACAATTTTACAGACAAAATTAAAAGAAGAGCTACAGTCTGCTGCTAGAGTGCCCACTTGTGGTCATTTTATAATACTAGTCATTTTGACTCAATTAATCATGTGTCCTATTGTTATTTCTTTTTGTTTCTCTTTTATTTATATATATATATATATATATATATATATATATATATATATATATATATATATATATATATATATATATATATATATATATAAATTTTCTTTCTTTGTAGACATTTTAGCTCTCATGCCTAAAAAATATTTCTTATATCGTATTGCTATGTAGCTGACAGTGGACGCACAGAAACCCTCCATTTTATTCCATGGAAGGTGCATTAACATGTGCTCGGTATCTCTAACATGCACATTGTGAATATTAACCTCGTTTATCTGGAGGTTTTTGGGAGGTTGTGCTGGGTTTTTTTACACCACACTCTCAGGTATATCAGGTTCATCAGCATCTTTCTATATTTCTGCTTCCTCTCAGGGAAGCTTAAAGATCCTTACTGATGGTGAAATCTCGCTTCCATGGCACTGCCTCCCTTACAGCTTTAAAATGACTTTAACCACGAATACATCACATAATAATAATAATAATAATAATAATAATAATAATAATAATAATCACAGAGTGTCATGAATGTATCATGACGGTGACTTAATGGTGATGTATATATCCGTGTGTCTTCTTTTTGGATAAATGGGAGTGAAAAGGAAGTTTCGTGTGCGCGCAAACACACAGCAGACAGAGAGCGTGCGCGCTCCCGCGGTCGGTCCTCCGCTCCGAAAGCGCGCGTGTTGGTTCGAGTGAAAGGGCAGCTCCGTGTCCAGCGCACTGAACTGCCCATCAGAAATGTGTCACGTCTCTGCTTTTAGCATTTAAAGGTGGGCAATGGAAAGGTTTAGGAGCAGCGAGCATGGAGAAGCGACGAGGATGCAGTGAACTGGAGGGAAAGGAAAACTTGAACGTTTATGTGGCTGGAAAAGAAGATGTTAAGTGAGCGCATGAAGGTGTAGGCGGTTTGTACAGCTCATCCTCACACACAGTGGGATTACAAAACGAAATCCAAGTGCACTGGACTAAACAGATCCATACATACAGTCACCTCATTCCAGGATTATGGAATTTCATTGAGTCTGATATTCACCTCGTGTTTGGATATGGATTCGGTGAAAGAGCGAGTTTTAGCCCCCGGTAAGGCGGGACTGAAGAATCTGGCGGGGAAGACTCTGGCACATATACAAAGGTACAACTTCTGCCTTTATAAATGTTTTTGTTTCTATAATTCACCTGAATTTACTACTTTGAAATCATGTGAATGTGAATCATAATCCGTTCTATTCATCTTTGTGCTGATCGAAATATTTATTTTCTCCATTTTAAAATAACGCAATATTCACTCCTTATCATTTTTAATGTGTGTGTGTGTGTGTGTGTGTGTGTGTGTGTTTTATTTGAAGGAATTTCCTTTATGAAAAATGAACACAAAATCGTGCACGTCATGTTGAAGAATGACTCCGTCCTGAATACAATACATGTGACTGGAGGTCCATTTATTCCCCCGAGGATCCTCTGCTCGTGTCAGCTTTAAATAGTTAATGAACGCTGGAGACGAGCTTAGAATTGATAAGATGATTTAGAATAACATGAACAGCAAAATCTTATTAGATTTCTCTCACTATAATGCTGTCTTATTTTGTGGAAGTCAGTAGAAGGTAGAATTTGGTTGTAAGTCAGATTTTTATTCAGAAGATAAAGCGAGCCCTCGTACACATTTTCTTTTCAATTAATGAATTAAACATTATTTTGAGAGAGCGGCAAAAAAATAAAAAATAATAGTCAACATATATCTGGTCCATGGATCCTTTCAGATTATTATTTTTTCATTGTAGACATCTCGCTGCTTTTTCTCTCCTTATAACATCTGCTCTTTTCTCCTCTCTCATAGCCAACAAGATCCACTAAAGCTGCACTCAGTGTTAATTCAGTATTCAATATTTATTACAGATTTATTCCCCCACACACACACACACACACACACACACACACACACACACACACACACACACACACAAATCTAAAACATCGTTTGAACTATAATTTTAAAAAAAATTTGCAAAAAAATTACATTTGAAATGTTTTTAAAGAAGTGCTGCAATGCGGCGCAAATATTTGATATATTTATCCCCTAAATAATATTCTTTAAAAATAACGCATTTTAGGAATCGAACATTTTCAATTTTAATTATATATAACATATATTATTATTATTATTATTATTATTATTATTATTATTATTATTATTATTACAACCATTATAATGATAAAGAATTTAAGAAAACAGAAGGTCTAGTATCCCACGAGGTTTCAAGACCATGTGGCTTTACACAAGTTTCTGAACATCTCGTTTCCAGAGTTATTGAGAAGAAGCAGAAGACGGGAGACGTGATGGAGCTGACGGAAGATGGCCGCCCCAAAGAGGTTAGAGAGAGGAAAGCGCCGCTGATGGACTGTTCGTGCTTCGGGCTGCCTCGCCGCTACATCATCGCCATCATGAGTGGCCTGGGCTTCTGCATCTCCTTCGGAATCCGCTGCAACCTCGGGGTCGCGATCGTGGACATGGTCAACAACAGCACCGTACACCAGGGCGGCAAGATCATCATCAAAGAGGTGTGTGCCGGGACGGCTCTTGTGGCCACGCCCACATTTTAAGCCCGGCCCACTATTTGCTCCACTGTCAATCACCACGCACTTATCGATCTGATTGGTGGATAAACGCTGGCACGTGACCAGAATGATTTCATGCACGAATAAGAGAATATAAATATAAAATAAATGCCAGGATCTGATTCACTAAAATAATGTTTTAAGGACAAAAGGAGGTTATTTCTCTGTGAAAGCACCTTACGTCTTCTAATTATTATTATTATTATTATTATTATTATTATTATTATTATTATTATTATTATTATTAAAAAAGTTGTAATTTATAAGAGGGTAAATCACCTATGAATTTATTATTAATAGCTTTCATATTCCTATGCTTCTTTTGTAAGAAAGCGAAGTTTAACTGGGATCCGGAGACGGTGGGGATGATCCACGGCTCGTTCTTCTGGGGTTACATCGTGACACAGATCCCGGGAGGGTACATCTCCTCAAGACTGGCGGCCAACAGGTGACCGCTGATAATAAACAAAAACTACTTTAAACACAGAGAGGACCAAACAAAGCTTACACCTGAAATAATACCTTAAATCATCTCTCTACACCAAACCAAGCAGCGTAACACTTAACTGAGTAAAAGACCCGTGTGCCAGTGGGTGTGGCCGTACTTTACTTACTTTACTATATGACCAGAGATCTTTCCATGATTTTAAAGACCCTAGGACTGGACTACATTATAAAGAAAACTAAATAAAAGGATTCTATTCATTATTATGATATATTTAGATCGACCTGAATACCTAGTACCTTAGATATTAAAATTATAAGATTAGTCACAATATTTTAAGTAAAAAAAATAAAAAATAAAAAAAAACCGCTGACCGGTGGAGAGGGGCGGGGTTCGGTGGTGCGCGTGCCTGCTGCCGCGCGTTAATGAGGTCTCCCGGGAGAGATTTATTCCAACACAGTAATGTACGGAATGATACACACTCACATCCACGTTAGGTGACAAGACACACTACACACAAATATACACAGTCAAATAAAGCATTTTATAAATAAAACAAAGTACAAAAAAAAAATGTCAATAGATTCATCCTGTAAGAATATATATGTGTGTGTGTGTGTGTGTGTGTGTGTGTGTGTGTGTGTAAAAATGTAAATCTGTAAGCTATTTTGACGTCACAGGAAGATGCAGTTTTACTGAAGGATGAAAAATAAACTACTGAGGCTAATAATCTTATTATATATTACTTTTAAGCCGATGTATTATTTTATTTTCAAGTGTTATTTTGATGTCGTGGATGATTTAAAAAAAAATACGTGTCTATTTCATGAAAATAATTGCTTATTGTATCAGTCCAGAACTCTCTTCTTTTTCCTTGTCCTTGAAGCTGGATCTAGATTTCCTTTAAAATGACGTAATGTAAACCCTCTCACTGAAGGTGTTGTGATTTGCGCCTGCAGCCTTCAGGTGTGGGATGCGCTTGATGCAGGATAAACTGATCGCGATTATTTTTGCAGTATTGTGAGATAACCCTGGAGACCTCATGATAATTCTCTCATTACCCGATATGTGCAGGGTGTTTGGGGCAGCCATCCTGCTGACGTCAACACTTAACATGTTTATTCCGTCAGCGGCCCGCGTCCACTACGGCTGTGTCATATTTGTGAGGATATTACAGGGCCTGGTGGAGGTAAGCAGTGCACACAATGGTTTGTTAAGCTCGTACAAATGGCCCTCTCACGCCCTCTCACTTTACACCAGATAATACATCAGCTACTGCATATTTTAGTCTTGATCTCTGTTAAAGCCTACATTGTAAAAAGCATATCATGAGCTCTTTATTCTATTTGTATCTGCGGTCACTAAACCCTAAAAAGAGCAAACAGAGACACCATAAGCAGACAGGACAGGGAGAGAATGAATGACAGAACATAAGTAACCAAACAAAGCACCAGGCGAAAGAGAGGGAGAGCAGAAACATCTGTCGGTCTTTCACCAACTACGAGAAGGTCATCTATATTACATCTTTTGTCATGTTCAGAGTAAATGACAACAGTAGGGTGAGCATGCTTTGTGAATGAGAGCACACTGGAGGTTTAGTGTAACCTCAGCAGCTTGTGTTTCTGTGTGTGTATCGACTGATTTAAAGCAAATTAAACATTAGCCTATACTAGATCTCCTTGATAGCCCAAGTAATTTATATCTATTAGTGACTGTGTGCAAATTAGGAGGTAATGGGAATTTAATGCAAGTATCAGTGTTTTTGTGGTCAAACAGGCTTAAATTTGCATTGACCACTAACAAAACCCTGAGATCAGTGTAGCATGTATTTGTTTGCTTGCTTTTTTTTTAATTGCTTGGAATTTAAATTTGTGCCAGGTTTGTAATACTTAGGACAAATAAAATATATCCTGTTGGATGAATTTAATATCCATCATACATCATACATTGAATATTCATTATGAAAATGTAATATTTGGATATTTATGTACGTATTAAACCAATGTTAATATGAATTCAGGGCGTGACCTATCCAGCCTGCCACGGTATATGGAGCAAGTGGGCTCCGCCGTTAGAGAGAAGTCGACTGGCAACTACATCTTTCTGTGGTAAATATAAAATCACTTATTTCCTGTGCTCCATCACATGACTATTATCTTCTGCAGGACTCTAATTCATTCTCTGTAAATTAACCCTTCAGGTTCCTATGCTGGTGCTGTTGTAGCCATGCCTCTGGCTGGGATTCTGGTGCAGTATTCAGGCTGGTCATCTGTCTTCTATATTTATGGTACGTTCATTAATAACACACACATGTAGTTTTCAAATGAAATTGTTTTCTAAACTCTACTAATATGAGAATGTTCTAGTTTGTGCCTGACTCTCATAACTGTCTACGTCCACCTCTAGGGTGTTTTGGTATTGTCTGGTATGTGTTCTGGGTCCTGGCGGCTTACGAGAGTCCAGCTGAACACCCGACTATTACAGATGAGGAGCGGCTTTACATAGAAGAGAGCATTGGAGAAGGGGCTAACTTGCTTGGGGTAACTGAAGTGAGTATATTATTCCATAAGAAACCAGCACTGCCTCCTGCAGAAAGCTCGACACAGTGAGGAATTCTGCAATTACATAGCATACTGTATAGGCACTGTAGCAAGGCCTCTGTAAATGTCCAGATGGTCATATTTCTAGAAATATGAATGTATTAGCTGTTAATAAGACAAACTCTGTTATTGCAGAAATTTAAGACACCCTGGAGGAAGTTCTTTACTTCGATGCCTGTCTATGCAATTATTGTGGCCAACTTCTGCAGGAGCTGGACCTTCTACCTCCTGCTCATTAGCCAGCCAGCATACTTTGAAGAGGTGTTTGGTTTTGAGATCAGTAAAGTGAGTTTAGCTCAAATTCACTCTTTAATATTTGATTATGCAATACTGTGTTCATTTTTAAACAAATGATTGTCAGCTGCATTAATGAAATGTTTAACAGTTGTGAGTTGATGTATGCAAGGTCATACTTGTTGACTCGTGGAGGACACACTGCTGTTAAATCTGTAGATTCAGAGTCTTACACTACTTGTATAATTGCCGGCTATTGACAATCACAAACAAGAACTTTAGCTGCCATTATTTCATTGTATTTCAATATTTAATTGATCTCAGAATATCAAACATTAATGTAGAAAATGGACATGATCTGACATAGCGATAGATTTCTGTTGCCGAGACAGAGAATATGCTATAAATCTGCTTACTGAAAACATTGAAAAACTGGATTGATTATGCAGGTCATAACAGGCTCAAAGTTATTGCTTATATCTATGATTGGAGTCACAGGCTAAGTTCTGATCATTTGTATTGAAGGATTTCCTTCAAGCAGACAGAATCTGAATTGGGATATCTGTCATATGTTCGTATAACTGCTATTGACAGTAAAATGTTTGTGATGGAGAAAAAAAAGAACTGGTCATTTGCCAATACAACAACAAAGGTTTTTCAGATTTAGTCTGCTGAAGTATTGTGAGTGCATCTAATTAGCTTGTATAAGTGGTTTGTAATGATTTCCTATATACAGTATTTCCTATATTCCTTTATGTGGATGCGCTTAGGTTGGCATGTTGTCTGCTCTGCCTCACTTGGTCATGACCATCATAGTGCCCATAGGAGGCCAACTTGCTGACTTTCTACGCAGCAATAACATCATGTCCACCACCAATGTGCGTAAGATAATGAATTGTGGAGGTAAGATTGACAAATACCTGAAACTATCATCATCATTTTTGTGTGTGTATTCTGAAAAAAGTCTGGACATCTCTAAGTTTAATATACACTTTGCACTGCCATAGGATTTGGGATGGAGGCAACACTGTTGTTGGTAGTTGGCTATTCCCACAGTAAAGGTGTGGCCATCTCATTTCTGGTACTAGCAGTGGGCTTCAGTGGCTTTGCCATATCAGGTATGAGACTCTTCAAAACCCTTTCTGTGCAACACCCAGTTCTCAGTTTAGTCAGATTCACTTGATGTTCATTCACTGCTTTCATCTTTCTCCGCTCATTTATTGTCTCCTTTAAGGTTTTAATGTGAACCACCTGGACATTGCGCCCAGGTATGCCAGTATACTGATGGGCATCTCCAATGGAGTCGGCACACTTTCTGGAATGGTCTGCCCTCTCATAGTGGGTGCCATGACCAAAAACAAGGTAGCAGGATCAAAAACTGCTTTTTAACCATTCCATTTCTTACCTTAAAGACGAGGTCCCTTAAAGCTGTAAATGCTCTTCTTACCTTATTTCCCTTGTAGACTCGGGAAGAATGGCAAAACGTGTTCCTAATTGCCTCCTTGGTCCATTACGGTGGTGTGGTGTTCTACGGGATCTTTGCATCAGGCGAGCAACAGCCATGGGCAGATCCAGAGAAAACCAGCGAGGAGAAGTGTGGCTTCATTGATGAAGATGAGCTTGCTGAAGAAACCGGTGACATTACACTTAGTCATGCTCCATTTGGAGCCCAGGGAGCCTTTGGGGCTCCTCAGAAATCATATGGGGCAACAACTCAGCTGAACGGGGGGTGGGCAGGAAGCTGGGAGAAAAGAGAGGAGTTCATCCAGGATGGAGCTGTGCAGGTCTATGCTCAGGGTGGAGATGGATACTCATAGGACACAGGGGCTGGTTACATGAAGGAAGAAGGTCACTACAGTTGTAAAATCCTAAAAAAAACTAAAAGACGTTGGTGACTGAACTAAAATGTACCAGCATACTATAAAAGTATCTGCAGGGATGCCTCAGATAAGTATAGTTTGTCCAGATTCCGAATTCCAAAATGATTACACAGGAGGTAGGGAAGATTAAACGCTGATTATATGTAGAAATACTTTAGAAATACAGTTAGAAAAGTATTTATGTAATAAACCAATCATTTTGAATGCAATCTAAAAATGACAAGACTACTTCTGCAGTAACATAACAGCTTGAACATTAAAAGTCAAATATTTATAAGATGAACTTATTTAAGTTCCAATTTTATAAGTTCAATTACATATATATATGATATACTGTATACTATTAAACATTTATAAGCTATAGAAATGGATATTTTAGTAGCTACACCTGCCCTGTAGGACACTGTAGGTACACAATTACTTATCCCATCTATTGCACAATGTGTCAGCCTTCATCCCCGGCCAATGGAAAATGACCACCGGAGGTGGTGTAGGACAGTTCTCAGTACAGCAGGGACACTGACATGACAGTGACAACTTTTAACAAATGTTCCTAAACAAATATATATAAATATTAAGCAGCATAACCCCACAGTCTAAAAGTCAACAGGATATCGATATAGAACCATCGATGTTTCGCAGTAAAAAACGGGTTTCGTTTATTCAGTACTGGTAGAGATGAATAGCACAGACTCATTGGTTCATGTCAGTCTCAGGTTTACAGAGCACTTTTGATCTGAAACAACAGGTTGCCTAGTCTTATGTGATAAACTGCTTATTTAGCTCCGGAATTTAAGGGTGAAGGAAAGAGATTATGTGTGATATTTATCTAAAATTAAACAGAATGAACGTAAAACAGAATATAGTACAATAGTATATAGTATATAATTTGCAAAAAATGATGTTCCTTAATATATTGTGAATGAAATGTGTAATGTTTTTCATGAAGAGCTTGTGTCAACAGCTCTGTTGTTTACATCATTGAAGTGCAATCTCGTATCCATTGTGGCCCAAAATTCATTCTATAGCACTTCTTTACTTTACTT
The DNA here is from genome assembly GCA_033459395.1 of Hemibagrus guttatus. Lineage (NCBI taxonomy): Eukaryota > Metazoa > Chordata > Actinopteri > Siluriformes > Bagridae > Hemibagrus > Hemibagrus guttatus. The sequence goes on along the minus strand of JAUCMX010000013.1, from coordinate 597,415 downwards.
CTGTACTTAAATGGCAGTGTGTTGTAACAGTCCTGTATTGCCTCGCCATTACAGTTTGTACTTTACCTAATATTGAGCCAGTCTTTAAGACACATATTGTACCGATATGCCAATTTCACCAGAACCTTGAATGCACTGACAAGTATTTCCTAAAAAGTGATCTCGTTCCTTGTCTGTGTGTTCGTATAGATCTGCTGTGTCTGTGAGACTGTGGTGCAGTCGGGTTGGTAATCTGTATGCTAATTGTTATACAAAGGCCATATTTTTATAGACAGCACCATATCAAGGAGCTGTTTGTTTATGAAGTGTATTTAGATGTCTAATGGCGCATGCTATACATGTTGTCCATCATGAACGTGTGGAAAGCATCACCTTCAGTTGAACCTTTCAACAGAATTCATTTGTAGTTGTAGTGTTTTCAACTTCCATTCAAAGTTGGTGTGATTTGTTCCGATAGGCTTCATAGCAACGATGAACTTCTGGTCTATGTTAACTCGATATGCTACCAAGCACAGGCTCGAGATTTACACATCAATACCTGAAACGGTTGATGAGAAAAACTGAAAAAGATGCATTGCAATAACATTTTAAATAGCCGTCATAATACAGTGTGATGTGATTCCTACTCCGGTCGTATTAGTTGTTCTCAAAGTGATGCAAGTTAAACGTCATGTGGATTTGTAAAGGAATGGCTTAAATCTAGCTTGCTACCTTCAGGGGACACATGCTATTATATTATTCAGCATTTTTTGCCATTGGAACATGAGCCATGACTTCATGCTTCTCTAAAATGGATTGTCTAACTGGTCCATTGGGTGGCACAGTGAAATAATTAACCAAAGCCCTATATACATATATGGAGAAGACGTTATATATAAAAAGATATGTAAAGTATTTATTCCGAGATATTCCAAATATACTACACTATATCGCAGATAGATCATACAAGCCTATACTCAATTCCTTACTCACAAATGACATGTAAATGTTCTTATCTTCTGTTGTGTTGAAGAATCATTTATTAATGGCAGAAAGTGTTATACTGTACTGTATAATTGCTCTTTATCATTTTAGATAAAATGTGCCAAAATAACCCAAACAACTCTCTACTGTTATTTTCAAGGACCAAATAATTATCATCTTTTTTTAGCTATATGTTGAGATTATTTATAAATTATAATGTCTTGGATGACTTAGTCATTAAAATCTAATGATTGTGATTTAAAACCTGTGATTTCTTTCATTTTCACCCAGCATATCGTCTCTAAATTTCTGGAGTACTACGGGTTCTTTCCTTCCTGTTGTTTAGCACTGACCCTTTATTTGTTTCTTGCCTCTCTTCTAAATGCCTCATCCATTATAACACTTTATAGACAAGGGCAGAGTCAATGATTCCACTTTAACCACCACACTGGGGCTATTGACCCCTTGTTCCCTACAAAAATAAATAAATAAATAACAAATTACCACTAAGAAATTAGATTTAAACTATTTGTAAATCAATATCCTTTAAGCACTTTACATGAAAGTGCTGAGTGGCCTTCTCATTTGTAAAAAAACAAAACAAAAAAAAAAACACTGGGCTTCTGGTTTTGGCTATAGCTGAGCGGTTTTCTGAAAATAGTCATACGACAAATGTTTTTATTTCACATTTTTGAAGGAGTGCTCATTACAGTCATTTAGTGTCATATAAACATCTTTTGTCACATAAAAATATCCTGTGCCGGTTTGACTGCAAATTAAGGCAGCTGGCTCACACTAACGACCAGGACTGCACGTGTTGATGTGACAGACCGTACAATCCTGTAACCAGCCGACCTGAACGTGTTTTCCCACAGCTAACCAACCACACCAGTCACGGCAATTGCCCTTCTGACATTTCCACCCAGATGATTACACCACTGGGTGATCTTTCACTAAATGGTCTACATCATGATCTGTTTCTTTCTTTCTTTTCTTTTCTTTTTTTTTTTTTACAACAATATAGCCTTGCTTTTGTATGTCAGGGTTACGTTAACGACAGAATGGAGAGTGAGCTCTATTATTTTAATTGCATGTGTGTGTTGTGTAACAGATGAGCTGGAGCTGGGCTTCGAGGACAGGTGTTATTGGGGTGTCTACAGATCTCTAGGGGACTGCGTATTCTAATCAAGCTCTAGAATGACTATTTAACGCCAAGAGCTCAGCGGGGGCTCAATATTGCCTAAACATGATTATCCTTCTGAACAAACCACTCTTCTAATAAATGCACCGGTCTTATTTCCAGCTCTTCACTCACTAATATTCACATATCCTAAAGTCTCAGAGGACAAAGAAATGAGAGTCTCACTCTGTCTGACCTTAAAGCCTCAACCAGGCAATCAACAGTCACATGAAAGTTAATCAATTTTCACACTCATTTTCAGGAAATAAACCTTTGGTTCAATTATGGATCAGATAAAGAACTCTATTTATGATTTTGAGAGCACATTCTTGAAGATGAGTATTTTTCCCTGATGCACAATAACCAAAAATCATAAAGTAGCATAAGGTTTGTGTTATGCAGTGGAGACCTAGATAAAACTTATTCAAAGCAATGTCTCAGGATTTCAAGAATTTGTGTGTTACTATTTCATTATCACTGCAATGCAACACTACACATTTTGTGTGAACTCACATGTTCCCGCGCTGCATGTTTCTCATTATGCTTATAATGTTACTCTCATTATTGCCCTGACCGTTATATAACCCTCTTCATTAATAGATGCTTTGCTATTAGGTAAAGCTATTAATCCCTGGATTCATCCAAAACAGTGCTATTGCTTAGTTTATTTTAAGAAAAAATGTGTTAGATGGGCTCTTTGTGTTTAATTAACTGCAGAACTCAGACATTTTTGTTCTCGCTGGCTTGAGCAAAATGAATATTTCATCACTTATTAACACGTCTCCTGCATGTGGGAACTACTTTCCCCTTCCGCATCTCATTCACACCGTCCCAAAATAGTTGAGTTCCTGTTGGAACATCAAAGCTGCCGGGTTCTGACACTGCAGTTTTCTCACTCTTTCTCTAAAAAGATTTCAGCATACATGTTTAGAAAAGGTTGCAGTGTGTGAATAATGGCTGAGCAGTAAATACCCCGAAAGAATTTTTAGCCGTTGCATTGCTTAATAGACTGAAATATTAATCCACGGTTAGAGGTATGACATCACAATATTTAGATGAAGCTGAAATCCTAGAGCAGTGCCGTGTGTGTAATGAGAGTTTTGCTTAATGGTTGTCTTTGAGGAATGGCTCATGAATTTGATTAGAATCATTTGACGTCATCTGGTGCTGCTGGGTCTCAGGTGTAGCTGGAGGCCTTCTGCCTCTCTCTGTCTGACAGTGATCAAGCAGAGTGAGAGATTGAGAGAGAGAGAGAGAGAGAGAGAGAGAGAGAGAGAGAGAGAGAGAGAGAGAGAGAGAGACACAAATGTTGAGAAGAGGGTACATGTCCCTCAAGAGAGGCTCTCCTATTCAGCCCAGGCCTGTACCAGATGGGATCTGCTCTATGTATGCGTGTGTGTGTGTGTGTGTGTGTGTGTGTGTGTGTGTTTGAGAAAGAGGGGGCGAGAGCAGGGGGCTTACATTTAATGAATGCTACACCTCACACTCCCTGTGATTAAAAAGTGATTTGAAAGAGACTGCCTAGAATGAAGGGAAGTAAATATTAAATAAGATCTAAAAAAAATATCTATAAAAATATCTGCTTTACCCATTTCAGCTTTACATTTTTATTCTACTGGTAGATAATAAAAAAATAAATGATTAAAAATTAGAATATTGATCTGACAATAAAAATAGACTATGCCAAGCTTTAAATTAATCATTAATATATGTGATAATCATATATTTAGTTTATTATAATATTACACTAAGAAATAATAAATACGTGACTGTTTCCAGATATTTTCACATGCTAAGATTACATTTTACAGTGATGCCGGTGCATTCAGCAAGAATGGATGATGTGCTGACAGAAAGAATAAAAAATAATAAATTCAATAGATTCTACATAGAAATGCAGGATCGTGTATGTTATATTGGTTAATAAAACATTTCAACTTGATATTGAGTTTTTCTGACAGGCAGGAAACATAACCATAAAACAGATAAACCAGTGCGCAGTACCTCAGTGAGAAATATTTTCTCTCTCACTCTCTTACCCCCAAAAAAACACACACACACACACACACACACACACACACACACACACACACACACACCAGTAAGCACATACATCACTGGGTGTGAGTGCATGCAGAGCATGAAGGCGAGAGACAAAGAAAGAGGAGGAGCCTTTGTGCAATGCAACTGAATCAGATGAGTTGGGGATAAGATAGATGAAGAGATAAAGAAAGAGCTATAAAGAGAGCAGGCACAGAAAAAAAGAAAAAAAGAAAATTCTAAATGATTGATGATAAACATAACCTTTATTATATAACAGAAATACAGTAACCCTTAGCAAAACCTAATCTCTTCTTAAAATGACATCATCCTTAGATCAGGTTATTTTGGGGATCTGTGATCTTTTCAGAGATAAACCTGCAGGCACTGTCTCTCTCCATAAACCCTTTCAGTAATAGCGTAAAATAATTGTTGTATTGTTTACGTTTTTGACAAGATATGAATTAAATTATAGACTAGAATCTGAATATTTTATGTGAGTATTATAAATGGCCACTTGACTAGAATGGAAACCTATAATCTAAGCTTTATTAGTGAATGTAATGCAAATATGTTAAAATGACCATGTTTGTATATTTGTTAAATACACTATAGTTTATTTTTTGATATTTTAGAAAGACTCTACTGACACTTTTATTTATCCTGACAGTGTAAGCATTCACTTGCTCCTAACTATACAGATTGCACAAATGTAAACATTATTATTATTTGAGGTATAAATGGGAAAATTACATTTGGTGAAATGTAATTATGCAGTTTTATTATTTCTTTATTCGGTATTTTAGTTTGTAAAAATAATTTAAAATGTAGATGATTCTTGGGTCCAAAATGTTGGTTCAAGTCATGAAACATTTTTCTCCACAACTGTGACCAAGTTAGTATTTTCACACACGTCCTTAACCGTTACGTGACAAATTAGCATACCTAATAATCTGTCAAGCTACACATGCTACTCCTGATATCCCAGTGATCCCGACCCCTTCTACTCTGGTCCATCCTTCTGCCCCACGTCTGGTCTTATCACTTTTTAAACCACTTGCTGCTGCGGAGGTTGACCCCACATGGACAGTGTAAAGATAAATGGCACTACTGTAGATGGTACCACAGAAACCTTGAAGATGGTTTTGCACTCACATCTCCATCACTGATCATCTGATAACTTCAACAAAATAAACCATGTTAAAACTATGAATGAATTTCCTAGTTACACAATTTTGAATATATTGCATACAGTAATAGAAGGCAAATTATTCATAATCTAGGTGAATGGGATGCCTTTTGAGGCTTCTGATGTTTCTGTTCTTCTGATGGCTTCTACCTCATACACTATATTTGCAAAAGTTTTGGGACGTCTGCCTTCACATGCACATGAATGTAATATGGAGTTGTCCCGCCCTTTGCAGCTAGAACAGCTTCAACTCTTCTGGGAAGGCTTTCCACAAGGTTTAGGAGTGTGTTTATGGGAATTTTTGACCGTTCCTCTACAAGCGCATTTGTGAGGTCAGGCACTGATGTTGGACGAGAAGGTCTGGCTCGCAGTCTCCACTCTAATTCATCCCAAAGGTGTTCTATGGGGTTGAGGTCAGGACTCTGTGCAGGCCAGTCAAGTTCCTCCACACCAAACTCGCTCATCCATGTCTTTATGGACCTTGCTTTGTGCACTGGTGTGCAGTCATGTTGGAACAGGAAGGGGTCATCCCCAAACTGTTCCCACAAAGCATGGATTGTCCAAAATGTCTTGGTATACATTAAGAGTTCCTTTCACTGGAACTAAGGGGCCGAGCCCAACCCCTGAACTCAATGATTTGGAGAGGTGTCCCAAAACCTTTGGCAATATAATGCATCATCCCTGGGAATTTTTTCTTACTCAGTAGGAATAAATTCTTAATTTTAAAATTTATTTTCTTAGTTTATGTGTTTCTGTAAAGCTGCTTTTGTGATAATATCCAGTGTTAAAAGCAATATACAAATACATTTAAAGGGATGAAATTTTTCTCTAACCCTCTCTATGGTAGAACTGAAGCAACATGTTCTTGTTATGCAGGAAGAGGATTTCTGCATTGAATTGCTCTGGGTTCATGATCTCAAACGTGCAATGACAATACATCACCAACATCTCTACGGTCAGGTCATTCTCATTTACTGCTGCTGTGGTGGAGAGATTGGCTGTGTCTGTGATGAAATCTGTGAGTTCAGGCCTTCCACAGCGGAGCTGCTTAATGTGTTTTCATCTCTACAAGCTACCCAGTGCTATGTGAGGAAACAACGCAATAAAAGTGCAAAACAGAAAGAAAAATTAAATAACACCTGATATACCAAAAGCAGAGCATGGGAATAAACTCAGAAGGGAACGCAAGCACTAGCTGTTGTCTTATTTTAATCACATAAGCAGTGGGTTAACATGTGGTCACTTCAGTATTATAAGGTATAATCCTCACAATACATGTGAGTTCACATTTCCACCTCAGAAACTCAGACTAAGTTGATCTGAGTGACATTGAGAGATATCTCACTCAGATGTGACAATTAGCTGTCCCTTCCTTTTCCACCCATTCCCTGACTTTTTTTTTAGTTTCTGTTTCACCTCCATTCTGTCTGACACTCCATCCAGTGATGTGTGAAGCCGGGTAAAAATATAGAAGAGTGTTGAAGAGTGAGTCCGTACTAGACATGCAGTGCAGCTGCTAATTACAGTGAAGCTAAACAGACATGAGTCACAGGTCTCACTGGTCTCACGATCTGCAAGTCAAATCCATCACTACCTCAAAACCTTTACGTATGAACTGCTCCAATGTCAATGTGCACACATTCCCCATTTCTTCTATTCCTATAAATAGACTTATCTCTAGAAACTCATCATAAATTATCATCATAGCCTATAGTGTTGATAAATATAGTGGTGTGATAGATGATAGACCTTTGTAATGAAATATGTTTAGAGTTTTATTTTTAAGACAAGGAATGTGGAGAAATGGTGTTTTTTGCCAGGAATGTTGGAATGTGGAAAAAAAAAACCACGAAACAAACTTAACCTGAAGCTAGTTCTTGTCCAGAGGAAACCCTAATGAAAAAGCTCCTCTTAGTTAATTAAGGAGGAGATGACAGCTTCACATGGGAGTGTGTTTGTCTGTGGTTTAGTTGTTTTATTCTGTTGTGGATAGATTGATAGATCCTGCTCTCCCTGCTGTAATAAAACTACTGACCCTCGATTAGGCTCTGCCACTGGTGTCTCATCATAGGCTTAACTAGCCGTGGCCTTGTTGGTTTCCCCCCTCCTCTTTCTTGCTGAGCATTGTGATTCAATGAAGGGCCTTGAATTATAATTAGGCGCGTAGTGGGAGGGGATTTCATTACTGAAAATAATTATTTTTTATCAGTTCTCATGGTGTCAGATAATATGCATAGTTACTTAATTATTTGCTGTCTTAATCCCAAAAAGGTTTTTTTGTGGAAGATGAAGGTGACAAGCTCTCTTTATATCTTACTATATTCTATAAATGTTAATATAACTGTAAAATTCTACATGAGCTAAGACCAGCCTACCAACCTATCACAGTCCTGGGAGACCTCCTTCAGTAAAGCCTTAAACACATAAAAATGAGAATGAAATCATCTAGGCCCATTGATATGAAAGCTTCCAAAAACACTGGCTCAGTGAATACAAAATAAATGTAAAAATTGCCAAAAAACAGTCCCTCATGCATTCCTTCTGCATCTCATCAGAATTTTCCTAGTTTAAGCATGCTACATCAGTGTTTGCACTGGCCTTCTGCTGCTGTCTCTCTACATACCGGTGCTGAGAATGCAGGTTTCCATGGTTTCCAGGACGAGAAAGGCGAGAAAGGGGAAGAAAAAAATTCCATTTCATCTGCAAGAGTCAGAGATACAACACCAACTAAAAACCAGGCGCTCTATCTGTTATAGAAGAAACCGCATAATTATTTTAACTACACTGTATTTACCCATATTGTCATTGTTCACTTTGTCTTTCTGAAATTTTACATCTAATGCACGGTTCCACATCACACGTGTAGCTCTCTCAGCATTAGTGCCACTCACCTGTCTGAGCTCCTCTCTAATAAAGTGTAATTATCTTAATCACAGTCACTGACCCGGTCTCTTGTGCAAGATTCAGGAAAGCTAATAAGTGAAGAACTCATTTGACTTAATGACTTAATATCGAAATCTCATAATGGCTGAACTGCTTTATTTATGCTTCATGTTAAGAGCAAGCTGATCTGATTGTGGATGTCTTGAGAGGATTAAGTGACCACATAAATCATTAATTGCTCAGTGTAAATGCTCTCTCTCTTTATCTCTCTCTCTCTCTCTCTCCACTATTCTAATCTGTGAAAGTGAGGAAATCTAACTAGATCACGGGTCAGTGTATCCTCAAGGGACCAATTTGAGAACTCTGCACATTCAACATCCAGGCTTTAGTTTCCACTTAAGATGGAGTCGGATGCCGAATGCCAGCCGTTACCAAGGCAACCAGTGATGCCGCCATCTGTCACAGCACTTAATCTTAAGTAAGAAATGTGGAAGCAGACACGTACACCAACTTAAGAGAAATAAGATGTGTTTTATATTTGATTTGCTATATTTCATGTTTCAGGTTATAATACAGTCTGGATAATAATCCACAATTACATTCAGCATAGCTGTTGGTTAGGAAGCAATTATGTAAATAAAATTGATCTTTTATTACATTTTATACACAGTGAAGATTACAACATGTGCTGTTCTGACAGATCATTCGGTAATCCTGCGGCCGTTTAGTCAGAGAGAAAGTGTAGATCTGTTAAAGAGCACTGTCTCCCCCTGTCTGCTATCTGCCCACACCACTGACTTCATTTTTGTCTTCATTTAGCAAACGAAAATCACAGCTTTCACTTGAGCTGCACCAGCAGGTCTGTCCACACACTCAGTCCCTTGACCTCAAAGTCTCCATCAGCCTGTTTAAGAGCAACCAGCTGTTCCTCAGTCTCATCTTTTAACGGGGAACCCGAGCTCCATAAGGATTTAACGCGGTCACTGAGAGTCAGAAACGACACTGGACTGTCCCGAGGCTGTGTCCATAATCCGTTGCTCACGTCATACTCCAAGGAGGAGGCTGACCTTTTTAAACTGTCCCAGTAAGCAAGCCTAAATTTTGTCCATTGTTGAGAAAGTCTGGTGCATAGTTCAGGAGATAAAGACTGACACATGCTGTGCAGTAAGCCATCATGTCCTTCTAACCAGTCAAGCAGAAGGTCCTGAGCTGCAGTGTTTTCACTCGTGGTGTCCGTTGACAGGAGGGCAGCTGCAATAAGTGCCCCCAAGCTGTCCGGTCCTTCTCCACTGTCCTCCAGCAAACTGTCCAGTAATTTTGTAGCATAGTCCAGGTTCCCTGGTTGGCTCAGTATGGCCTGAACGCGCTGTAGGAGCATCATGGCGTGAACGTGTGTTCCAGCAGAGAGGTCAGAATCACTCTTCCGGTTCACCGTAAAGTCTCCCAGAAGTTTACACGCTGACCTGCACGCGCTGAGGTCACTGAGTTCAACTCGCTGGTCACCTCCAGCATCTTCAGCCAGTCCAAACTTGTCCAGAAGTGATTTAATAACAGGGTGAGGAGTCGCGGGGTTTTTCAACAGACCTATGAGCAACCTGTGGCGACACTGCGCGAGATCAGACAGAGTCACACACCGAGCACCGACAACCGTGTGCGCGAG
>JAUCMX010000013.1:407500-582500 GCA_033459395.1 Hemibagrus guttatus | reverse complement strand
AGATGGGAATATCTGTTCTCAGTAAGGAAAAGACACTGAATAAAAGGACATTTTTTTTAAGCTACATATTTACCACAAGATGTGATGTAGAATCTTCCCAGGACTGAGTGGGCTGAGTAAGTCACAACTTCCTTTGAAATTTTGTGTGAGAGTGTATGTTGATGTCAGTGTTCTTCACACAAGTGTGTTACTGTCTGAGGGTCATTTAAGTTTGCAGAGAACTTTCCTTTCCTTCAAAGTAAGCTTTGTTGGATCCTGACCACAAAATGACCCTTTTGTAAAAAGAGATTGAGACTTAACCTGGAAAGTGATGAGAGAACTGTGAAAAGAGGCTGGGCCAATGATGAAAGAGGAGTGAGAGGATGATCAGAAGAAAGAAAGCCTTAGTGATTGCCATGAGAAAGTGAAATGATTAACTGAAGCCCTTCATCTTTGTAAAATCTGTGAAAATCTGTGAAATCTAAACTCTGTCTTTGGCATCTGAATCTCCATGGACAGACTCTGAACAGGTAAAGCTGGTGGCTTTTTTCCTGGTACCAGTCTGAGTAGTATAAAGACTCTATGTTAAAAATATATGTAATTTTTTGGAAAAGTATTGTTATTCAGTAGTTTGTATAAATCCATTTGAGAGAATCGAACATATAATTGAATTGAGACAAGTATCTTGGCTTCTGAGTGGCACAACAGAAACGCATTTGCTCTATTGCCAGAAGATGGCGAATTTGAATCCTGATGATGCCACAGCCAGCCATGGCCGAAAGCCAGGGGAGCAAAATTGTCTGTTCTTCCAGGATGGGAGGCATGGCATTAGTGTCTCTTCTCTGTCAATCAGAGTCGCTGTAGTCAATTGCAGGCATCTGTGAGCTCATGCATAGATGGTTCCTCCATATACCCTGTGATGTAGCATGTGCAGCAGTTCAAAAAGTTATGGTTGGCTCAGAGAAAACATGTGTTAGCCTTCACCCCCTGGTCATATGATAGGGGTACTGGCTGGTGGCTTTGGAAGGAAATATATATATAAAATATATATATCTTTATTCAAAGACAAAATATACAATGAGACATCTTTGTTCTTTGCAAAAGCTGTTAAAAAACAAATTGTACCTTATAATGAATATCTTTAACAGCCTTCTCTGTTTTTAGGCCAGCAATAAAGGGCAAGCATGTGCAGCTCTCTGAGTCCAAAGCAGCACCCGTTTGGCCCAGGCCTCACTGACCTGCAGCAGTACAGTCTGTGGTTGGCCAGCAGACATGAAGCCAGCCTGCTGCCTATGAAGGAGGACCTGGCGCTCTGGCTCACCAGCATGCTGGGTAAGTAGGGAACACTGCTGGTTGAGTTTAATTAGTGCTGGCAGAAATTTGCAGAAATTCATGACAAGACTAATGAAATGCTAAACTAATAAAATTACCATAAATTTAATGGAGGAAAAAAGAGGAAGAAGACAACACATTTAAGTCAGAGGTGCCCGATTATACGGATGGTATCTAATGTTTATTTCTTAATGGAATTTGCATTACTACAGCAGCCAGGTAGGCTACTCCTGGAGGAGGTCAGATGATTCTCATTGCTTACAGCATGTCCTGTTGTAGTGTTTACCTTAGTCATAGTCACATGATCATAATTATTCTTTTTGACGCTTTGTATGGAGCGCTGCTAGACTTTTACCCAACCATGTTAATAAGATTCGTGTGTTTTTAGCATCTGTCTCTTTACATGTCTCGTCTTCATTCTGTTGTCTGTGACTGGCTGAAGGCTGATGATTTTAAATCACATGGGAACTGTTTGAGTTATTATTATCATTTTTTAGTATACTACTATAACATTCTGGGCAGCGCGGTGGTGCAGTGTGAAACGCTGGTCACCTCACAGCTCCACTTTCCCTGGCTTGATCCTGAGCTCAGGTAACTGTCTGTGTGGAATGTTCATATGTTCTCCTTGTGTCAAGGGTTTTCTTTGCGTTCTCTGGTTTCCTCCCACCTTTTAAACACATGCTGGTAGGTGGATTATCTACTCTGTGATTGTGTGCATGCATGGTGTGCTGTGATGGACTGGTGTATCCTATGTATGTTCTCATTTCAGTAGGGCTGTGGATTCTCCACAACCCTGACCAGGATAATGCAGAAGAATGACAGAATTACATATTGTACTATTGTGCCTGTTGGCTCCTAGTTTAAACAGTTCTTGCAGCATTGTTTTGCTGATTTCAACTGCACGGAAAACCAGTAGTGATTCAGAAGTATTGCACAGATATTACGAGAAGAATGGGGGTGTGTCATGATTCTGGCGCGTGTGTGTGGTGTGGGACGTAAGTGGAATGTCTGGCAGTAGGCAGGTTGTGAAAAGCCAGCAGAGGCAGAAGCAGTGCTGCTGGTCTGCCTGGAGCTGATGGAGAAGAGCAGTTACAGTGGACCACACAAGCACCACAACAAACCACACTCTCCTCACTGCACTCATCTTGAACCTTTGCATTCATTAGTGGCGTGTGGCTACCTCTAATGCGATGTGAAAGCAGATATCTGTCTAAAAACTGTGTAAGTAGCATGATGTACGAGCACAGATGAAGTGTCTGTGACTGCTTAGTAGGAGCTGCTGTGCAGAACAGGCAGATTTCCTGTCGGTGTCTCAGCTCTGGTCTTATTTATTTACACTGTCACAGTGCTGCTGTTTCACAGAATGAGGTGTGATTTGCTGTAGAATTGAATTAGAGTTAAAATGGATTCATAAAGCTCTTAGTTTGATTTTACGGTGTCAGGTTCATGTTTGTAATAGAAACTCTAGCTGGAGGCTGGCATTCAGAGCTCATTTTCAATCGTGGTATAGAGTTTATTTTGCTTTACTGTATGGAGAAAGCATAAAAGGGGCTCACGAAAACTGAGGGGATTTTATAAACTCTCAGTTTCTCTTTCTGCTCCCCATTCTTTACTTACCACATTTGGAACTCATTAAAACATCAAACCCCCCCTCTAGCACTACTGCACCCCTCTGTTTCAGAAACAAAAAAAAAGAGATAAAAAAAATATACTCTTTCCACAGCACCCCCTGCCACCACCTCCTATTTCAGGGTGATCTAACTGAGAAGGAATGGTCAGCTGGAAGCCAGTCAAAACCAGCAGCCACATGTTGATCAGTATAGTGTGTGTGTGTGTGTGTGTGTGTGTGTGTGTGTGTGTGTGTGTGTGTGTGTGTGTGTCTGTGTGTGTGTGTGAGTGTGTGTGTGTGGGTATGTGTGTGTGTATCTGGGCTACTATGCAAAAAGCACCCAGCTGTTTTCTTGAGGGATCACCACTGCTGTATCTGCTCTTTGCTCCGGACTGGAACAAGTGTTAACGTCAGCTATCTGCTCAATTCTCCACTAACTTTCACAAGTAAATGTTCTGACCTGCACATCGACCACTTCATAAATGTATTTAACTCACCAATATGTCAAGTCCTGTTTGATTGATTTTTTTTTAAGCTTTAAAGTACTTTCATATTCCCAGCCTTCTTCTATCTCTTTCTCTCCCAGGTGTTGAAATCACAGCAGAGAGTTTCATGGACAGGTTAGATAACGGCTTCCTGTTGTGTCAGCTAGCCGAGACGCTGCAGGAGAAATTTAGACAGAACAGTGGAGAACTCTCACCACCTGGAAAGGTACTGTCTCTCTATTCCCTCTGTTTATTTAAGTACAACACTGCAAAGACATCACTCTTTTACTCTTCATATAATGGATTCATGTATGAAATTCTTCTTCTTTTTAAAAAAAAAATTCTGGTCTGATTTTATTCTGATCTGCTATAAAAGAAAAATAAATGAATAAAGAATGCACACTGAAAAATGGAAAATATCAGTGACATCTGATGTCTCCACAATTCCTGGCCTTCAAATTCCAGATCAGAAAATCACATGCCTTTCTGATTAGCATTCATATCCTCTATCTTCAGCTCTAGGGGAACCTGAAACACAGACAAAACACTGACTTATTAGACAAATGACATCAGCATTTTTATCGTCACTGTTAAATCATGTAGAATTTCTTTCACAGATATTTAGAGAATCAAGTAGCTTATGTGTGCTAATAGAACACTTCACAGCAGTGTGCATGTCCGATTAAACCGTGGAATGAGTCGAATAATTCTTTTTTCAGTGAAGTTCTTTTTTTGCTTTATATAAATAGATAGTTTTTATCTAAGCTACAGTACTGTGACGCTTCATATTCATGCTTCAATTCCTGCCAACTTGATTATTGACCCCTTTACAGAATTTCAGCTGATCACATGTCAGGAGCAAGTCTAGCAATGTGTTCTGTGAATCATAGAGTCCAGAATATTGTTGGACTTACGGCATGTCTTGGATGATCTTAAGTGTTGACAGGACAGGGCTGATTCCGACGTATCGCTTTCAGGTGGCTGATGTGTGTCAGCAAAATCTAGACATAGCTGGACGTTGCTCTCTCACACAAAGACTTTTGTCTGGAATTGTGGATATTTGCCATCTCCTCCTCAGAACTCGCCATCGTGGGACGGTGAACTCGGAAAAATGCTGAGCGTGCTGATTTATACAGAGCCGGCTAACGATATTAAGGAGTCGTTAACTTTTTCTCCAAAATTCCCCCCAGATGGGAAAAGCATTAAGGGCGGTAGATTTTTGGTGGTAAATTAAGGAAATATTTCTGCTTTTGTTGGCTGAAGCCCATTTTCTTCAGAGCCTCCACAATGGTCCTTTTTTGCTGGTTATGACTCCCCGCAGTTTAGCTAATAGAGCCTCTTAAGAATAGCAGAACAGAGAAACTACACCGTTCAGGGTCATTACACCACACCACTAGATCATTTGCACTCTGTGTTTAAAAAGCTTTATCTCACTGCACTGTATTAACAGTGATTTATTATTCAGGAAAATGTAATGGTATATCATGTTATTATACCTAACATAACGTAAATGTTGCAAAGCTGAAATTTCTGTGGGACAGAATTAAGATCGAGACCATAACTTTTATGCATAAGGTTTATGCAGTTAGAGAATAAAACGTAAGACCTTAAAGCTGACAATCAAATGATCAGTAAAGGAAAAGATATTTTTCTGATTGGCAAGACGTGCCCTCAGTATAATAACAAAAACATTACATGAATTCATGTAGGTATCAGTTACTGTATTAAACAGATCTTATCATTAATATTTAGACAGTTTTGCAGTACACATATGAACTAAGGCCATAAAAAGGTAATTATGCATGTGTTTGGATATGTGATGGTTTTTGATAGTAAATGTGCTGATTGATTATTTATATATATATATATATAGGTTTGTTATAGACAGAGAGCGAGCGCTTGCTGGGAATGCTTGCCCCTTCCCACGGAGAAAAGTCTGAGAGTAGGGATAGAGAGAGGAACATGTGTATGGAAATATTTGAGGCCATGACTCCTGAGGAACAGAATGAGAAAGAAATGGGGGATAGAATACTGGAGTCTATTGATTACACATATCACGGGAGAGTAAGAGGCAAATTTACAAGCTGGGAATAGCTGAATCTGTTTTTTCCAACACATTTGTGTGATATAAGAAGAGACTGAACTAAAAAGATTGAGGTGCATGTAGCATATGTTTTCTAAACTTAGACAGTTTTACTTTCAACTGAGCTGAAGTGAAAAAGCGTATATTATCTTCTTTAAAGTCTCAGGTTACCATAGGAATATACTGTATATATACTGTGTATATAGTGTTAAGTATCAGGCTCAGGAGTAGTCTGAAATACTGAATCTAATCCGGTTAATACACGTACATTTTCTTATCAGCACCACCAGTGTATTTTAGGTCATGAACACGTGATTTTTGACTGAGCCGTCACTGAAAATCAGACACCAACTGTCTTACACCATTGTGTCTCTGAGGTCTATTTACAACTAAACAAAAGAAGCTCGCAGAGTCGGTTCACTTATTAACAGTGATGCCAGTTTCAGATCAGTATCAAGTTCAGATGTTGTTATTGCATTGTAAATTCACAAAACATCTCTAGACACAAATCCTCTGTTCTCTCTGTCTATGATCTGAAGTGACGACAGAGCATCGGAAGACTTTTCTGTTCATCAGCACCGTACGGTACTCCGCTAGCCCTCGCTGGCTTGTTTATTTTCTAATGACCCTGTTCCTTAATGCTGTATGTAATCTATAATCATCTGTGACTCAGATTAGTTGGGATTTGTGTTGTTTAACTAGGAATATTCAATTCAGCTATTTTATATTCTTGTGCTTCTCTATGTGCAGGACTTTCTCACGACAGAGTTTCAGCAGGGCTAAGCCCAGAGACTGACATGGCCATTACAAAATGGAAAATTTATCTGAAATTGTGAGCATTAATGGTGCTGATTTTGAAGCATGTTTGGGGTCTTATTTTAGTCAAAACCTCTCTGCAGCCAAGTCATAGCCTCCTAACAGAGGCGTCTAAGATTAAAGCTAAAATCTGCCACTACACAATGCACAATGCTCTTCACATGAGCCCTTTGACCACCAGAAAACAGTTGTGAATGATCAGTGTCACCCACCACATATCAGACATACCATAACCATTTTTTCCATAAGACACACTGAGGCTTTATATGTGCAGTCACATACGTGTACATGTTTGATTTTGGTTACTCTCAGGAAGGATGTCTTTTATGTAACCATTTAAAACAATTAGTTAGATTATTGTGAATTGACAATTCAAAAAATTTACTAAACTGTACAATTTGATTTGTGGACTTTTATTTTAACTAACATCCTCAGTGTGCAGAGGTGCAGTCTTTATGCATTAATTCCCAATCATTGTTCTTTTTTTAATTTATTTTACCATTTTTCTGCTGGCTAGGTCAATAGCTATCAATCTCTTTTTTGTTGAAAGA
Organism: Hemibagrus guttatus; assembly: GCA_033459395.1. NCBI lineage: Eukaryota > Metazoa > Chordata > Actinopteri > Siluriformes > Bagridae > Hemibagrus > Hemibagrus guttatus. The sequence continues at coordinate 575,645 of JAUCMX010000013.1, read as the reverse complement.
TCTTATGTTCCAAGATGCCAAATGCGTTTGTGGACACTGAGATCAATTTAAAAAAAAATTAATAACAGCAAATTTTGAGATGGTGCACATTTATTTGTTGGATATTTCCCAGAGCAGTATTACGGGATGTGCATGCTGATGTGCTCGTAAGAGTCTGTGGGGGAGCAAGAGAGATTTCTGGAAAAGCCAGAGAAAAATCTGATCCATTGAAGACTGCATTCTTTCAACATGACCTCATCGTACCTATCTCAGAGCCAGAAGCACATATCCTGTAGGCAGGCACATGCTTCATAAATCTCATTGTGGGTGAATGTGTGTGTTAAATGACATTATACTCCCAGCTCCTGGCAATCCACCTTCTTGTCAAGCCCCCCGTTTCTCTTTCTCTATCTGTCAGGTTTAGTATTGATCACTGAAGGTTGTCATGATCTCTGGCTGTGTAACATGAGCCGAGGATGTTGGGGGAAAAAGATATCAAACCCTGGACGGTGATTAGACCAGGAGAGAGCATGGCCAAGCAGCAGGGTTTGAGAGAGTCAAAAGAAGGAAAAGATGGAGGAGGACAGAGGGAAGGAAAACAGGTCTAATGGTCTAACATGAGAGAATTGGGAAAAGGGGAATTTTGATGATTCAAATGGTCAGCAATTTCAAACTATTTAACTGGACCTGCACACAGTTAAAGATCTAAAGGCAGTTAATGACAAAGATTTTGCGTAATTATTTGTGTAACTTAAAAGTACTCATGAATAATGTGGGAAAGGTTTGCAGGTGTGGACGGGTTTAATACAGTAAACAAACGATTCCACATTGACATTGTTGTTTTGTGAATGGTTTAGTAGCCCCTAAGTCACTTAACTGTTTTTCTTTAGAAGTAAAAGTCTTTTTGAGTCATCAGACTCATGACTGTAAGTTTATCTCTTGCAGCCAATCCCTAATCGGAGGATCCCGTGTAGAGAGAGTGCCCCGTCTGGCTCTTTTTTTGCCCGAGACAACACAGCCAATTTCCTGTCATGGTGTCGAGAGGTGGGCGTCGGAGAGACCTGCTTGTTTGAGTCTGATGGACTGGGTGAGTGACCTTTTTACTTACTGGCCCTCTAGAGTTTTGTTTTTTCTTTCTTTTCTTTTTTCTCCATTTGATGCAACAGAGGACATCGTAGTCTGGAGCTTGGTGGCATCCCTCCATGTGCAATACTACTTTTATGATGTTTCTGGCACAGTGCTAGCTTTAATAGTAGCCAGACCTTTTTTTATGTCTAATGTTGTGGGATGATGATGTATGATGTACTCGTGATGACGTTTGATGTGTAGGATGAAAAATTTGCACTAAATCGAATCCAGCAGTTCTGTCTTTGTATTAATATTTAAGCCTTTCTCAGTAATGCTCACAAAGCAAAAACATCTGCAGCCAGAAATGATCTGTATCATAATTGTGAAACTCTGAGCCATATATGTTATACCATATTCTGTTGTAAAGATTACTCTTTTATAAAGATTACTCTACAATATCAAAATATTATTTTTGTATTAGTGATATTATTAAACCTTGTCCTGAGAAAAAGAGCCCTAGAGTTTTTTGACAGTTTTCCAGCAAATATCGAGATAAATCTCCCCAGAACTGAAAGAAATTTTATTACCTAAAATCTGGTGTCTAACACATGCTACTATGATTTCTGACTCTTAACAATATAACTTAAATATACACCATTTCCGAAAGGATTTTTTAAATTGTTCTATTACTGATGAAGCACACTCCATCCTACTGCTGGACACATACAGTTTCTACTACTGAACATCGCAGTGGATTCTGAGAGCAAAGTGGAGACAAATCACTTTGGGAGTGAATAGAGATACAGAGTGTATAGAGATGTTTTGTGCTTGGACTGTGGCACAGAGGAAGTCCTTGTGCTTCTCTGAGTCCTCACCTCAGGGCAGTTCTGGGCAGCACACTGTGGCTGGCATTGGATATGACAGAAAGAGAGAAAGAAGCGTCTCCTCCTCTCCTTTCTGTCTGGGATGGTGAATGGACTTAATTGTATCATGCTAGACTCCCTGGGCTTGTCTTACTTTACTTGTCTTAGTAAAAATGAAAGCAGATTTTCTCTTTATTCAGGTTCTGTACATGTATATAAAAAGTGCGTAATAACAGAAATAAGAAAGAAAAGAAAGAAAGAATGAAAGGTGAGGTAAGGAAAGTGGGGCAGGTGAATTAAACTGATTCCTCTGAATGCACATAGTTTTTTTTCCCTTCCATATTGCATTTACACAGTGAATTCTTTGTTTTGTTGCTCTGTGTGCAAGCCCATGTATTTTTGTGAACTGAGCTTTGTATTTTTATGATGCAAATACTTGGCAGTGTTTATCATTCCTTCTTCAGTATTAAAAGGTCTAACTGACTGAATCATTCTGGACCCTCAGATCAGTGAAGGTGATTCCACGTGCGTGAAATGAGCTTAACATGCTAGGTTTTTGTATTTTCACTTCTGGTCTTGAGCCATTGTTCAAGGATCTCTGAGGGTTTCATTTCAGCCAACTGGCTTAATATTACAAAATATGCATATAGAACTGACTGTGTAATTTTAGACATTTAATCTTTTATTCATTTGTGCTTCTTTCCTCCTGCTTTATTTTCTGTTGAGTTAGATGAATGCATGCATGGAGCTGGAATTGAAATCAGGTGGGATGCTCTATGGTTTGGAGATGACGTGAAGCTCATAACGTGTTTACTGCATGTTGTGCTGTATCACCTTGACCACTACTCCATCATGCGAGTGAATCATGACTAATGAGGCATGAAGCATTTAACAAAGAGCAGATGTGGATTCTACAAGCAGGTGTTTTTCTAGGGTTAAAGGTGTCAAATTTAACTTCTGATGCAATTTTGGCACAAAACAGACCAGATTTTCTATTAGCATAGAAACAAAATAATTAGCATTGACACCTACCTAAAAACTATAGTTTCTGAACATTTTTATTCTGTGAACATTTCCTAAAATGGTCAGTCTCTCAGGTTTTCTGCATGCTCTTACTTTATGTAGATTCTCTTTTATGTAAAGCTTTTAGTTGTACGGAAGTTCAGGAGAAGGTTTAACATGATGTTAATTTATATCTTGGAAGGTTGTGAAGCAAACAGTTCTTACATCACATAACCCTAACCTGCTCAGAAACTATTGATTACATTAACGAACCTTCGGATAATTCTGTTAACATTCAGTTAGCAGTGAGGTAAATGTTGATTTGCTTCATTAAATCTGTCCCACAGTGAGCATTTTCTCGGCCATAGTGTACATACTGTACTTATTTTTCATTCATCAGCTTCTCACCATCACATTTCTGTGTTGTCATGTTGTTATGCATAATGTTTTGGCATCTTTGAAATCCCTGGACACATGTTTAAAGCTGGTTTCTATTGTCTGGCCTCCAGTCTTGCACAAACAGCCCCGTGAGGTCTGCCTGTGTCTGCTAGAACTGGGGAGGATAGCAGCTAAGTAGGTGGAATAGACTCTTTAACACGTTTTACAAACCATTTGCTCTGCCTCATAATTCATTTGATGGATGGATTTTTCTGTGTCAGGTATAAGGTCGAACCACCTGGGTTAATTAAGCTGGAGAACGAGATTGAACAAGAAGAGAAAGCTCCCGAGCCGCCTTCCTCCCCCGTCTCTCCGGCCCAAGGCTCTTCCTTTAACAAAAGCTCCTCCTGCAGGAAAAGCACCGGCAAGCTCCTTGATGATGCTGTAAGTATGACACATAACTGCTGATGTTAGCCCTGAGGAAAGCTGTTTCATATATTACACATAGATTATTTGTTTGCTGTACAAATCTGCTGAATAATTTAGAACTATAACTGAAATTGATGTTTGTTCAGGTAAGGCACATTTCTGAGGAACCTCCGTGTAAGTGCCCCAATAAATTCTGTGTCGAGCGTCAGTCACAGGGACGCTATCGTGTGGGAGAGAAGATACTCTTCATTCGGGTGGGTGCTATACTCTTTATATTCCTTGTGCAATCTGATATGAGTTACTTCTGCTACTTTGATCTACCTTGGAATATCTTGGATCATACGGTTCTGTCTGACTATCAGCTTTCAGATATAAACAAGGTCAAAGCAAATACTTAACTTTTTATTTTTATTTTTATAGACTTTGAAGATGCTTGGTATGAAACATCTCACACGCACACACACACATTCCGAGATATCGATATGTCTCTCTCTCTCTGCTGCCTGCACCAGGGTAGTTATGCAGTGCCACTATCTGTAATATATCCATATTTTTATTTGGATTAAACCCAAAGTGGGCATTGTCTAAACCAGAAAAAAATGAAATGACCAGTGTCATTATGTTCCTGATAAAACTGGCAAACACTGGAAATATGCCAGATAGAGATATCAACACTCAACACATTGAGTTTCTTCTCTGTCCCATAATAGAAACAAGATAGTAAGTGAATTTAAAGCACTGATACTCTGATCAGTCAGTCTAAGGATGAATGTATGAACGCTGTATTTTCATGTCAGTGAATATAGTGTTTTCTTGTGCCTTGGGCTTGACCTCTAACCTCCTGCTCACATGAAAGAGAACCCCCAAAAAAAAAAAAAAAAAAAAATTGAAATGAGCAATCAAGTACTATGTAAACAAAGTAGTGAGCAATTTGGAACTCATTACGAATGATCAAAATTGATATCAGGATAATAAAATCATTTCAAATCAGCTGTTCATCTCTAATAACCTTTTACTGGTTCATAGACCTCAGTTTGAGAAGCACTGATCTTAGACATTTATACAAGGAGAGTCCCACAAGTGCACACATGCTGCCTCCAGACTAATTGAGATTAGTGATGTATGGCCTGGTACCCATGGGAACTCTGTTACTTGGCAACACAAAACCAGCCCTCACACCCCGGAGAGAGTGGATGATTTAGTACAGAATATCCTCTACGTGTGAGTGTTTGCTTTCTCCCGTTATTCTCCTCACTCCTAGTTTAACAGTAATAGACAGAGTGATAATGGCCCAGTGGAGAGCAGATGAGAGGGAAGAATATTGGCCGGGCTTCAGAGCAAGCAAATAGGCTCTGTAAATTTTTAATGAAGTGGAGGCAAAATAACGACAAGTCTGTGGGTACTGACTGCACCGGACGCAAGTATGTGCTATATTTGTACTTTGATCTTGACAGGGTTTTGATGTAGTGATAAACATAGATTAACATACTTTTAAAATGCAGAGATATTTAACAAGCATCATCTAACATTTCTGAAGGAAGACAATTTTAGACTCTTCCTAGCCTCACAATGATTGTATTTGCTGACACACCAGACACCACTTACGTCAAACTAATGCTAGGGTATCTACTCAATTATCTACTCAGATCTCCTTAGATGAGTGCAAGATGTGTGTTGGATGTGCTTACATGCTCAGAATAAACCAGTTAGTTTAATTCGGCATCTGAGACATTTTACACCGGTCAGCCATAACACTGTGAGCAGTGAGAGGTGAAGTGAATAAGACTGATGATCTCCTCATCATGGCACCTGTTAGTGGGTGGGATATATTAGGCAGCAAGTGAACATCTTGTCCTCATGTTGATGTGTTAGAAGCAGGAAAAATGGACAAGCGTAAGGATTTGAGTGAGATTGACGAAGGACCAAACTGTGATGGCTAGACCACTGGATCAGAACATCTCCAAAACTGCAGCTCTTGTGGGGTGTTCCCGGTCTGCAGTGGTCAGTATCTATCAAAAGTATCCTTTAAGTCCTGTAAGTTGCAAGGTGGGATCTGCTGCTAACATCTTGGCGCCAGATACCACAGCACACCTTCAGTGATCTAGTGGAGTCCATGCCTTGACAGGTCAGGGTTGTTTTGGCAGCAAAAGGGGGACCGACACAATATTAGCAGGTGGTCATAATGTTATGGCTGATCAGTGTATATTAGGAGTGTAACAACTACATTTGACATTCATTCATTAGTCAGACACTTTCATTCAAATGAATTATTATGTACACAGGATGCACTAGTATTCAGTTTTAGTCATTTTAATTATTTTGAGAGATGTACAGTATATGACCGCTGTGAGCTGATGCACTGATGTGCATTCCCACTTGATTTGTGTAAGAAAGTTAAATGAAAAAATATTCCTAAACCACAAACTCTCTTACTGACATTTTTAGTTCAAGTTTTTTAACTACAATAACCGTACTGAATACCATGTCTCATTTAGGTTTAAAAATTTCCTCCTCCACAAAAATGAATGGAATACATCACCTTTTCTAAATGAGAGATTCTTTCTGCCAGTCAGCGTTGTGTGCTGCTGAGAAACCAAGGTCATGGCATTTTTTGCGATTAAAAAAATGACCTTGAGTGGCTCATGTCTGCTACCAAATGACAGGAATGATGTTTTGTGCAATAATACACTCCCTCTCACATCCTGTTGATTTAATAAGAAGGCATAGCAGCAACACAGACCATCACCTATTCATATAATTCAACTAGCAATTGAATGCCAAGTTCTTTGAATGCCTTCCATTCAAGGACAGGACTTTGAGAGAGGTCATGTAAGATGTCAGTCTATCTGCACGTCCATTTTTCCATGCTACATTTACTGTTGCAGACAGCAATTAAAATCTGAACCCTTGTGGATAACTGGACTGAGGGTAGGATGTGTAGGATGAGAAATAAATAAAGTGTCATGGGGATAAAGGAAATGGAGTAAACTTTGATGAAATTACCAAACGTACAGTTTGAAAGAAGCTATGTAAAGTCTGCTTTAGGTAGACAAACAATTTATAATAGTTTTATTTCTTTATTTTCTAGAGAAAGATTAGACGTATATTAGACAATACTGATAACGAGCGAATTGACCTTCACTGATAAACTTCTCTGAATATTTTAGTCTGCTGACTGTGTGTGTGTATGTGTGTGTATGTGTGTGTATGTGTGTGTATGTGTGTGTATGAAAGCTCCTTCTCTCTGCTTGTTTGCTTTAAAATGTGAATGAGGCTCTCCACCCAAAGCCTATTAAGTCAGTGATACAGAGCCTTAGGGCTTTTCCTGACCGGAGCCTTCATGGCCACCTCTCTCCCTCATCGCGTTAAGCACCTTATGAATGTTTTATGTTATTATTCCACTCGAGGGCAACATAAACACATTTCAGTGTTTTGAAAAATAGGCTCAATGTTGCTTTGCCCCTTCGTCTCTCATATCATGCCACTCTTGTTGTTTGTTTTTTTTCTTATTTCCCTCTAGCTTTCACTTTAATAAGTTGTAACTGTTCTGATGCGTGTGTGTTTCGCTGGGTCAGCTCTTTATTTCAGACAGACAGCTACACCAGAGGGGAAGAGTGACGTCTTGTCATTTTTTTGCCCTTTATAAAAGTTTAATCGGGTCGATCAGTGGCTGTTTGCACTTGTATGCTCATGTAACAGAGAAGTATATATTGGTGGTGTTTTTTCAACCTGCCACAGTGTTATTGTGAACTTTATGTGAATTGTGTTATCATGTAATGTGTTTAACATGAACCAGATTTATAAAGTTTGAGTACACTTTAAATTGTGCCTTTGATGTAGTTGTTTATTAAGATATTTAATAACTCTGAAAGCTTGGCTTTCAGTGTATGAATGTGTTTGATGCCCTGTAATAGACCAGTGTTCCCAGTATCCACTGTGCTCTGGATCTGCAGCTTCCCTGACCAGGATAAACTGGTTATTGAACATAAATTCATACATTAAATGAATCATTAACTTTTGAGTCTGGTTCCTCTAAAGGATTCTTCCTGATATCATCTGAGTGAGTTTATTGTCACCTCTGGCTTGTAATTAAGGATTAAATCCTGATTTTTGTATACACAAATAAAATTCAATTGAATTCTAGGTTTCATACAGATGTGTCCTTCACCTTATGTCCTTTTATTTAAAAAATAAAATAAAATAATCATTTGCTGTACATACTTGCAGTTTATGATAGGTGAAAAAATAAGTGGCTTAGGGCCCCTAGGGATTCAAAGCAATAAGTGAGACGCCTTTCTCTTATTCACCATCTGCCTTATTGGATTCAGGGTGAGATTGCCATAGCACACAGTCTTGAGAATGTGCCTTGGGGTGCACCAGGTGACAAAAAGCCAAAATTGGGGTGTGAACAAGTGAGTGGAGGTGTTGAGAGATGAAAAGTGATTTCAGTGACTGACTGTGTGCACATTCAAAGGATGAAGGTCTTAAATGTTTGAATGTTTCTTGTTTATTAATTTATTAGTATCATATTGCTTCATGGATCAATAGTTATAGAGAAATCTGGACTCTAGTGAATTGAGAAGGATTCTACACAAACTTTTTGTGAGATGAATTGAATGCACATGATTGGCATGATGTAATAGATGTGAAGATTCACACACTTTTTTTGTGTTGGAAAGTGATATAATGAGGCACTAAGCTGAAGCCAGTTTAGCCTACAATGTGTAATGCATGAAACAGTATTTAAAAGCTCTAAGCATTTTCTCACTGATCTTTCCTTTTCAATAGATGCTGCACAATAAACACGTGATGGTGCGAGTAGGTGGCGGCTGGGAGACTTTTGAGAGTTACCTGCTGAAGCATGACCCTTGCCGTATGCTGCAGATTTCCAGAGTGGAAGGCAAAGTGTCGCCCATCTCCATTAAGTCCCCTAGCATCAAGGACCTGACCCCTGACAGCTACCTGGTGGTGGCAGCACACTACAGAAGTAAGAAGTAACAAAGACCATTGACAGGTGAAGAATATGAGAAATGCAAAATAGGCTTTGAGATGAAGATCATTTCAATAATGTATGGCACTAACATGTAAAGTAAAGCTATTATCAGGCATTAAGGCCCTATAGCATCCATCATGTGAGGCTCGAACCATTAGGATCCAGTCATTTATATATCTGATGCAAAAACACGGGGTAAAATATACTCTGGACCAAGCAATGACAATCTCAAACTATTTCTGAGCTTTATTTTTCTTGCAAATTACGCAAACTGCTTAAATGAATACAGCTAATTTAGCTAATTTGACACACCATGTGTCTGAAGAGTACAGCAGGGCTGACTATTGGTTTTAATGGGAGAGGGACTGGAAAAAACAAGATTTTTTGTATATTTTTTAGACATCTCAGAATGCAATTTGATGAGTTATAGATCACCAATAAACATTTATAGCCTGATATCTGTAGTGTAGATTATGGTGATTTGTTTTTTTTTTGTTCTGCTTTTTCACTTTCATTAGCTGAGATTTATTAATAAACTATTGCTTAAATTTGTCTGCTGTATATACATTTACATTTTTTTTTTTGCAAAATACAGATGTAACCCTAACCCTAACTTCTTGATGTATATATTTGTGGTACCGTATCATATCTCGATATTAACCAATGTTGTTTTATCTAGAATTTGTCCACTTTATAGAAAATTATATTCTTAAATGCTTTTAGATGATTACTTTTCTTATTGTCAGAACAGATATAATGTAAATGTCATCGTCTTTTCTCTGCTCAAGGACCAATCCAACCTGAGAGCTGTTAATAGAATTTGATGTCTCTCTGGAGTAAAATAAATCAACAAGTGTTGCAGTGATTTGATCAATTAAAGGAAAGTATCTGCTGTTTCTAGAACTTCTCTGTGTTATGTAATGTATTCTGCTCATGTTCACATTTCTTCCCATTGAAGTTAGACTGGTTGAAACCCATGTTTGCCTTCACCATCGCCAGGTCCGAGTGTTCAGTTCCCATTTAACTGCTTTGGGGTTTCCTCTGGATCTTCAGTCCAAAGGCATGAGTTGAAGGCTGATTGACATCTCTGTTGTCTGCAGTGTGTGTGTGTGTGAAGAGTTGGTTCCCTATTCAGGGTGTCCCCCGTCCTGTTCCCTGGGATACACTCCAGGAACACTGTGTAGGATAAACAATACAGAAAATGGATGGATGAAACTCATCCAAAGAAGAGGCTTCAGTTACAGAGCTGTCCTACAGCGACCTCTTCTGGCTAAAACACAAAACATATGTTTATCCTACGTTATTATAGGATAAATATGTTAAATATACACCGATCAGTTAAAACATTATGCTCACTGACAGGTGAAGTGAATGAGACTGATGATCTCCTCATCATGGCACCTGTTAGTGGGTGGGATATATTAGGCACCAAGTGAACATTTTGTCCTCAAAGTTGATGTGTTAGAAGCAGGAAAAGGATTTGAGCGAGTTTGACGAAGGCAATGCCCAAACCCCAGCCACTGGATGCAGTGCCGGTCCCAAGCCCGGAAAAATGGGAGGGTTGTGTCAGGAAGGGCATCCGGCGTAAAACATTTGCCAAGTTGTTGTGCGGACCAGTTGGTCCGCTGTGGCGACCCCGAACAGGGAGCAGCCGAAAGCTGACGAAGGGCCAAATTGTGATGGCTAGACCACTGGATCAGAACATCTCCAAAACTGCAGCTCTTGTGGGGTGTTCCCGGTCTGCAGTGGTCAGTATCTTTCAAAAGTGGTCCAAGGAAGGAACAGTGGTGAACCGGAGACAGGGTCATGGGTGGCCAAGGCTCATCGATGCACGTGGGGAGCGAAGGCTGGCCCGTGTGGTCCGATCCAACAGACAAGCTACTGTTTCTCAGATTGCTGAAGAAGTTAATGCTGGTTCTGATAGAAAGGGGTCAGAATACACAGTGCATGACAGTTTGTTGTGTATGGGGCTGCATAGCTGCAGACCGGTCAGGCTGACCCCTGTGCACTGCTGAAATCACAAACAAATGTGCACGTGAGCATCAGATCTGGACCAAGGAGCAATGGAAGAAGGTGGCCTGGTCTGATGAATCATGTTTTCTTTTACATCACATGGATGGCTGGGTGCGTGAGCGTTTCTTACCTGGGGAACACATGGCACCAGGATACACTATGGAGAGAAGGCAAGCTGGTGGAGGCAGTGTCCTGCTTTGGGCAATGTTCTGCTGGGAAACCCTGGGTTCATCTCAGTCCAATCCAGCATCTGTGGAATGTGCTGAAAAAACAATTCCGATCCATGGAGGCCCCACCTCAGAACCTACAGGATTTAAAGGATCTGCTGCTAACATCTTGGTGCTAGATACCACAGCATGCATTCAGGGAACTACTGGAGTCCATGCCGCGACACAATATTAGGCAGGTGGTCATAATGTTATGGCTGATCGGTGTATATCTGTGCTGCTGAAATCTACTGAAAACGCAACAGCATTTGGCTAGGTTAGGTAAGCAGTTAACTTCTAAGATTGTTGCTTATAAAACATTATATATGTAACGGTATAGATATAACATTTAGTAGTTGTTTTATTTTGTTTTCAAGTAGGTTTGTCAATTGTAGACATATTTTAAAGATTTTTAATCAGCCAGCGACTTTTATGTAATTTTCTATTGTTTCTAGTCTGTGTGTGTGTGTGTGTGTGTGTGTGTGTGTGTGTATCTGTACAGAATTATCAAGTGGAAAATCAGAATCAGATGAGATTAAGATTAGGGGTTTATTCAAGCTCATTAAACGAACATAGCGGCTTTATTCCCTTCAGATGGCGAGGGCCAGAATTTCAAAGTTTTAAACACATTTCAAAGCAAACACATTGAGCTTTGGTATTAAAGATATTTTAAAAGCATTTCACTTAAAAACCTTGCGTTAATATAAAAACAGCTCGACGTTGTGCCTGGCTTTCAACCACACAGCAAGTTACACAAGAGAGGAGCACTATGGCTGAGCAAGCTGAACTATAACGCAGCCTTATTGCACGCACCAGGGAACTGACTGTCAGGTCGTAATATGCTGCCCTACATTGCAGTAAATCAACACAACACAAGAATAACCAATCATTCGTTGATTCATTGTCTACCACTTATCCGATCTATTCTCGGAGAATAACCAACCAGTGACCTTCATTTACCACCAGTGTAATAAAATAAGAACATTCATTATTACTATAGCTCTGTAGATGGGTTTGTAATGGAAAATATCAAACAGAATAATTCAACATTCGTTTTTAGCTTCAACATTCTGTATAATCCTGACAGAACGTGAGAAGATCATCCATATTGCACTGTGGTCCTTCAACTAAAACACAGCAAAGTGTACAAAATAACCTTAAAATATACGAGTGTGTCTAACAGAATGTGCATCAAACCATTACAAAAGGTGATATAAATGTGTATTAGTGTTCCACTCATCTAACCATTTCTATTATTTGAAAAAAATAACGGACCCTTCTTCATGAGCACTCTGATGGATGATCGGTGAAATTGCCATGTTTCTTCTCAGTAGCGATTCATAAACAAGTGTATTAAAAGACACAGTGCTGTTTTGCTTATGTCGGAGTTCTGTAGGTTGGCACGTTGCATCTCGGCATGATGAAGTAGGCATGAGCTCAAAAGATCTCCATCCTAACAGATGTCCTTTGCAGTAAGCTTGGCAAAATGTTTATATACACTACAAACACAGACCCAAAAAGCTTAGATTTCAAGAAAAAAACAAAAACAAAAAAACAACACACCACCCGTCTCGTTGGGATGGTTAACGCCGCTCGTGTGGGCTGAGCTGCTACGTTAACAACAGCTGTCTTCTCTTCATCTTGCGCTATCCAACCTGCCACTAAGAGAGACAAAAAACAGATTGAATAAGCAAACTACACGCAGGTAAAAGTTTAATGATGTTCCTCATGAGATTTACCCTAAGTCCACCGCCTCCGGATGGTGACGTGCTCATTTCCTGCTTTTCCATCTCCTCTTGTTTCTTTTTTTTCCTTTCCACGGCTTCCGGGTTCTTGATGCCTCTGTGCGTGCTCTAAAACATAAAAACAAAAGCTAGAACATTTACCCAATCTTACCTCAGACTATAATTTTGGATGAAGACCTCTTCTTCGTCTTTCGGCTTTTCCCTTCAGGGGTCTCCACAGCGAATCATCTCTCTCCACCTATCCCTATTCTCTGCATCCTCAACCCTTGCACCCACTAGCTTCATATCCTCATTAATTCCATCCATATACCTCCTCTTTGGCCTTCCTCTTTGCCTCCTGCCTGGCAGCTCCATGTCCAACATTCTCCTACCAATATACTCACTCTCCCTCCTCTGAACATGTCCAAACCATCTTAATCTGGCCTCCCTAACTTTGTCCCCCAAACGTCCAGCATGAGCTGTCCCTCTGATGTACTCGTTCCTAATCCTGTCCAATCTGGTCACTCCCAAAGAGAACCTCAACATCTTCAGCTCTGCTACCTCTAGCTCTGACTCCTGTCTCTTCCTCAGTGACACTGTCTCTAAACCATACAGCATGGCCGCTCTCACCACTGTCCTGTACACCTTCCCCTTGATTCTCGCTGATATTTTCTGATCACACAGAACTCCCCACACCTTTCTCCACCCATTCCAACCTGCCTGCACTCGCTTCTTTACCTCTTTCCCACACTCTCCATTACTCTGGACTGTTGACCCCAAGTACTTAAACTCCTGTACCTTCTTCACCTCTTCACCCTGTAACCTTACTGTTCCACTTCCCTCCCTTTCATTCACACACATGTACTCAGTCTTACTACGACTGACTTTCATTCCTCTTCTCTCCAGCGCAAACCTCCACCTCTCCAGGCTTTCCTCCACCTGCTCCCTGCTCTCTCTACAGATCACAGTGTCATCTGCAAACATCATTGTCCAAGGAGACTCCTGTCTGACCTCCTCTGACAACTGGTCCATCACTATAGCAAACAGGAAGGGGCTCAGAGCCGATCCCTGATGCAGTCCCACCTCCACATTGAACTCCTCTGTCTGACCTACAGCACACCTCACCACTGTCCTGCTCCTCTCATACATGTCCTGCACCACTCTGACATACTTCTCCGCTACTCCTGACTTCCTCATACAGTACCACAGCTCTTCTCTTGGCACCCTGTCATACGCTTTCTCCAAGTCTACAAACACACAGTGCAACTCCCTCTGACCATCCCTATACTTCTCCATCAAAATTCTCAGAGCAAAAATTGCATCCGTTGTGCTCTTTCTGGGCATGAAGCCATACTGCTGCTCACAAATTTCCACTACCTTCCTTAACCTAGCTTCCACTACTCTTTCCCATAGCTTCATTGTATGGCTCATCAACTTTATCCCCCTATAGTTGCTGCAACTCTGCACGTCACCCTTATTCTTAAAGATCGGAATTTTGGATGAAGACCAAATAAATAAATAAAAACAATTCTGTGTACTATGTATTAAACTGCATTTTGTAGATAAAAAGTGTAAAGCATCATGTTATTAAAGTGGTGCCTGAGCGTACCGTGCTCATCAGAAGCATGCCGAGGTGTGGGATGACATGGGAAATGAAAGTGAGCATTTATTTTGTGCACTTGTGTGGTTAAAAGCAGTGTATCTCTGTTATCAGTCTCGTTCACAGATCAGTAGCCAAAGAAAATCCAACAATGTGATGCTGCGTGAATGCAGGGTCAAAGTGTAGAGATGAAAAAAAAGGTACTCTACTTACCGTGCTGCTTTAGCAGCTCGACGAGCAGTGAACCCTGATGAAATTCTCTAAAGGGCCCACAAGGTATATGAGGGGCAAGCCAAAATTAATTTCAAGCCTCCTAACTAAATGTGATAGATGGAATAACCTGAAATGACTTTTTGTTTTTTAATCTTTAAATAGTGACCAAGGCATCAAAAGGGAAACACTAAAGGAATGGTGCAAGTTTGATCCTCCATCCTTATAACACACTCACTACATACGATCTCATGACCAGTAATGCACCCACGTGAAACCAGTTGTTCGTGTTTTTAATGGGTAAGTGTGGGTGATATATTTTGTTAATTAACAGAAACAGCCAAGAAGCTGAAAAAAGAAACACACTAAAAATGACAAGAGTCTGATAGAAACAGCAGGAGTTACACCAGCCTTGGAAAGACCATTAAAAGATCGTCCTCTCCCTCTCGTTTACAACTGGTCACTGAACTGAAAGTAAATCTGCTTTGCTATTTCATGCTGTACAGTGGATTAGGAATAAAGACATTACCTCCTTCTGTCGCTTCTCTGCAGCTTCTGACAGCTGTCGCCTCTTTGTTTCCTAAAAATAAAAAGAAATGTGTTTGAAGATGCCAAATAAATATTATTACAGACGTCAGTGCTATTGCATGGAGTGACAAAAGGTGTGTGTGTGTGTGTGTATAAGGGTCATCAAGAAGATATGACCATTTTTCACACACAAATACTGTTCAGTCCAGACACAGCCTTACCTTTTGGAATTCTGAAACAAATCAGATATGATGCAGTACTGGGATAAATTCACATGACTGGCTTAAATGTATACGGAGTAATCCTAGGCCACATGTTCCCTTTCAGATGGAAGACAAACCTGTATCTGTGTTTTTTTTCTCATCATCACCTGTCATGTTTACTGCTAATGATCTGCTAGTGTAGCGCAGCCCCGCCCCCGGAAGTGGGACATAGAAGCTCTAGAGAGAATTTAATTGGTCAAACAGAGGACTAGTACAGAACAGATGAACAAAAATATTTTTCAATCGTTTTCCCAGCAATCACGGAGTATAACATTAAAAAAAAATTAATAAATAAATATATACTACCATATTTGCTCCATTACACTAAGTGACCTGGTTAAAAAAAGCTGAGAAACAGCAAGGAGGAGCAATTTAAACAAACTGATTAAAACAGATGTCAGCTGATGGCCAAGACATGCTGACTGAAAATAACCAGAGGAAGGTTTTCGGCTGTAAAAGTTCCGTGTACATGAATATTCTGCTTTACTTACAGGATCGGGAGTTACTATCACGTCGTCCGCAGCTCCACCCAGGCAGGGCAGACACATCCCCATCCTGCACACGGCAGCGGAGGAACAACACAGCGGCACAACAGTCCAGAAAAGTTTTAACAGTCACCAGAATTAATGACAGCGCTTAGCTAAGCAACCCTAGGCCAATACCAACTATCACAATGTCACTGGAAATACATTCAGCTGTGTATACGCTAGGAATGCTAGCTTGCTGTGGCGACTGGGTTAGCTAATGTAAACACAAGCTGCAGCTAGCGCACATATTACATACTAAAAGACCACTAAGGAACTAAAAATCCACTGACTTCCGATCAGACCTCTTCTTCATACGATCTGACATCTGGAAAACAACAGTATCCTTTGTTTAGTAGATATTTATTGTATGATCCTGTTGAAATATAAAGCCGACACTAAGCTGCATTAAGCAGGCTGTAATGATCAGCTGTAAAGATGCCTCTGATCTGTTACTCAGCAGCGCCACATAGCGGCACGGAGGAGCGGTAACGTAAATACTCCATGCATGCCCCAAACCGCACCCTTTACAGTGCGCTAATTTGGGAGATTTTGCTTTGCCTAGCCATATCAAGCAAAAAACAAATATCTCATTCACTCATGAAATGCCACTATGCACTATGTGAGGTTGGTGTTTAAAAGATGGGCTCAAGATGTACCTTAAAGGGGTCACGACGATCCGTACACATTTTTTACAATGTGGTCACTGGGTGGCGATAGCAGCTTCTAATCGTAAAAATGCATAGGCGAAGAAGACGACAACGAAGAAGACGACAACAACAACGAAGAAGAAGAAGAAGAAGAAGAAGAGGGTTGGCGTTGATTCTTAGACAAAGCTAATAAATGGTATAGGACATCTGATATCTGACAGGAGCGAATAATTCATATAAACAAGCATCACTGACAGAGGACTGTCCATAGAGCTGGTGCTGTGTGCAAACTCGTTCTCTTCGTTGTCTTTTGGACTGTGGTAGGTTGACTTCAATTAAATTACACTAGATTAGCTTTAGCCAGTGATATTCTGTCATTAACGGCATGCCTTGTGTTTAATGCACCAAAACACCGGAAGTGGAACACAAAAGCTCTCATGCACTTCACTTATCATGAACATTAATTACTGACAAATCAACAATCAAGAGTCGTTTTCATATTACTCGATTTTAAACAGCAGGATGGAATCATTTTACATGGCTTAATGTGATAAAACATCAACAGGCTATAAATACTCAACTTCCCTATGATTTATTATTCATAAACACATTTTTTCTCTTATATCAACTGAATATAAAGTGCACACAGACAAACTAAAGATTAATATAAATACATCACTAGACAGATTATGACTGCTAATGTTCTAGACATGTTTATTTGAGCACTTTATAAATATGTTAAACGGTTTCAATGTCAAATAAAATAAAAAATTTGCCATTTAACTGCTGTTTTTTCCCCCTATATGCACTAGTCAATTGTCACACAATAAATAGATAACATGTTTGTATCTAATCCAGAAGATTTGGATTTGCACAAATGAAGTTCAGAGTTTTTTATGCTTCATCTGTAATACTATGTGTGATGCATGATGACTGTTTTTATGTTTTGTTATAGTTCTTCATTAGTCTCTTGTTTGTCCTGAGCAGTAAAACCTCACATAGTTCAGAAATATCCTTCAGGTCCTGAAAAAGAGCCATCTTTTCACACCGAGGACAGCTGAGGGACTCGTACACAACTGTTATAAATGGTGTAAATTATGCTCTCAGCTGTATGTCTAGTGTCCTGTTTCTTTCTCTATATGTCAGATTTTATCCGTTCATCTATAAGTCAAATGTCCAGCTTTGCACATTCATTATGCTCTGTTCATTTACTTTTTCCTCTTTTCTCTGCATCTGAGTGCAGAGATTATGGATTTGATCTGGTGTCTGCGTTCTCTCCTGGACCTCCACGTTCAGCTGCAGAGAGCTGTAGCCCTTCAGGGAGAAATCCAGGCCCAGTTTCTTGCTCAGCTTTTGCGTCCAGACAACACAAGCCCTCAGCAGCTGCCTCTTCCACAGATGGACTTAACTGGGGATGATCTGGAGCTTTCCCTGTCTGTCTTTGAAAGGGCTCTGGATGACAGCAAACTCCCAATGAAGCAGTGGGGTTTGAGACTGGCACAGCTCCTCTGTGTGAAGACATCGAATGAGGATGATCACGAGCTGAGTTACGAAGCTGTAAAATCGGACATTAGGAGGCAGGCATGCTCCTTGGAGTATCAGAGGTGGAGGGACTTTAACAAGGTTCAGTATGATCCACATAAGGGGGTGCGGGAGCTGAAAGTCGGGGTGGAGGAAGCAGCAAAGAAGTGGCTCCAGCCTGAAAGGTGCAGCTCTGAGGAAGTGGTGAGAAAAGTGGCCCTGCAGAAATTCCTCTCTCTTCTTCCACCAGATGCACTTGACAAGACAATCGAAGAACAGCCGCAGAACATGGAGGAGGCTGCTGTCATAGCGTCATCCTTCCTGGAAAATAACAGTGTGGAATGGAACAGAGACGGAGAGAGACAACATGCTGAAGCACAGACTGATCATGGCTACTCAAGGTATGACATTTCCCCATCAGACAGGGTGCTACAACGGTAGGTGAACAAAGCCATTTTGATTTTGTTACCATGTAACCGTGTCCCATAATTAACTACCTGTGCTGAACTTGTTTATTCTTCTTACCCTGATATCAAGCATACTGAACAGAGATGTATGGGTGGGGCTAAACATAGTGCAGAGCATCCATTAGCAAAATGCAGTTGTCAAGGAAAAGTCAAGTTGTAACTCAGGCCAGACAACCTATTAAATACATATATTAAACACCATTACAGGACAGGACAGGACAGCACTGCAGGGGGGTAGTGACTGTCTGCTCAAATTTATTTCTCTCTTTTCCTGGCAGCTGTTTTCTTGTTGCTGCTATTTAACTTTTATGCCTCTAAGCTGTATAAAATCTGCCTTCCTTTTGACTTTAGACTTATTATCTATATGGTCATTTTCACAGGGTATGCTTGCAGGCCAACAAATTCATTGTGTGTCATGCTCAGTAGGACCCCATGTATGTACCTCACATACACACAGTATATTCATGTAAAATATGCTGTATGCCTGTTTACTTGAGTGGGATACAGGTAGTTCTGGATTACTGTACTGTAGTGTTACCACCCTGTCCAGTGGAAAAGCCATGTGTGTGTCTAGGGTAACAGTGGTGATGAAGTCAAACCTCCGTGTTCTTTGACATTTGACTTAAATCCATTTCAGGGATTATCTTAACTCAAACGAGCTGAAGAAGCTGGACTCGGAGCCAGGATTCCCATCTGAGAGCCACAGCCTGGAGGTTACTGTTGGAGATAAGCATTTTGAAGTGGAAGAGTTCTCTGAAGCTGTGCTTTCCCCATCAATGGTTGACATAAAGCCTGTCCTAAATGCTCAAGACACACCTTCCATTAGAAATGATTCTCAAGTTCTGCTTCATGGACCCTGCTATAGCGGTGAATCGGTTAAGTCTTCACCAAGGCGAGCTAATAAGAATGGGAACATAACCGCAGGACCAAAATTAAAACGTGTACTTGAGTGTCCAGACTGTGGTAGCAAGTTCAAGAGGTTTGACTACCTAAGAAAGCACATATGTACTCCAGGGCAAAGTCTGGGGTGTCAACACTGTGATCTGCGCTTCCCCTCCGTCTCTCAGCTAACCAACCACCTGCGTGTTCATCGCAAAATGTTGCACTGTCCAGAGTGCAACAAGGCTTTCAGAGACCGCTTCAACCTCCGCTGCCACCAGCGCACACACACAGGTATGATAGAGATGCAGCAGGGATGGTGGTGTAAATCATTCGTAGATGATCTTAATGACAGTGGATTTCTCTCTCTCTCTCTCTCTCTCGCTCGCTCTCTCTCTCTCTCTCTCTCTGATCACAAACTGAATTTATTGGGCTTATATCTGTTTTGCTATGGTGAACTATTCACAAACCTGGATACTTAACACACTCTGAAGTGAGTTTGTTACATCTTTACTGGATGTGATCTTTGCTGAAGACTCTCAACTCCATTTAATTTTATTTGTATAGCATGTCTAAAAAGAACACAGTTGACCAAAGATGCAAGTACAATGTGCATCAATATCAGAACAAATAAGTGCTGTGCCTTCAGTTCCTTCAGTAACAAATGGCAATGTTTAAAGATGTCTTTTCAGCTGAGACTTAAAAATTTCACCTGATGGGGTCAAGCAAATATAAAAGGAGGGGATTATTCCACAATTTGGAGCAAATACAGAGAATGGCTGATCACCCTTTAACTTTAGGGGCAGCCAGCACCTTTTGATTTTTAGATCTTAGTGGCTTAGGAGAAGTGTAAAGATGGCAATGCATATTTAGAAACTAATCTAAATACAAACATTTCCATGTCATTTTGGCAGAGATGTGTTTTCTTTAAAGTAGAGGTGATTCTGCCGGACAGCGAGCCAAATCTCTTCCTTGAGTCTTTTTTCACGGAGCCGCAATATTCTATGACTTTAAAAACTGTCCAAAATGAATGCCATAACAAATGCTATATTATTGTAGACACGGTCAGCGTTCTAACTAACTCTTGGCTCCTCTTGGCAGGCGAGCGGCCTCATATCTGCGCCGACTGTGGCTCTGCGTTTGCTCAGGAGCGAGGGCTACAGGAGCACCGTAACATCCACACCGGCGAGAGACCCTTCCAGTGCCC
The DNA here is from genome assembly GCA_033459395.1 of Hemibagrus guttatus. NCBI lineage: Eukaryota > Metazoa > Chordata > Actinopteri > Siluriformes > Bagridae > Hemibagrus > Hemibagrus guttatus. The sequence continues at coordinate 555,141 of JAUCMX010000013.1, read as the reverse complement.
AGTGTGCAGGAAAGGCTTCAGCCACAGCCGGACGCTTGCCAAACATGTGGTTGTCCACTCGGAAGCGAGGCCTTACATGTGCTCCGATTGTGGCAGAGCTTTTAAGATTAAAGACAACCTGCATCAGCACCAAAAGAAAATGCATCCTAGCAAATACTTGTGAACACACCCTACAGCTATAACACAGACTACTGAATGAGCCGTGCAATTTACAACGGAAAAGTGGTACAATGTACAGTTTATAATGCCAATGATGTTTAAGACCTCTTTCTGCACATATACAGTGAGGGAATGGACAATAACATGCTTCCAGTTCATATAACCACTTCGTCACATATTATGTCTTTTAATTAGAAAAAATTAGTGTTTACGTAGCTATGTTTAAAAAAGAAAAGGACATATGGGAAAAAAAGTCTGACACTAACTGTTCCCCTCACTGTGTACGCAAAAGAAAGAAAATCATCTTACATCCTGGAACTGTTCAATAAAAAGGGAGATTATATGACAACTAAACCTACAACAAAAAAAGTGCAAATAAATTGTAAATCTGCAAATCTCCTGGTGCAGCAATCCATTCTCAGATCAAATCGAAAGGATCGTCAGATTTAGGCAACTCTCCTACTGATACACAAACCCACATCATACAGTTATGTAGTATTATATCATCACAATCATTTAGCAAAAACTAGTGCAGATGTGAGAGTTTATTTCTCATGCAACAGTTAACATTTTTACCAACAGCGTGCCCTAAAATCCTCCATACAATGGGAAAAAATGAACACTTTTTAACTAAATGACCATTTCCACAATTTTTCATACTTAAATTATGTTGTATATTTTTTTTTTTTATCACATAGCCTTTAAGAATGCCTTTAACAAAATACACTGAAATCATCCTCATGGCCGGATCAGGAAGCTATCCCGTATTTCCCATGGACTTTAACTGGAAACATGACCAGCACATTACACATGACCCTGCTGCCAAACTGGGAGCTGAACTGGGAGACAGGCTGCTGTGTGTGTTTACAAAAAAAGGCAATCATGTAGAACCTGTATTGTAAATAAAGATGCATTTTGCTAAAAACAGTTCATTTCACCTAATGTAAGGAGACTTCTGTGTTTCAGTAATGTAGCTGTGGCACTTATGGAGTTATGGATTGTGTTTGTTTGAGCAGCTCACAGACAGACACTTGCGTAACTCCTTTTAGAAGCTTAATCCACTTTGGTTGGTGCATTTTTACTCTGACTGAGAAGGTAAACGCAAGATGTGCTGTTTGGTGGCTTTCACCAGATAAACAGTAGCCCTGACCCTGAGCGAGTGTGCATTGGTCAGACACCACAGTGTTGCCTGATTATTGTTTTTAAACACATTAGCTAAGGGAAATGATTTTGGGGTGATTTAAGCTGGCAATGTTTATCTGATCTGTGCTGGAATTAAATGTGTAATTAATAGTGGTGTAATTAATATTTTTTAACCAAAAAATGTTTAAATTCAAAGTGAACAATATTTGATCATATTTTATTTTATGCAGACGTGAGTGCAGTCTTGCTTTCAACACACACGTTTGGCTCAATGAAATGTTATATTATTTATCAAAATGTGTTAATGTGTACGTTTTCCTCATTTAAAGTTAGAAATGCTGAGGTCTAGTAATTCTGCTTTTTTCTTCACTGCTAAAATCCCTTCCCTTATTGGTACATTTCAGCCCAGAGAGAGGATTTCAGGTGAAATTAGTTTTAGGTAATTCTCTGCTTGTGTTGGAAAGTCTTCACTGGCTAACTAACAGACAGAAATGGCAGTATGCTGGTTACTTTCACAAATTTCTGAATCATATTTACCATTGTTCCTGCATTTCTGGAGTATTTATTGTTAATATTGTTATTAACGAGTGCCTTTCTTTTTCCAGTCTTCTCAATGGTTGGGTCAGCAGTGGGTTTTGGTTGCTAACCACCATCTTAGATCATACTGAGCTGGAAAGCTTAAAGCTGTTCAGTTTCAGAAGATACTGTGCACACAAGGACACAGCAGTGTCCATCTCTTCATTTATCATTGAAAATTTTCAGCCTTAAATTCAATTAAATTATGGTAGATGCCCATGTTGATCACATTGTAAAGAACAAGTAGAACAAATATAAACTGAAAAGAAATGGCTCACAGACCTGAGTGCAAGGAGCCTATTTACTAGCATGTTTGGTGGCATCTTTTGAGAAACTAAAGTTTTTAAGACATTTTTGGACTGTATTTGTATAGGATGGTGTAATTATTAACATCTCTAAGATCTATGAAGGTCAGGCAGTGACCAAGACTCCTGGTCTTGAGCCCAGTAGGCTGTGCTGCTCATCCATTCCCGAGAGCAGTATGGACAATTTTAAGCTTTATAGTGTTTTATAAGATACAGACAAGGTTACCAGGAGTTTAGTTTTGTTTTTTTTTAACGCAAGTTATTCCTATTCCTAAGTGCTCCTGCATGCCACACAGGCCCTACAACAAGCAGCTAATATAAATGTTTGTATTGAAACATACGCCAATCAGGCATAACATTATGACCACCTGCCTAATATTGTGTTTGCTGCAAAAACAGCCCTGACCGGTCGAGGCCTGGACTCCACTAGATCCCTGAAGATGTGCTGTGGTATCTGGCACCAAGATGTTAGCAACAGATCCTTTAACTCCAGTTAGTTGCCTTCTTTGGACCACTTTTGATAGATACTGACCACTGCAGACCGGGAACACCCCACAAGAGCTGCAGTTTTGGAGATGTTCTGATCCAGTGGTCTAGCCATCACAATTTGGCCCTTCATCAAACTCGCTCAAATCCTTACGCTTGTCCATTTTTCCTGCTTCTAACACATCAACTTTGAGGACAAAATGTTCACTTGCTGCCTAATATATCCCACCCACTAACAGGTGCCATGATGAGGAGATCATCAGTCTTATTCACTTCACCTGGCACTGCTCACAATGTTATGGCTGATCGGTGTATGCAGTCCACAGGGAATCATTGTGACTCTCATCTCTGTAATTTATAAACCCAGAAACATGCCAACCGAACAGTACTTTAAAGGTCTTCCCTAATTATAAACTTAGACTACATGCTGCGGATATTGTCTTATAGGTAACGTTTTAAATCGGGACAAAATCCTAATAGAAAAGAGGCATCTTTTACAGAACTTTGGACTCGTTTGTGTATCACATCTGTACAGCTGTGCTCGCTGCTTTCCACATCCACGTCACGCTCCGTTGGAAAGGCGCGATGGAGCTGCAGCCGTTTCACACGCAGAGCTCTGTCCACCGCACGGCCAGCGCACACGGGCGAGATGGACTACACACCGGACACACCAGAAGACCGCAACTTTCTGGTAATTTGTTTATCTGGCCTCTATAGATTAATGGTCTATTTCAGCACAAACTCTGCTAACAGACAAATAAGAGGAGAGCAGTGTTAATGTTTTTTATATTGTACTGTATATAATTCATTATTCTCAACACAGTCTGTGAAATGAATGTGTATATAGTGTATTGCTGAACACAGGTGATTTTTACGCGTTAATGCATTTGCAGTCGCGTCTGAATTTATAGTTTAACTGTAGTGGTGCGTGAATGATTAATATCCACTATTGCTTTTCCTTGCAACTTGGCTCAGTTTTGTGAAAATTATTAAAAATGCCAAATTATCGCTAACCTCTGATCAAATGGTCTCTATATGAATTAGTCTTCAGAAATGAACAGGACATTGTGCCTAGGTGGGAATGATTTCCCAGTTGATTTCAGCTGTAACTTTTTTAGCACTACATGCAAAACCAAACCCATCAGTCTTCAGAAGTGTTCATCTGATATATTGTCAAATGGCACTATGCATCCTTGTCTCTGTTTACACCGTCCTGTGTTGCATAATGCAGCTATTCCTATCACTGTAACATGTTATGAGTCAGACCCTTGTCATAAACCTGGTCTAATTTTCCCCTAATAATGGGTCTCGGAGAAGAGCCAGCTCTTTGACTTGCGGCTCTTTTAAGTGACAATATGGACATGTCATAGCGTCCATTTAAACTAGTGCTTGCCTTTGTGAAGGAAGGAGTGTGAATAAAATACACAGACTGAAAATGTAGCTGTGAATATTTTTGTGTCCAGAAGATGAAACAGTCTTCACAGACAGTAAAGAAATCTTTAGTTATATTATTATTGCTGCAGGAGTTATATCTCTTATCTCTTAGGACTTTAGGACTTATACAAAAAAAACCCCCAAAACAATCAAAATCAAATTAACATTAGCTTTAGGTTTAGACATAGCATATGTTAGCATAATTAGCTACATTAATAATGGTCACTGCCAACATTGTCAAAACATATGTGTGTGTGTAATGATGAAATCTCATTGTATTTTATTTTCATGATTAGTGCATTGGAGCTTTTTTGAATTTTTATGCTGCTGAACGTCCAAAACATGTAGCAGAAATAGAAGCAGTTACCACATTTCTTTACAAAAGCTATAGACACCACTGACAGCAGGGCCTGGAGGAATGCTACACGCTGAGATACTTGTGAAGTGTGCTGCTGTGAAGAGTCAAGACTGAGATTGTGTGTTGTATTAAATAATGATTAATGTACAATGATTGAATAATGAATGATAGAGTTCGTTGTATAAAATGTGCCACAACATTTTCTTTCATGTGTCTCATGAGTTGAGCATATAGGGTTTGATTTGTTTATTTATAGGAATGTCTAATCAAGGGCATCTAAAATTATTAATATACTGGTCTAATAATACAAGTGTGTGACTATTATACTGAAAAAGTTAATGTGTTACGCATCAGACACATTCATCACAGTTCTCCTACTATATCCTAATGGATTCTATCTAATAAAGATTAAAGATCAAACCATGTGTAATTGCAGCGTAACCCAGTCATAAATGCTGAGGGTTATGGTAATTATGTAATAGTACACCAAGTTCCTTGCTATATATATACTGCACTCTGAACAGTCCTTCACACTTTACCACAGAGTGTATATGTATAAACTGTGTATATATAGCGTGGCTGCTGAGGGGATGCCCTGTGTTGATGTTTGAGGGACTGAGTTAGCCATCTGCAACTGAACTGGATACATCAGAGGACTGACTCATTCTGCCTGGCTCAGTCATCTCAGCCATGTTTTCCTCATTATAGACAGGAATTAGAGGAAAAGAGAGGAAAAAGTACACTCAACAGTTGCAAAGTAGACCTCTAATATCTAATCTGATTTGTACATATGTTCATAGCTACCGATGGTTACTTAGACTTTGACGTTGTCTTGTTATGACTCGTGCCTAAGAGACACTGTTTAGTTCGGACCACAACATCAGTGAAATGTCCAGGGTAGTCCTGGGGTGGTGTCACCTAATAATGCATTGGACAAAATTACATTTGCTGAGTATCTGATTTGTTCCTGAATGCAAAAATAAATGGGCACTTAATAATATTACTGTTGTAGCTTTATTTATTTATGCATTACCCTTCAGTAACCACTTTATCTTGACTGTGGTTGCACTGAATGTACCTTTCCTAGGAACACAGGGTGGAATACAATCCTGATGGAGCTCATTTGCATACTCACTCTCACCTGTGGTCGGTGTTGAGTCACTGTGTCTGTACAGTTTCTTAAAGGGATTTGGTCAAAATACATTTAATGTGACTATGATTGTTGTATCAGTATAATTTAATCTGTATAAGTGATTTGGGGAAGAGTCAGGGTAAAGATGAATTTAAAGGCCACTCCCCTCTGTGGCATGCATGAGCTAGACCATCAGGAGGAAATGCATTATGCTGTGTTTTCATTTCCAAAGACTTGTGATGATGCTGCATTATCAATAATATATGCCCTGAAGATGTTTAGAAGAATCACACTATTCTTATAGATAAATAATCATAGGAGGAGGAAGTGAGTTGATAATTAATAATTGATTATTACTAGCTAAAAGCAATTGTCTAATTTGTGGAACAGAATATAATTAGAATTGTTTTCATTCTTCTTGACGTGGGTTGTAAGGAACTGCTTAGCTCTTAATAAGCTTCTATAATTCGTATCTAATCTGGCCTCAGACTTAGACAAGCTTTTAATGTGTCTATGCCGATTGTTTTGTTGTCCTGGAAAACTGATATAATCATGCGGTAAATATTTCAACAGTGGAAAGGCATCCAGTGCTTTATTAATGCATGTTATCATTGAATGATCAAGGGAATGTTGTTGAATTAAAGTAGGGTGCCTGCTCTACTCCATTAGTGTCACTTAACAGGCGGAGAAGGAGATCCTTTTCCTTATTAAACATAGATGAGGCTCGTAAGAGGAGCCTAGCTTTGGAGAATCACTGACCATATCATTTGATCTTTCACCTCTGCTTTAGAAAAATGGTCCAAAAATGGTCCAACTTGAGCATTACTGAGACATTACTGAAAACATTTTTTTGATTATTAAAGGTTCAGTCCAACTTTTGTAAAATCTAGTCAGGACAATCTCTGGTCCCTGTGATATTTCAGGCTCAGGGAGAAACAACAAATCATCCAACCAGTTAGGAAGAGGAGGCATTGCTAATTACCTGTCAATCATGTTGTCTATTTTGTAAGCTCCCAGTCAGGCAGTTCCATCCAAACTTTCACCAAATTTGCTGACTTTATCTTTAAACCCATATGGTACTTCCTCTGTCTCAGTGTATTGATTTTCAGAGTGTGTTGATAATTACACTGCAGTTATGTACGTCTCTCAGCGTCCTCTCTGATGCAGCATGGTTGCTCTTGTGTGGTCTATAGCCCCAGGAGATGAGTGTGTCTGGGGTGGCTACATTTCCTCTGCATTCCAGCACAGCTCTGTCCAGCTGCAGATGTGTTTCCAAGGGCAAGGCAAATATACAGTATGCAGTATTCATTTAGTAGAAGAAGAGGCCTTTAAATAGCTTTATATGCTCTGTCACATTTACAGACACTTAGAGGTTTTATAATAGTAGGCACTTAAATGGTATCGTCAGAAACATTAGGAGGTAATATCTGGCAAAATGTTAATGCAGGTATTATTTATATTACAGGTGGCACAGTGGTGCAGTACGCAGTGTCGCAGAGCTCCAGCTTGATCCTGAGCTTAGATTACTGTCTGTGAGGATTTTTGCACGTTTTCTCCGTTTACTCAAAGGTTTTCTCTGTGTTCTTCAGTTTCCTCCCACCTCACTGGTAGGCTGTTTGGCTACTCTAAATTGTACTCTAAGGTGTCAGTAAGTGTGTGTGTGAACTAGCATCTTGTCCAGGTTGAATTCCTGTCTCAAACAGGCCACCACAACCTCAACCAAGATAAAGCGATTGCTGAAGATGAGTGAATTACCTTTCCACGTTATGATGTATAAATAGTTCCCTGTTAATTGGTAAATTGACTCTGTGATACCTGAGCTAAAGACTTTGAAGTGTGCAAGCCTCGGGTTAGTCCTCATTAATCCAACAATGCAGACGTGTGGAAGCCTGGGGGCAAAATTAAAGCTTTGTTCTCTCACCACAAGGTGGCAGTATCACCAAAGTGACCCACAACACACTGCAGTAAAATTCTTACAACCTACATGTCAAAACAAACCGCAGGAGCCAAACGTTTAAATGTGCATGTTATGGTGATAATGTAGGGCAGTGTAGCAGCACGTCCTCTTCTTTTGCAGTTCTGTGATGGAGGGGACATCAGGAGGCAGAAAAGGTGTCATGTGGAGGAGAAACAGATGGTATTTAGTTTTGTGGACATCATAGAACTAGAGATCAAGGGAAAGGAAAAAGAGAGAGTAAATATAGCTCTTGGCTACAGATCAATAAATAAATATACTACATGAGATGGGATTACTTATAGACACAGATTCTATCACGTATTTTTCTCTCTCAAAAGCACCTCTCTTTACCTCGTCCCTTATTTTCACGCCCTCCTCCTCTCTGTGTGATAATGGTATGAGTGGCCATTTGGTGCAGCATTGCCCACATGAATCAAACTAATGACAATTCTGTTTATAAGGCCTGGCATGGTAGTGTGGTGATGTGCTGGTGTGTTGTCATGCTTTATCAGGTCTCTGACATTGAACCATGTGTGTGAGTGACCTTACTCTTTCCCTCTACCCACTGCCCAGCCTATGTGACTGTGTTTCCTGTTAATCACCTCCATTTTGTTGATTTATCATTGTCAGTGTTTTTGATTTGAGATAATACAGCATTCACATTGGCACAAAGAAAAGTTCATTTTAAGGATGGCTTTGCATTCAGAATAAAATTGATGATAAATAAATACATGACAATAAATGCAAGGGAGGATGTTTTGAGAAAGTTTTGCAGGGCAAGAGAGAAAAGAGAAAAATTTATGAAACATAAATTTCAGACAGTAATGTAGCCCTACTTTTATTATGGGTGTGGAGCATAACATGCCTGTAATGTTATTCTTAATGTGGTTTGGGACGTTTGTTAGGATTTGGTTATTTAATTTCATGGAATGAGTCTCAGGTGTTTTGCGTCACAGGTTAGTCTTCAGGACAGAGGGGTTTGTTGAGGAAAATGTTATGTAAAGTAAGGAATAACTCAGGAGGAGCTCACTTGTCTCATGGACATTCCACAACTCTAAATGCTTAAAATATAAATGGTTAAAATAATCATTGGCAATGGATTAATTAAGAATAAAATAATAATTGTATGATTTGAAGGATGTACTGTTAAAGAAAAATAACACAGCATTCAGGTATTTATTAAACAATCAGTCACGTGGTCAGATCTAGTCGGTAAAGATGATAGATATTATACTGTAGATATTATGATAAAAATTCTGGACTATCCCTTTATTCATTGCTTTAAGATGGCAGGCATGAATCTGAGGTTGATGCCCATCATGACCACTGTTCTGTATTTGATAACATGCAGGATGTTTTTGTTGTATACATAATATATTTGTTTTATGGTCATGCTTCATTTTTCTTCTTATGTTTTTCATTTAGCTTTGGAGCAGGAGCTTGTCTTGGCCAGTTGAGGGGTCAGCAGAGCTATGAATATTTAGTCATTTTTTAGCTTTGTTTTTCCCCTTTACATTTCCTTTACTGCATGTGCCAGATCCTTTCAGCATTCCAGTGTGTGTATGATCTGTGGCATTTTCCTTAGGCTCAATTTTGGGCAGATGAGTGTTGTACTCTGATACTACTGCTGCAATCTCGCTATAGAAAGGTCTTGCTGTAACCTGACATGGCATACCCATAAGTCAAAACCACTCAACTGTGTCATTAAAAGAAGACTCAGCGCCTGTGTGAACTGCAGCTTCTGATCAGCAAATCAGAAAAGAGCTGCACTGGTAAAACCCCTTCCTTGACTCTGCAGCAGTGTGGGTCCACGGTGCAAAAATGGGTATACAGTGAGATGCCATTTTTATTTCATATATGAGTGAAAGCATGCACAGCTGATGTTATAGAGACAGAGCAAGAATAACTGTTAAGGATGATTAATAGCAGTTGTACTGTTGTTCAGAGGCACTGCCAATTTGCTCTTGGCTGAGCTTGACAGTGTTGTGTGAAGCCAAGCAAGTTAGTGTCAGTCCAGTCCACTCCAACCTGACCCCAAATCACTAAAGTGGGGCTGTACATCAGGAGCTGGAGAGCTTTTTGCACCCAACCACCACTTCCAATGAATATTAAACAAAAACAAAACAGTAACATCTACAGGAACAGTGCAGCAAAAATGTATTTTAGAAACACAATTTAACAAATCAAACATTAGGCACATTAATGACATGTCTGCGTTTTTATTTCTTTATTAGAACATTTGATATCTGCCGACTTGTGCTTCATGTGCCCTTGGAGGTCTCCGGACCGTAAAGGAAAGAAGATCTGGTAATGTTGTGGAGCATTCATCTCGAGCGTGCACCACGACTGTGTGCGTGTGGACTGGAAAATGTTGGGCAGTTGGAAACACCGGGTCCCTTGCTGTAAATCACTCTAGAGACAGTCGCTCATTACTGAAAGCTGATGCCGAGCTCAGAGAAAATCATATGACGCAAAATACGCTTCAGTGTCCCCTACATCCGCTCTCATTTTCTCCTGACACTGGTCAAATACACCAGGGCCGCTCGGCTTTTCGTCACGGCGCTGTGGTGAGGAGAGGACAGGACACGACAGGACAGGAGAGGACAGGACAGGAGAGAAGAGGACAGGAGAGAGGAGGAGAGGAGGACCCCTGTCCGCGCATCACGTGTACCGTTAAACGAGCGGAAATCGGAGCCCGTCTCACACATTTCGAGTGGATCCGGCGAACCGAGCCGACTTTTTCTCCCACTGCGTTTCTATGACAACAGGCACGGCTCGACAAGAGTTCGGTGCGTGACGGGGTGCGCTCGGTTTGCGCAGTTCAACGTAAGGGGAGGCGGAAACATCCACGGCATATCCCACCATCCTTCCCTCAGCCCGATGTATGCACCTTCTTCTGCCGAGTGCGGACTTTTCTCTAACCTCTGGAAACTCAACGGGACGCCACTATGGTGCATCATTCCGGATCAATACAGTCCTTCAAGCAGCAAAAGGGTCGGTATTAGTGGACTTAGCGGGTGTGTGTATGTGTGTCTGTGTGTGTGTGTGTGTGTGTGTGTGTGTGTGTGTGAGTGTGAGACAGTGGCTACTTTTAAAACGCGCTGTGTGAAATTGAGTGCTTGAACTGTGCCAGTTTGTGGCGCACGCTTTTTTCTCGTTAGGCCATTTCACTCTGCAGACCTGTTTATCAGACGTGTGTGGAAACGAGAAGGATGAAACTGCTGCAATTAAACAGTTTAGAGCCTCTATAACAGACGTGCTGCTGTTCTGTTGGGCTAGAACTGTGTGTGTGTGTGTGTGTGTGCGATGTGACAGTGCTTGTGTGTTTCCACGAAGAGCATTCCTCTGCGCTCTCTACTGTACTAAGTGGATCTGGCGCAGTATCAATGTGTAGGCTTGTGCTCTTCGAGTTCCTGTTGGAATATCTGCTGCTTCCCATGCCTTTTTACTACACACTTGTAGAAATGACACACTTCCAAAAAATGTATGTATCTATGTGTACATTGGTACTATCTTTTGTACCTTTAGTCTGTACATTTAAAAAAAAATAATTCATTATCCTGGTTAGAGAAGCAGAGGATCCATAGTCTATCCTACTGGGAACACTGGGAGTGAGGTGGGAATATACCCTGGATGGCTCCCTAAAAATAATTTATGGAACCTAATTGGATCAATGACGTCATGACGTACCTAATTAAAAGTATACCACACATAATACCAGGTTAAAAAAACATACTAACTATTAAAAAAAAGATTCTCCAGCAACATGGACCAGTGCAGGGTCATGCTGTTGTTTTTGAGAGTACCCCTAGCAGTGAATACACAGCTATAGTGTCCATTTGTGTCCTCCACCCATATATACTGTCATTACTGTGTTAAACTTAGTAATTGAACAGCGGGGATTTTGATGTGCATGAGAAAAAAAAATTGTATTTAAACAAGGACTGTCGCTCCGGCTGTGATCCTGCTTGGACTGGGCAACATGACAATACAGCAATATTAGTGATAACGATAAACAATAAACAAATACGTCATAGTTAGTGTGGGCATGATAAAACAGCTCAACACACCATTGTCACAATAATTAATGCATGATTTTTCTCCTTTATTTATGTTATATTTATTCTCACTTTAAAGGTTTTTATGTTTGAAGCTGCTATTGTGATATAATGAGAGAGACTATGATGAGTTACATGTGGCATTATTACCTTTTTAATATAATATATGACATGAAATACACATATTCCAGCTACTAAAAAAAGCAGGTTTGTGGTAGCCTTCAGTATTATGGAATAATGGAATATTATGCCCTTTTTAGGACACTAAAACAGTTAGCTTTGGTTTACTAATGTGTCCACTAAAGTGGCATTGCAAGAGTGCTTATATGTACTATAAAAGCACTGGGATATTTCACTGTGTCTGACTCTGTTTATCTATGTTCACCATGTCAAAATTCCAATTCTAGCACCAGTTACCTGGAACCATTACTGTAGAGGTTAGCAACATCACCAACAGATATGACAATGGATGGAATTGGACCTTTTGACATACAGTATAAAAGCTCATGAGATGAAGATAAAAAGAAAAAAGCAAAGCCAGATTCACAGAACTGTCCATTCTGTGTCTGAAATATCAGTGACTCAGTATTAATTTCTTGTTTATAGAACTGGTACAAACAATAGTATAATTATAAAAACAATATCACACATGCAGTTGTGCTGTTATACTGAATATCACCAGGGCTACGAGTAGCAGGCTTTGTGCCTGCAGCTGATATTCAATATAACTGCACTTTTGCTCAGTCTTTTACACATTTTATCCACACTAACTGGATTCACAGAACCCCACATCTTCATATCTGGACCGATGACCTGCTGTCTCTCAGCTGTTCAGGCAACTAAAAGTAGAGAAGTAAACCCAGAGTGCAGATCGTGACCTTGTGCAATTCTACGCTGGCTCTGAGTCCGCTGTTCCAGTCACACTGCATTTGAGACTCACTTTAGTGTTTATTGATCAACAGCAGTGGCAGGCACAGCATGATATTTATAGTGCCACTCTACTGACTGATGTATGGTATTGATAGGTATGTAGGTACCCAGCTAATTACAGGGTTTTTCAAGTGAACTGCTGACCCAGTGGTTAAATATTTAGGACTTTGCTGTGGTAGAGCACCGAAATGCAGACACTGAGTGGAGCTGCGGCTGTGATGGCTCCATTTCTCTGACAGCTGCTACTTAATGAAGAATAATACATGCTCTGTTCATGTTTATATTACCGAATGATGAATGTATAATAGGTGAAATAATCTGCTATGCTGAACTAATGTACTTTCTTTATGTTCCTGTCTGTTTTAAAGAGATTTTAAGGTGATTGTAGTGTAATGTCATGTTATCCAGGGTAAACTGTAGTGTTGATGAGTAAGGAGGTAGTGGACATCTGCTTGTACCGAGTTAAGCAATTGGTGCTTTCTCTCAAATCAGGGTTTCTAGAGAGGAATGCTGGGAAGTGTCATACAACCTTCTGATCTTAAATAATGTAATAGCAAAGGCAGGAAACCGTGCCATTCACTCTCTTCTCTCATGTTGCTGGGGTTTTCTTTCATGTCTCAGGATCATCATTTCAAAAGGAACAAACATTGCACTCTATTATAAGCACAGAACCCATTTGATCTTAGAACCTGAAATCACTGCAAGAGAAAATAGGATTTAGAGATTTTTTGCTTCTGGGTTTGGTGCAAAGGTGTGTGTGTGTGTGTGTGTGTGTGTGTGTGTGTTTGTTTATGGTTTTTGGTTCATAGAGAGAGAGAAAGAGGGAAAAACAGAGCTAGTGAGTTGGGACGAGTATAATGAATATTGGAGCAGAGAACGAGAGAAGCAGAAAGGTTGGGTATAGGTGGAGAAAAAGGCAGGATGTGATTGGAATTTGTAAAGGTAGAGAGAGTACTGCATACTTTGGTATACAGTGTGTTACGCTCTTTAATGCAAAACCTCAGCATTAATACTGAATCCTTCATTTTATCACTTGATTTGTGTGTGTTTTGAGAATATTTAATGGAGTGTTCAGAATCCTCGTTGTCTGTGATACGTTTATGAAAAGCAGTACTTATTTCTGTTGTGCCACATAGTGAGCTTGTAGTGTTTTATAGTGTTTTATTGAATTGCTTATAGTAATTTTATCACTTTTATTTCTTACACTATATTACACTATATATATAAGAAATTTGTGGACCTAACAGATTTAGTCACGCTCTCCAATCTTCTGGGAACTCTTTCCTCTAGACTTGGCAAACCATATCTGTATAGAGTGCAGTTTTTGCGTGGGGCAATGTCATGCTGGACCGCGTTAGTTCCAGTGAAGAGACAACACTAGCCCCAGATCATAATGACTGAAATGTGATATAGGCCAAACTAATACACAAGCACATTATGGTCATGGAACCTGGCCATTTTAGCCGACTTTGGAGCTCTTTTCCTGCCTCGAGTGCTGTTACAGAGCTCATTAACTGTTATGCTTTAATTTTTTCATGATATTTTTTCCATGAATCTTTATTTTTTTTAAAGAAATTTTTAAGACATGATGATCTTGTGGTATATTTTGTGTACAATATAATAAACCACTTTTCATATTTTAATTTTAATTTTAATTCACTTTTAATTTTATGCAGACAAAATGCAGATTGTTTTCTTTGGCTATGATTTAAAAAAAATTCTTTTCAGTCAAATTCTTCTTCTTGCTTAGAATATTCTGAGGAGTAGTGTTGTGAATTATTACATTAAAATATAATACACCACTCAAGTTTTTCTTTGCTCATTTAAGTGCTTGCTGATTAAGCAGGTCTTGATCAGCTGTGACCAAGCTGTTCAGAAGTTCATTCTACCACCTGCACATCTGGACAGAGAACAGTCTTGATGAATGTCTTCCTTGTATCTTGAGGGATGGTGGGTCAAATCGAGCTGGGCTAAAGCTCAAAGAGACTCCAAATCAGGGTGAGATAAATAGGTGGGAGCTGCCATGTTTTTGGCTTTGTGGCCAAAAATGTTTAAATCTGATGTAAACTCTGATGTACGCAGGTTAAGAAAGCCTGTGAAGGGAACACAGCAGTGGTGTGGTGTGGGACAACTTGGGGAGATCATGCAGCTAATCTTGTGAAGGAGAAACCTGCATGACCATGTCAGGTTAACAGTATGAGGAGAGAATGATAGTTGGTTGCCCGAAACAACCCCAATGTTGTGTTTGTTTTCAGATGGTGTGACCGAGAGTTCCCCAGGGAGATTACAAGATCTTGACAAGAGGATGCATCTCTAGGGATGAACAATAGCTTAGTCTCAAGGATTCAGTTTCAGCTGGTGATCTGCCATCAGTGATGAGATGAGATGTGGAAATGAGGTGATATCAGTATAGCATGAAGAACAATGTGAGGATATGACCTCACTGAGAGAGGGAGAAGAGGACCAAATATTGAGCCTTGTGGTACTCCAGTTAGAGCTGGCATGAGCAGAAATGGATCCTCAAATTACATGGATCTTGAGGATGGCCAGGAGAATCTTGTGATTGAATGTGCAAAGGGGTTCTGAGAGGTCAGGGACAATGAGGACAAATGATAGTTTGACTGATTTAGTTGCAAACTAAAGGGTCAGTACCTATAGAGTGTGCCTCATTGAAGCCAGATTGGTCAGACTCTTAGAGATTATTATGGGCAAGGAAGAGTGACATCTGTTTGTATACAGCATGTTCAAGAGGTTTAGAAAAAAAGGAGAGACATGATATTGGTCAGCAGCTGATGTCCAAACTGTCTAGTAAGGGCTTCTTCTGCATGGGAATAATCCTTATATATAAGAAGTCATGTATAATGAAGGTGGGAAAATGGAAGTGGTATTGTGAAATGGTTTGGAGCAATGTTTTAGAGGGAAGTTGTTGAAAGTCAGTTTAAAAGAGTTTAAGTAACGAGGCAGGAGATGTTAAAATGAGGCATTGCAGTTTTGCCTAATTCTATTTGTGAAATAAATTAGTATTATAATTGGATTTAATAATAAGATTTGTCAATGTGAAAACATATTACTTGATTATAAAAATAATTGTTGCAACCCTAATACTTAAAAAATTTCCCTGAAGGATGAAAGCTAATTAAGAGAAGACTATTTTGCTGTTGTGCTGCATGCACATAAAAAAAACACACCTATATCTGCGACCAACACCACCATCAGCACTGTGAACAGCGTGACATGAAATTAACCACTAAACAACATACTAAATGAAGGATGAGGATATAAGTTAGAAACCATGTCTGTTACGAACATAACCAAAATACCTGGCAAATACCAAACACGTGCACATAACAGTGTCCTACTAGTGTCCATTTGATCAAATGTATAACAGCAGTTTCTACAAAAATCATATTCTGATGATTGAAGTGACACAGTGACTGAGACGACTCCCTGCAGAAGGTAGCTGTGATTTGTCATTGCCTCAGTTGTGAGCCTCTGTGTGTGCATGTGCATATGTGTGTGTTCAACAGCACCGCCTCAATCACAGTCTAGCCACCTGTCCACTTACATAACACACAGATGGGGGGGTGAGTATATGCTGTGATCAGAGGAGACATGGCTGAATATTGAAAAAATGAAAGTGGGCGGTCCTTCTGGTTGTGTTTAAATCAGGCTCAGAGGTCACATAGGTAAGATGATTATGACGTGCATGAATTAGAGTTCAGTTGAGTGGTACTGCAGTGAACTTATAGGTATGTCTTCATAATGAGAAGAGCAACAGTTGTTTCTTCCTCAGTTGCAATGCAAATGAGAATCCTCAGTTGCATGAAAGTTCGGGAGGATGAAGGTTAAAATGTGCTTCATCCAAAACATCGCCACCTCATCATTTTAAACACCTGCTCATGAGCACATTTGGAGCGCACTAACTGCCCTATTCTGTTTACATTTGCTAGTAGATGCCCAATTTTGGATACTAATGGTCTGGTTAACCAAGGAGATGAACCTTGCTATGTTCAGGCTTCTCCTCAGAGATAACTATTATGTTTGTGTTTGTGTTTGTGTTTTGGTCACAATGTGTGTTCTGATGATTATGACATTGCTGGGGAGTCATTTTTAGCCTGCATGGCCTTCCTGGGATAATGTTGCTACTAATATATTAGTAGCAAATGGCAGAGGCTGGCAACCACAATGAACCTTTATATATTCTCCCACAAAATGAAGCAAATCATCAGTTTGGGAATGTTTTATAGCTGTAGCCATAAAACTGCAAGTGCTAAAAGTCAAGTTAATGACAATCCTTTTCCCTAAATCCCTCTGTCTCCATTTTTTTCATTATTGGTTCCATTTTTGCACAGTAATGGCTGTATGCCCAAAACATAAACATGCGGGATTAAATCCTTCTGTTTTCTTCCAGAATTTTGCATTAAAATCTTTAAGCCTGTATGACATGACCAAAATATATAATTTAATATATAATTTAAAGGCTGAAAACAAAAAACTGTTGCTTAAAGAAAATGTCAGAGTAGAAGACTACTTTTCCTATTTCCAATTACATTAAATAGTTCCTGTAGCTTCCACCAGCTATATATTTGGTTGTTGTTGTTTTTTTTGTATTTTTGTCATAGTTGTCATACTGTAAAGATGTCAAAATAACATGTAGCTGGAACAATTTTAATCGAAATATATTTAAAATAAATTTTATGTGGGCATCTGTGAATTAAATTCCATCATTTTATTAACCACATAGGTAAATGGTATGGAAGCTGTCTGTGGTCTTGAGTGTAAAACAATTGATTTATTGGCCATTATATCTTATCTTATTCAGGTCATTATATTTTATTCCCAAGAGGCAGGACTCAAACAACAACATCAAGCAAAATCTGTTCTGTTTTCTGTGTGTCAGCTTTATTTGGCCTGCATCACAGTAATCAAGACACAAAGAAGGATGAAGGGAGAAGTAAACAGTAACTGAGAGATAACAGAATTAAATGGGTGAGGAATAGCAGTTTCAGAAAGGACGGAGTCCGAACCAGAAAGAAATCGAGCATATGTGAGGATGTCCGATCTGGATAGGGAAGGGCAGATGAGAAAAGATAAAAGGGCTTGTGCCAGGAGCAGAGACATAGAGGGAGGATCTTTTAATCTGTTTCAATGATGCAACAGTATGACAGAGGCAGATGAGAGGAATGCCATGATGTACTCTGGTATGGAGATAGCGCCATCTGTCACCAACACCATTCTCTAGCACAGATCTCTGTGCAGCACGTGATTGACAGCTGACATCACCAAAGCAGAGGGTTTCACTTACTCACTTTTTACACCAGCATTTACACACTGAACACTGCATCCAACACTGTCATCAAGTTAGAGCATAATTCAAGGTGATCTAACAGAAGAGCTTCCAGATTTTATATACAGCTACAGATATTTTAATTCTGTAGATAGTCATGGGGGGGGGGGTGCATAATTAGTACAGTAATTACCCCACTGTCATGCATCTCCAAGATTTCATGCTGTGAGCGAGGCATTTTTGTTGTTGTTGTTGTTTTGTTTTTCAATAGGAAATTTATGCAAATCACTGATTCCACAGGTAAAGGAATACATTGGAAATCAGCCAGATTGAGCAAGGCTTTTTCAGGAGTTTTCAGTACTTTCGTACAAAATATTTCGCACTGCTTTTACCAGAACGCATTTGTGATGTACTAGAGCTATTCCTTTGTGTGTTTTCTGTGTCAGAAAGTGAGTGTGAGGTGTGCTGATTCAAGTGTTCTTGTTTTTCGTAACCTTTTTTTGTGATTTCTGTTATTTGGTATTTCAGACAGCATTAACTTCTGACTTTGACTGGCGTTACTCATTTTTAAAAACTTATACTTTACATTTACTTTAGAAAGTGTTCTATCTAAGAAATCTATCTATCTATCTATCTATCTATCTATCTATCTAAACATATTAAGTGCTAATTTGGTATTTATTGTAATAAGTGTACATATGAACATTTTTGTTTTGTATGTGTTTGTGGGAAAAACACTACACATAAAGTACAAGCCATTTTCAATTCTATAACATCAGTGACACATAGCATCATGTTTTTATTTAAATATAAATATTAAAATAGATTTCATATAAAGCCCTGTTAATGACACTGCAGTGACTCAGATTTGATTCATTTCATTTCCTTCAGTCTCTCTCTCTCTCTCTCTCTCTCTCTCTCTCTCTCTCTCTGGGTCTATATAACATTTCAGTTAATGGAGCAGGTGTCTATAAAGCTCACAAGTGTCTTTAAAAGAAGACAGATGAATAATGTAAATCCTGGAGAGTGAACAAGACAAGGTTATAGCAGTGGAACCCACTGACCTGGTTTTTCTTTTACTCCATTTATTCTCACGTCAAATTCTCAAGGGGGGAATGTTACCAAGTGGACTCTTCAAATTCTTTTGCCGTAACACATTTGAGTTAAATACATTTTTAGTAGAGACTGCTAAAAGAACTAAAAGTACCCGCAGCATACAGCCCTGTTCTATGAACAGACACCAGTACTTGTTTTCTATATGTTCACAAACTCAATCACACTTGCACACAAACATACACAAATGTAAACGTGTCACATTATGTGGTTGGACAGTCCAAGAGAATGACCAGAGCTGAAGCTTGCATCGTTACTTCCTTTGTTTGAGTGTGTTTTTTTGGTCGTTTCTCTCTGTTCTCATTTTATTTCAAAATATCAGCCAGCACACAATATCACTTCTTGTAGTGCATTTGAACAGCACAGACCTTGTGTTATTCACATTGTGCTCGTTTCATTAAAGCATAAAAATGCACATACAGTATGTGCTCACAGGGGATTAGTTTTTTTCTAACTAGTAATCCAGGTTTAGACCAAAGCTCTTCATCCTACAGCAAGATTACAAGTAAGATTGTACATTAGATTAAATCACAGTCTTATATATGATTCTTTCTTGTTTATAAAAATCTGTGTTCCTTATTGAATACGTAATGATTACAGATGTGACACCACAGCGATTGTTTGTTGTCTTAGCAATTAACTCCTGCACATTGTCTTTAAATGGGTCAGCGCCACCAAGTTTAAATGCAAACATGTCAGAATTAATATCCATTCATTTATTTTAAATCCAGTGTGCAGAAATCCAGGGTCACAATAACTGAAGTTATTGGCATAACTGGTGCGAGCAGCAACACGTTTCTGAGTATGTTCTGTTTATGATCTGCTCTGCTCGTCGTTTGTTTACTTTTACACGTGTCTTTGTTCAGATTCATGTCTTGTCTCCGCCCCTGTCTTGTTATCGGATGTTCCTCGATTGTGTCCTGATCGTTCTCACATGTTCTGGGTTTCCCTTTTTATTTGTTCCTGTAATTAAACCTTCGTGTGTCGTGTCCTCAGGGTGAAGTTTGAGTTCAGTATCTTCCTGAGCTTGCTGTGTTTCCTGTTGCCTTTTTCATAATTCTCATTAAGCCATAGCCTTAGTTTGTTCCATGTTTAGCTTGCGTGTCTTTGACCATAGTTTCTGTTTCCTATTTTTCATGTTCTCGTCCTAGCCTATTATAATCCCTTTGCTGATCACTCGACCTTTGCCTGTTATCCGGTTTCGACTATGTCTTGTGTTTTGAACAGTTTGCCAAAGTGTTTATTAAAGCCTTCTCCACCTACGCTTGCATCCGCCTCTGTGTTTCAACCACCACAAGACAGTGTTTATATAACCTAATATTATGTATTATTATGTAGATATTATTGTTATGATACAAAGTGCATGGCTTGTGTACTGTATCCTCATAACAACGAGAAAAACCCCTGCCATTTAGCCTTTGTGAAATAGGTAATCGTTGGAGTTTGTGTATTACGTTGTGTATCTCTCTGGAGCTTTACAGATTGCAAACTAAGAAAATGGAGTTGAATTTTTTTGCCTACTTAATGAGTTAATGAGTGTGAGATAAAGTGCCATAGTCCGAGTCTGTGGAGTGATTGTACTGCACTCTAAATGTTAACACTTAAAGACTTACATTTACATTTTAACTCATTTGATTAAAAATGGCTTTAATCTCACAGATCCATGATTCTCAATGTGGAGTCACTGTAATAAGATACTCTTATATTATTCATTCATTCATTGTCTACCGCTTATCCAAACTATTCTCGCAGGGCGCACACACACTCTCATAATCACACACTACGGACTTAATTTAGAGATGCCAATCAACCTACCATGTATGTCTTTGGACTGGGGGAGGAAACTGGAGTACCCGGAGGAAACCCCCAAGGCACAGGGAGAACATGCAAACTAACACACACACACACACACACACACACACACACACACACACACACACACACACACACACACACACACACACACACACACACGGTGGAGGCGGGAATCGAACCCCCAACCCTGGCGGTCTGAGGCAAACGTGCTAACCACCAAGCCACCGTGCCCCCCACTCTTATATTAATGTAAATATAATATAAAATATAAATATAAAATACCTGGTTCAGATTGAGTGTGAGGGAGATTTAGAAAATGGCTCCAATAAATAAATATAATGGCTTTATATGTATAATTCCTGAATATTATACTGTTTACACAAAAATCTTAAAACTGTTAAAAAAAAAAAAGTCCATAGTGTTATTGTTGATATTTTTAACTTATAAAAAACACATCTATGCAAATGCCATTATAAAAGCTGTTTTTTTTTGTTTTTTTTTACTGTGATGCATTGATCAATTATTTTTCCATCAGGTTGTGAATAGCTGACAAAGGGTACTGTGTGTGTGGGCAGAGGTGGGGACACTTAACTCTGCTTGATTTATGAATCTGCTCTACTGTTAATAGTGGAGTAAATGTCAGGAAGTACTCTTCATATGAAAACATTAGTTATGAATGCCTATGCAAATGCTTTTTTACGAATATTTGGAGTATTGCTTGCCAAGATTTAATAGCTTCTTTGACTTTTCTCCCACACAAAACACAAACCACTGGTGTCTGCTAATGGAGCAGGAGTGAAGGGTAATCGATTAAAGCTCCATTTTAAACACACACACACATACACACACACACACACACACACACAAAAAGTGGTATTCAGCACATTACTCACCTCATGAACCAGTGACATTGTTACACACCCCAATCATCTCTTAGCAACCATGTCACTTATTCCATAATTGAAAAAAGTCCCCAGTGATCTCTGTCTCTCATATTCTCTCTTTTTCTCACTCTCCTTTTGTCTCTCCCCATTTACTGCCTGTGACTGCAGGCTTGAACTGCAATGAGTAATTATGTCTCTTTTTCAGGTGCTTATATAGCAGGGGTTTCCATAAGGCTTTCCCCAGTTAGGGGAGGTAGGGGAGGAAGGGGAGACAGAACGGCAGCGAGACAGAGACAGAGAGAGTGTGCATGAGAAAATGAGAGAAAAATCAATGGAGCTTTTCTCTGGGAGGCCGCCGTTAGGAAAATTCCACAATAAAAAGTAGGTGAAGCCATGCAGTTTAAAGAAGGTTCACTGTTAGCACACACAAATTTGACAAATGACTAAATGCTGCACAGCAACAAAGTTGTCATCATCATCATCATCATCATCATCATCATCAGTCTTAATCAAAGCATCATGGATCTCTTACATTCAAACATGTATATCAGAAACTTATTATAAATTCCCGTACATTCAATATGTTATTTTTTAATACTGAGGACAAGGAAAGACTCCTGCTTCATCCTTTCCTCTCAAAATGACCTTGAAGGAGGTTTTGAGTTTTCTGCTTGTTGTGTTGTGGATTAATTTTTAATTGCATCCGGCACCATTAGCTTCTCATCAGTTTGTCAGTTGGGACACAGCTCACAGATGCTGTCCCAGTCCCTCTTGGGTATAGCAACACATAAGGGGTTTGGTCATGAATCAGAGCTTTTCCACAACATCTTTATTATCTGAACATTCTAAACAAAGAGAACCAAATTACACACCACAAATATATCAAGCCATGGACTTGTTTTTCTCAGCTAGACAGTACCAGAATAGAAATCTGTGCTTACACTATAATTAATTATAAAGTATTGTATATAACCATTTGCAATAAATTACTTGTGGAAATTTTGGAGCTGGAATAGATTGTCAACTATTTCTGTATTTATCTCTGCAGGCATGCACACCAGTATCAGTGAGATCCTGAAGGATAAGAGCCTGAAGCCGTCTCGTCGCAGTCTGCCCTGTCTAGCTCAAAGTCAGACACATCCTCACAACCTCAGCCACTTCCTCTCTGTGCCTCTGAATCCGGAGTCCAAAGCAAACACAAACACTCAGAGTGTCCGTGCCTCCTGTACACACATCACCCCTCCATCCACAGGTGCTGTAATATGTGCATACACTCACTGTTGCTGTTACTCTTGACACACAACACCCTACACACACTCAAACATACACACACACACACACAACACCCTACACACACTCAAACACACACACACATTTTCCTAGTTGCATCACTACCACCCATCATCTGCACCTGAACCTGAAACTTGTTTGTATATATCTCTTAAGACATGAATATAAAAAGTGAACAATAGACATTTCTTTGTTATTTCCCACAATGCTTGTTTGAGTGATATGTGACTACTATAAAGGTACTGTCTAGAAAATTAGTTAGATAAATCTCTTAGCCGCTCCTGACACAAACAAATGCCCCCTTCACAACATCTTCAGTAAATGTCCACATTCCATTACAGCACTGTGCTCCCTCTCTGTGATCTCTATCTGTCTCATACACACACACACACACACACACACACACACACACACACACACACACACACACACACACACACACACACACACACACACACACACATCTATTTAGTCATGGTGCATTCGCCTGGTGGCCATGCTCACCACAGTTAAAGCCAAGCACATAACTTCTATATTATTTCTCATTTATTCATAACATCTTGCAGCCTTTCAGTCAGAGCCAGCTTCAGATTTCTGAGTTTAAAAAAAAAAACCAATGTAAAAATGTGCAAATCTTTTTGATTTGTTCTTGAATGGATTACAACAGCATGATATTGTTCAGTTTCAGTCATGGTAGCACAGATCCTCTCAATCCTCTTGTATATTCACTTTAATGTGAATCTTTCAATTTTACTATAGTGGCTTGAAAAGTCTGGGGTCATCTGGAGGTCATTAACACTGATGACAACACTGATGATGAAGTTTTATTGTGCCACATTATAACAATATACATTTACTAGCTAATTATATCGGTTATTAGCAGTGATCATAATGTGGTCTGATTTCAATATGATAATTATTTTAACACATTTACTGAAATTTTAGAAACAACAGATCTAAATGAATGACTCAGTATCACATTACTAATCATGTCAGGAGTAGGAAGACTAATTTATTAATCTATATAGAATCATCCCTGGTCCAGTGACCACTCGCTGTTTGAAGCCCAGTAATCCTGAGCAAAGAGACTTTAATACTCTGACAGAGTGAGTATCAGACAGTCTAAAAATAGTGCCAGTGTGTGAGGGATTCCATATCAAAACAGGGTTGGACCAGAAAGTCTATACTGCAGCTTACAGCGTCACAGCTATTGATCCATAGTACAGATACATTGCTTTGTTACCTGATGCTAGAGGCCTGTTTTCAGAGTCAGGGTGCATGTCCAGGCCCAGTGCCGGTATTGTTGGTTCTGCCAAACAGTATTTCAAACGGGCTTCGATTGTTGTGCACAGTACGCATTGTTCACAAAACTCTTAGGAGTCAGCGTAACAAATGATCGAGGCCCTTCCTCGGAGAGCGCTGGGTCCTGTTGTGCAGCAGTACAAATAAATTGTGAACCTTTTACTCTTGCCCTTGTATGTAGTTGACTGTGCAATATGATGAAACCTAAAGTAATAGGATGTGCTGGATCAAATGACATTAGCTACAGAAAAATTGGGGTGAAAATATTGATATACACAGTGGTGTGAAAAAGTGTTCCTGATGTCTTATTTTTTTGCATGTTTGTCACACTTTAATGTTTCAGATAATCAAACACATTTAAATATTAGTGAAAGATAACACAAGTAAACACATCATGCAGTTTTTAAATGAAGGTTTTTATTATTAAGGGAAAACAAAATCCAAAACTACATGGCCCTGTGTGAAAAAGTGTTTGCCCCCCCCCCACCCCCCAAAGTGAAGTAGACCCCAAAAGATCCTCAAAAGCTAGACATCATGCCGAGATCCAAAGGAATTCAAAAACAAATGAGAAAGAAAGTAATTGAAATTAACATTTAGTTTAATTTGCTACTGGATTTCAAGTAGAAGATTGATTAAGACTGACCAAGCATGGATTATAAAATGTATTGTAAGTCACATCATTATTCTTGGTGTTTATTGCTGAGGGAATATTTGAGTTGTATAGAGGACTGAGCTAACCGCAGGAAGTGTATATTGACATAGTTAGTCCAAGTGGAAAAATAAATCGATTAAGCTAGAGTTGGTTGTGCGTAATGTAGCACCAGGGCACTTAATAATCATACTGTTGTATCGACACTATTAGGAGGATGCTGGCAGATTAACAACACATCTCATTAAGAATCTCTGACTGCATAATGATTATAATCCAAAGCATTACAGTACAATACAACAATATGCTATGCTAACAAATATAAGGCTGTTTTTAATATTAAATTATATCCTTTATTTTTTATCACCTGTTTTGCTGAT
The DNA here is from genome assembly GCA_033459395.1 of Hemibagrus guttatus. Lineage (NCBI taxonomy): Eukaryota > Metazoa > Chordata > Actinopteri > Siluriformes > Bagridae > Hemibagrus > Hemibagrus guttatus. Next base: position 529,883 of record JAUCMX010000013.1, on the reverse strand, counting down.
AAACACATTAATGATCACTGTCACATTTAGCTAGGTTTCAGAGTCAGTGTGGAGTTGTGCTAGCAGTGCTGACTTCATATCAACTACAGATGAACTCTTCATCATTTCATCATCCTCAGTAGCAGGCAGCTGTTAATGACACAGGAATGCCTGTGGATGTTATGGTCTATTCAAGATAATGAGATCTGTGTTAACCCTTCTGTACCTTTAGAAACATTTTTGGTGACAAAGAGCAGGCAAAAGATGCCAAAGGGCATGATGATATGAACAATTTGCCATTGTGTGTTTACTAGTTTCAATGCTGTGAGCTCCTGCTCAATGTTGTAATTTGCAGTGATACATAATTAGCTACTGATACAAATGCTAAATACTAATGTACTCTCTAAATGAAAATATACTGTGTGTCCCATCTAACAATGGAGTGTTGCTCTCTCTCTCTCTCTCTCTCTCTCTCTCTCTCTCTCTCTCTCTCTCAGTAGATGTTAGTAATGGCCAGCATGTAGAGGAGATGGAGACAGCAGTGTACGAGTCTAGAACAGACGAGTCGCTGCTCATCCAGCAGAAGCCTTCATCACGAGGCAAGCTGGAGGCTCGTACGGACTCTGTGCGGGTAAACTGCTCTTCCTCTTTCTATACTTCATACAGTCCTGCCCAAAGAGTGCAACGTACCCAACAACACAGCTTATAATGAACATACATATGTTCAGACTGTGCACACATTAGTACACAAAATCCTGAAGATAATAGCTAAGAAAAACATTAGCTATAGATGATCATTTGGAAGTAGTCCAAAGAGGATTAAAGTCATAGCACGGTCAAATGTCTGGAATAGCTTTTCTTAAATAACTTCCTTTTTTTGTAGTATATTTTAGGGGTATGTGAAGCATACAAATTAATAAGAAGAAAGAGTTGTTGGTAGACATTCTGTGAAGATTTGCATATTTATCAGAGTTTGCTGTGCTGGGGAAATTTTCCTTTATGCTAATATATATATATATATATATACTCTCATTTTCAGGGAACTAATCCAGTAAACACCAAAGGGCTTTTGTTTCGAGATGGTAAGAAACGCATCGACTATATTCTGGTGTATAAGAAGTCCAGTCCTCAGGTTGAGAAGAGATGCACTTTTGAGAGGAACCTGCGTGCAGAGGGACTGATGTTGGAAAAAGAGGTACAATTTAATATTTTTAACATAGTAATAATAATAATATTAACATTTTTCAACTTTTCATATATCTCATCAGTCTATATCATTTCCTGTGGTTTGAATCCTATATCTTTGTCCTTGTTCCTGCTCACATTATTAGCCACACACACCCTCACAAGTCACACTATAGTGTACTGATAGAAACAGAAGACGCACACCTGCAGAAAACTGGGTCTCCCCTACATGAGCTAAATAAGGTCTACACAGCATCAGCTTGAACTTTCAGTAACTTCTGATGGAAGATGCATCATCCTTGTGTTCATTTTCAACCATTATTTTTCTGATAATAAAAAGTGTTGTCTAAAAAAGTTTACAAAGTTTATAAATGCTCAACCTGAGAACTCACACATCACCCTAGATGAAAAAAAGAAAATTCAGATCCCACTTGATTGTTTTCTGAAAAAACATGACTAACATCCTAGTTTAAATCCTCATAAATCTACAGAATGAACATCACTGTATTTCTTTATCTTAATATTTCTGTTTGTCTGATCACCGTATTAAACCAGAGAGGGAGAAAAAAGATGTTGAGATATGTATCAGTTCAGTCAAAACCTTAATGGGCTTTCAGTTAGAGGTCTGGTGGAGGAGGAGGAGAGGGAAAATTTAAGATGTTACTCAGAGTGGAAATGTATTCGAGTTAACTGCAGCCAGCTGCTCTATTTTTGCCAAGGGAGTTTCAAGCCTTCTTTTCACACAATATTCCTGTTCATGCTCCGAACTCTGATGAAATTTTTCAAATAATCACTTCTTCGCTTTGAATAGAATCTCTTCTTTCTTTTCATCAGAAGACGACTGTCATGATGTCATTCTGATATCCAGCATCTCAAGTCAAGAGTCAAGTCAAGATCTGATTCCTCTGTGATGTGGAGACTAAAATAAATGCATTTCCTTCTCTTTCAGCCCTCTTTAACCAACCACGACATAATGTTTGTAAAGATACATGCTCCATGGGACACGCTGTGTAAATACGCAGAGCAGATGAACATCAGGATGCCGTTCAGGTACAGGTCAGAGGACTTTACATTTCTTTTCTCTTTCTTCTTAAACTAGTTTCAGACTTTACATCATGGTTCTTCAGGCACAATTGCAACCCTCATTTTGACTTTAATGTCTTCTTGTTTAGAAAAAAGTGCTGCTTATCAGACTGGAAAAAGAAGACAATGGGAAGGTATGTTTGGGCTATGAAACTATAAAATAGTTCATCCAGTCCTGTAAATTACTACACAAGCAGTAACTCTGTCTCACTGATCCATCTGTATGCTGATCTGTGCAGAGGGCAATGCAGTGCAGTGACTGTGGAGGTTGTGTAGAGTTTGGTTTAAATGTCATTAAATTAGATTATTATTGTGTTTGGGATCTATTAGGAATGGATCACCTCTGAGTTAATCGACCTAGTGTCAAACGGATTAGAGGGGATCTGCCTCTTAAAACATTGCATTGTAGAGGCCTGGTTTAGAAGGTTTGGTCGAACAGCAAGTAAATAATAACTCTTATTTTAGTGTAAAGTATATAGTTTTTTAGATCCCAAAAGGTAAAACACTTCCAAGGCAGAAAAAAAACATTGACAGCTTTTTTACATCTGTACTCCATTTAGCCAAATAAGCTTTTTATCCCATTTTCCAGACTCATAAAGAGAAATTACAGTTTGTCTCTACTACTCTACATTTCTGGGAACCCCAATTTCACGTACCACTCTTCACTTCTCCTATTTAAAAATCTTTAATTCCTTCTACTTGTGCCTCTCACTATCTCTGTTTCTTTGTCTCTTTTCTCCTTTGCTTTTTATCGCTCTCTCTTTCCGTAGTCGATTTCATTTGAGATGCCGTCAAATAAAGAGTTGGCTGCCTAGGAACCCGATGAAGCTGGATAAGGAGGCGTTGCCTGATCTGGAGGAATCAGATTGCTACACTGCCCCCTTCAGCAGGGCCAGAATGCATCAGTGAGCCTCTTTTGCATCACTCAGACTGCCAATTTGCCAGTTCATACTACTTCTGTGCTCCTTCTGATGGTCTCAGTGGGGCTTAATCACGAGTAGGCTTAAGCTTTCAGCGTGCACATTTTTGTGAACTCCTGAACTATAACTGTTACGCTGCTGTGGTGTTTTCCAGAGAATATCTGAAAGGCAGTGAATTTGACAAGTTTAATATCTTAAGTGCTTCCAAAGCAGCGTGTATATCTGTTTGATATGAGGGCTGCCAAAATCCATTCTCTTTCCATTTACCAGAAAGTGACCAGCACTTTACTCTGAATCTGTATTGACATCATTGCTGTGAAATCTCACCATCCTAATGCATGGAGTTCCCCTGGGCAGTGAATGGGAAGGGTTGCTTAAATCACTTTTTCTGTTGCTAATAAAGAAATTTAGGGGCTGAGAGAAGTCTCAGAGTGGATATCAGTGGTGATAATTTGTGAGAATTGGTCTGGTCAGGCCAGAAGTTCCTATTCTTTAGGCAATGATACAGAATGATGAGATGATAAACTGAAAGAGGAGTGTTATTTAGAGCTACTGCTCTCTCTTTTATTCAGACTCACTTTACAGGAACAATACATGAATAATGATGCATTAATACCTGGATTTATATTTACTTACATATAAATAAATGATGAGTTAAAGCATGTACTAATCACAAACTAATGAAGAGCTAACCTTAACTACGACATGAATCTTATTAATTCATGCATCAATGACAACTACCTTAAGTGTGTGTTTGTTAGTTAATGTTAATTAATTTGCACATGGGGTAAATAAGAGAAATAAACATACTCAAGATTCGTTCATATTTAAGTAAATATTAATTCAAATATTAGTGCATCATTATTCATGTAATGTTACTGTAAAGTGTTACCAATGTGTGAATATGTATGCATGAGTATATTTGTGTGTAAGCACAATAAATAGAATTGAATAGTGGTATATATACGTAACTCTACAGAAAATGTCCAAAATAAGCATAACAGTCATGTGTGTGTGGTTTCATGGGAGGTATAGAAGATGAAAAGAAAAACCGTTATAAACCCGGACCTTCCTGCTGCAACAGATGTGCTGTCTAATTATTTTATTTCTCTCCGTTTCTCTCTGTCTCTCTTGGAGTAAAAGAGCAAATCAAACGATTTTTAAAATAGATTCGTCTTTTTCCCCCTCAAGGGTGAGATATTCAATTTACATTGATGTCCCACATACTGTGTGCTCCAGGAATGCATGTCTGTTTATGAGGAAAGAGATTTCTCAGTTGTAATATTTTTAAATGCATTTATTTGTAAGCTCAGTGTGTTTTCCTGCTAAATGTCTTTATTGTAATATCGGTGTATGTTGCCAGTCCGGAGCATAATAAAACTCCACCATCAGAAAATTAATGCCAGCAATAATATGTAGATTAAATATCTTTGTTTTTATGAGCAGCCCAAAACAAACACAACCTCATAACAGCTTGTTTTGAGCTTAGTAGGAAAAATACATTAGCTATATTTATATACCTTTCTATATTATTACTGTAGTTTCACCATCAACAACAGAGATTCCTTCTTCTCCAACTCCACAAGAAGCAGAATAGTGCACCACGTATTACAGCGCACCAAGTATGAGGACGGCAAGTCGAAGATGGGTAAGCCACAGATATAATCTAGCCACAGAACGCATTAACCTTCACTGCACCATTCTCTTGTTCTGTGTATCAGCATGTTTTACTGAGTGTGTAGTCTATAGTCATTTCTTTCTTTTTGCTATTTGTCTTGATTTTTTTTATGCATTATTGATTAATCTTAAATACTGATCATTGGTATTCTATATTGGTTAACAATGATTTTTTTCTAAGCAGCATACACCAATCAGCCATAACACTGTGAGCAGTGAGAGGTGAAGTGAATAAGACTGAGTATCTCCTCATCATGGCACCTGTTAGTGGGTGGGATATATTAGGCAGCAAGTGAATATTTTGTCCTCAAAGTTGATGTGTTAGAAGCAGGAAAAATGGACAAGTGTAAGGATTTGAGCGAGCCGTCCATGTGGATGTTACTTTGACACGTAGCACCTACCTGAGCATTGTTGCAGACCATGTACACCCTTTCATGGAAACACTATTCCCTGATGGCTGTGGTCTCTTTCAGCAGGATAATGCGCTGTGCCACAAAGCAGAAATGGTTCAGGAATGGTTTGATGACCACAACAACCAGTTTGAGGTGTTGACTCCGCCTCCAAATTCCCCAGATCTCAATCCAATCCAACATCTGTCTGGATGTGCTGGACAAACAAGTCCAATCCATGGAGTCTCCACCTCACAACTTACAGGACTTAAAGGATCTGCTGCTAACATCTTGGTGCCAGATCCCACAGCACACCTTCAGGGATCTAGTAGAGTCCTTGCCTCGACGGGTCAGGGCTGTTTTGGAAGCAAAAATGGACCAACACAACGTTAGGCAGGTGGTCATAATGTTATGGCTGATCAGTGTATATACTTTCACAGTTGATCTATTAACATGTCACTTAGTAAGAAACATTAATATATACTGCAATATTCCACAATATGTTCGTTATATAGTAGATTTTTGGGGCATATAGTCAAAAATTGGCAGCACTGCTAATGGTATCAATAACGATAAATGAAACACAGTGCTGATGAGTTTTAAAATCTGATTGGTCAGAAAGTGTTGAACATCATGGATTGTTTATTTATTTATTTATTTTATTTATTTAGGTTTGTTGAAAATCTGACAAGCAAACATGTCCTTAGTGCTAAGTCATGCTACTGATCTATTTAACCCACAACTGGAACATTACTTGTCTTTTCATCTGCATCACATCGTCCCTCACGCTGATCTAGATTTTCACTTTTTAGAAATCTTGTGCTCTGTTAGTCTATTTTTATTTCCCTTGCTCGTATGTTCTGTGTCTGACATTCTCATTAAAGGTCCAAGGATATCACTGAGGGATTTTCTTGGTAATATTATAAGACCCTCCACTCAGCACTAGACTAGATCAGATTGACCAAAGAACTGTAAATCCTTCGCAAATCCTTGTGATTGAAAGCTCCATGCCAGATTCACATAATGCACTCTTGTTATTTTGTGCTTGTAGGTTTTTTTTAATGAACATCTCGTGGGAAATAAAGAGCTATTCTTGGATTTTCTGGAATATTTGGTCATGTCTTCAACGGCAAAGTAATATCTGAAATGACTAATCACAGGTTTAAAAAGAATACACTCCTATAGTGCTTTGTCATTCAATGCGTGAGCCAAAGCATATTGATTTAAAGCAGCCTGAAATGAGAGCCAATATCCATTACCTCCATTTGGCAGAAAGTGATCAGTGCTTTTGCTTACTTTATTACAGTGTTTACTTCCCTTGAACATTTCCATATTTTATAGTTTCAGCCTGGAAATGTAATTAATCTAATGGTGATTAGAGGGGGGCACGGTGGCTTAGTGGTTAGCATGTTTGCCGCACACCTCCAGGGTTGGGGGTTCGATTCCCGCCTCCGCCATATGTGTGTGTGGAGTTTGCATGTTCTCCCCGTGCCTCGGGGGTTTCCTCCGGGTACTCCGGTTTCCTCCCCTGGTCCAAAGACATGCGTGGTAGGTTGATTGGCATCTCTAAATTGTCTGTAGTGTGTGATTGCATGAGTGTGTGTGTGTGTGTGCACCCTGTGATGGGTTGGCACTCTGTCCAGGGTTTATCCTGCCTTGATGCCCAATGACACCTGAGATAGGCACAGGCTCCCCGTGACCCCAGTATAGATGGGATAAGCGGTACACAATGAATGAATAATGGTGATTAGATATCATAAACCTACACAAAATAGACCATGTTGCTGAAGTGAGGAAAAAAATTATATAGTTTGCAAAATTATTTACAACAGAACTGTTGTGTTTGCATTTATTTACTCATTCATGTCTGGGACAAAGTTCTGAGTTTTAAAACGATCCCAAACTTGGAACATACTGCACAGCATCATTAAAACCATTATTAAAAATGGGAAAGAATTCAGCACAACCACAAGGATGCTATCCATCACATTTCAGCGACCAGATAAAGAGGGGACTAATCAGAAAAACAATCATAACTAGGTTCAAAATAAGGTGACCGAACCTTCTTTTTTTTTATTAGTGCTTTGCCCTTCTTTATTTTTGCTGAGATCATGTGACAGCTCTGATGGTGACGGGAACTGATTTAGAGGTTTCATAATCAGTGGGGTGAATATTCCTGCAGTCACATCTTATAGATTCCTTATTTGTATCTATTTTTATGAACTTCAATATTACAATTTTTGTGTAGAGGCACAGTGACGCACTATAAACCCAAGATGCAGTTCAGTTACAGGTTATAGCACTACAAAATGTGGTAAAGTTCAAGGAGTTTGATCCTGAGCTGTCTCTGTAAGGTTCTGCATGCTCTCTTTACATCCTCATGGATTTGCTTTCCTCCAGGTTCTCTGCGTTCCTCTCACTGTAGAAATATTGACCTGCAGCCTATTTGCAGCACCTTCTTCTGAATGTCAATGCAGGCACAGTAACATGAGTGCTCTCAAAACATGGGAAGGTTTTAGACTGCAATTTCCTAAGGCTGCTTGTAGCATAAAGAATTTACTGCCTTAAACCTTTCTACAGTTTTTAAACCTCCCACTTTATTATGCATTACCGTGTGACCTGCGAGCCCTACTGTGTTTGCAAAGAAGAGGAGAAAAGGAGAAGTTTAATCATATGTCATGAAAAGCAGAAGGTGATATTTGAAGTGTTTATGCTGAACATGTTTAAAGAAAGAGCTTCTTCTTCTTCTTTCGGCTTTTCCCTTCAGGGGTCGCCACAGCGAATCATCTCTCTCCACCTATCCCTATCTTCTGCATCCTCAACCCTTGCACCCACTAGCTTCATATCCTCATTTATTACATCCATATACCTCCTCTTTGGCCTTCCTCTTTGCCTCCTGCCTGGCAGCTCCATGTCCAACATTCTCCTACCAATATACTCACTCTCCCTCCTCTGAACATGTCCAAACCATCTTAATCTGGCCTCCCTAACTTTGTCCCCCAAACGTCCAACATGAGCTGTCCCTCTGATGTACTCGTTCCTAATCCTGTCCAATCTTGTCACTCCCAAAGAGAACCTCAACATCTTCAGCTCTGCTACCTCTAGCTCTGACTCCTGTCTCTTCCTCAGTGACACTGTCTCTAAACCATACAGCATGGCCGCTCTCACCACTGTCCTGTACACCTTCCCCTTGATTCTCACTGATATTTTCCTCTCACACAGAACTCCCGACACCTTTCTCCACCCATTCCAACCTGCCTGCACTCGCTTCTTTACCTCTTTCCCACACTCTCCATTACTCTGGACTGTTGACCCCAAGTACTTAAACTCCTGTACCTTCTTCACCTCTTCACCCTGTAACCTTACTGTTCCACTTCCCTCCCTTTCATTCACACACATGTACTCAGTCTTACTACGACTGACCTTCATTCCTCTTCTCTCCAGCGCAAACCTCCACCTCTCCAGGTTTTCCTCCACCTGCTCCCTGCTCTCACTACAGATCACAATGTCATCTGCAAACATCATTGTCCAAGGAGACTCCTGTCTGACCTCCTCTGACAACTGGTCCATCACTATAGCAAACAGGAAGGGGCTCAGAGCCGATCCCTGATGCAGTCCCACCTCCACATTGAACTCCTCTGTCTGACCTACAGCACACCTCACCACTGTCCTGCTCCTCTCATACATGTCCTGCACCACTCTGACATACTTCTCTGCTACTCCTGACTTCCTCATACAGTACCACAGCTCTTCTCTTGGCACCCTGTCATACGCTTTCTCCAAGTCTACAAACACACAGTGCAACTCCCTCTGACCATCCCTATACTTCTCCATCAAAATTCTCAGAGCAAAAATTGCATCCGTTGTGCTCTTTCTGGGCATGAAGCCATACTGCTGCTCACAAATTTCCACTACCTTCCTTAACCTAGCTTCCACTACTCTTTCCCATAGCTTCATTGTATGGCTCATCAACTTTATCCCCCTATAGTTACGGCAACTCTGCACGTCACCCTTATTCTTAAAGATCGGCACTAACGCACTTCTTCTCCATTCCTCAGGCATCTTCTCACTCTCTAAAACCCTGTTGAACAAATTAGCTAAAAATTCCACTGCTGCCTCTCCCAGACACTTCCAGACCTCCACCGGGATGTCATCAGGACCAACTGCCTTTCCACTTTTCATCCTCTTCAAAGCCTTCCTGACTTCATCCTTTCTAATCTTATCTACTTTCTGTTCCACAGAGTTCACCCCTTCTACTCTTTTCTCCCTCTCATTTTCCTCATTCATCAGCTCCTCAAAGTATTCCTTCCGTCTCCTCTGTACACTCTCCTCACTTGTGAGCACCCTTCCATCTCTATCCTTAATAACTCTAACTTGCTGCACATCCTTCCCATCTCGATCCCTCTGCCTAGCTAACCTGTACAAGTCCTTCTCTCCTTCTCTAGTGTCTAACCTAGTGTACAACTCTTCATATGCCTTCTGCTTGGCCTTAGACACCTCCCTCTTCACTCTGCGCTGTAACTCCTTGTATTCCTGTCTATTCTCTTCAGTCCTGTCCATGTCCCACTTCTTCTTGGCTAACCTCTTCCTCTGGATACTATCCTGAACTTCCTCATTCCACCACCAAGTCTCCTTATCTTCTTTCCTCCTTCCAGATGACACACCCAGCACCTTTCTCCCTGTCTCCCTGATCACTTCTGCTGTAGTTTCCTAGTCATCTGGCAGCACTACCTGACCACCCAGAGCCTGCCTCAACTTCTGTCTAAATTCCTCACAACATTCCTCCTTTTTCAGCTTCCACCACTTGGTTTTCTTCTCTATCTTTGACCTCTTCGTCTTACAGACCATCAAAGTCATCCTACACACCACCATCCTATGCTGTCTGGCTACACTCTCTCCCACTACCGCTTTACAGTCACTAATCTCTTTCAGATTGTCTCTTCTACATAGGATGTAGTCTACCTGTGTTCTCCTACCTCCACTCGTGTAAGTCACTCTATGCTCCTCCCTCTTCTGAAAATAAGTGTTAACCACACCCATGTCCATCCTCTTAGCAAAGTCCACTACCATCTGTCCTTCAAGGTTCCTTTCCTTAACTCCAAACTTGCCCATCACCTCCTCATCACCTGTGTTCCCCTCACCAACATGTCCATTAAAATCCGCTCCTATCACCACTCCCTCACCCGTGGGAATACTCTCCATCACCTCATCTAATTCACTCCAGAATCTCTCTTTCTCCTCTAACTCACAACCTACCTGTGGGGCATAACCACTAACAACATTCAACATCACCCCTTCAATCTCTAACTTCAGACTCATCACCCTGTCTGACACTCTCTTCACCTCCAGGACATTCCTCACAAACTCCTCCTTCAGGACCACACCTACCCCATTTCTCTTACTATCCACACCATAATAAAACAGCTTGAATCCTGCTCCTATACTACGAGCCTTGCTACCCTTCCACCTGGTCTCCTGTACACACAGTATATCCACCTTCCTTCTCTCCATCACATCAGCCAGCTCTCTACCTTTCCCTGTCATAGTACCAACATTCAGAGTTCCTATTCTCAGTCCTACACTCTTACCTTTCCTCTTCTCTCTCTGTCTGTGCACTCTCCTCCCTCCTCTACTTCTTCGACCAACAGTAGCCCAATTTCCACCGGCGCCCTGTAGGGCAACGGCGCCGATGGCGGTCGTTGTTAACCCGGGCCTCGACCGATCCGGTATGAAATTCGCACTGACGATTCGCATGGTTAAATTTGGCAATGTTTTACGCCGGATGCCCTTCCTGACGCAACCCTCTCTATTTATCCGGGCTTGGGACCGGCACAGAAGTCACTGGACTGTGACCCCCATGGCTAGATTATGTTTAAAGAAAGAGCGCTGATCTTTAAATCAATGTGAAAGTCAGAACATGGCATGCAGACAGTTTGAGGCAAGGTTTGATTTGTTGATATTCAAGCTATTGAGATCATTTATATCTGTCTAGAAAGTGCTGCAGATAATCCACATATTAATCCACCTACCAGGCTGGTAGATGAGTTGTCGGCTTTTTTCTTTCTTTCTTTCTTTTTTAATAAATATATACATATTTACTTTCTGTCCAGTATCTCTGACTTATCTCTATCAGAAAATATATTACCAAGTATATTATTATTTTTCTGTCAGTTGGAATTCTTTTTGGAATTGGAGGTCTTATATAAACATGCAGTAATATGTTCAGTCCTATTATTTAGCTGTGTCCCTAACAGTAAAAAAATAATAATGATAATAATGAAAAAAATCCCCACATACTGTGTCATATTCATCAGCATTATTTCAGCTGGTCACATGGTGTGCGTTTCTCCACAGCTTCTCCACTGTGTTGTCTGTCTCTCTTTAATTATTATGGCCAGCATGAACGGATGCTGATTGGTCAGTCAGGGAGTACGTGGGAAGGTGCGTACAATCCTGTGCTGTTTCCCCATGGTCCCTGTGCACCACACTAGATCAGGAAGCAGAATATCCTACACGAATACTCTCACCAAAATCCCCTGTCTGTGATTTAATATCAAAAGTTATGATGAGAGAATGAGCATAAATTTTATTCTCTGGCATTTCATAATCCTTACAGATGGGAATAAACAACTGAAACGTGAAGAAGACGAAATAATTCAAGGAGGTTTAAGACAACCCCATAAAATTTATTCAAGGACAGAATAAGGCCAGTGATGTATGTGTGCCAGGATGTTGTCCCTTCACTGTTTTCTTTTTTTCTTTCTTTCTTTCTTTCTTTCTTTCTTTCTTTCTTTCTTTCTTTCTTTCTTTCTTTTACATAAACTCTTTATGTTTTCAGCTGGTTTTCTTTAAGCACATGGCCTCTAAACTAGACATGAATCATCTGTCCCGAGGAACTACAGTCACACTCACTACAAACTAAAAAAGAGTTCACCTCGCACCCTTAAGCGTTCTTTCGCTTCTTCCTTCGATCACATTACGCTGCAGGAGTCTGTATCACGCTGACTTGTTAGCGTGCTCAGTTCTGGAAGATAATGGATGAAGAAAAGCAAGAAAAACTAAATATTATTTATTACCTTTTAACAGTAACGGAGGAATGCAAATGAATGCAGTGAAGTAAAAGTACATTTCTGTGATTAAAAATAAAGTAAGGCCAGCTAAAACTACACTTAACAGTACATTCTTTCCCCAAAAGCTTACTCGAGTAAATATAACGAAGTAAATGTAGCGCATTAAATAACTTTATATGCTTGTAAGAACTTTGGTGTAATAAAGTACAGAAATATTATAAGTGCTACTAACAGCTGACTGTATTATTATGATTACAGAACTTTTCCTTAAAAGAAAGTTAAAACTGTTAAATTATCTGATGTTCTGAACATTTAACATAAAATTTACAGATCTTCCTGAAATCTTGCTGCATCCTTTGTGGTTATAAAAAACTTTAACTTATATAATGTTGTTTTTTTAAAACTAGTTTTCTAACAGTGTGTGTTATCAATAGCAAGTGATTGTAGTAGCAGTTGGTTTTATAATTACAGGAACTGTGTCCAGTCCTCGTAGTACCTCCTAGCCTGAGAGTTTTGAGCCTGCTTGGTTCTGTGAGACATCAGAGGCACGGTGGTGACATGGTGGCTTTAGGACTATTTGTGTTCTGTGTTCAGCATCACATCTATTCACAGCATGAAATGTTTTAGTGGATTGAACTTTGAATAAAATACTCTATGGTTCAGTCTTGTGGCAGTATTTCAGCCTTAACACCGACCTGACTGATATCGGATCGATTCATCCCTTCTTTCTGTTTAATAAATGTTGTCCTCTCCTGTGCCTTGAGTGAATTTATGAACAGTAAACACTGGTGTTATTTCCTAAGACTCCATGCAGGGCTGCGGTGTCTACAGGTATTTATTCCAGCTATGTAATAGCACGCTTGATTTCCCAAATTAAGTTCATTGCTTTAAGGAGAGAGCTTATTAGTGTAATCAGCTGCTGTGCAAAGCTGGATTATATTCCTGTAGATGCCGCAACCCCACTGAGTAATAATGCTTTATCAAACATGTTCGTATCCGGTAACAGTAATGTTTTATTATATTTCAGAGATTGCATACATTCAGTGAGCTAACCTCATCTTTATGAAAAATGTTTGTAGCGTTGACTATCCAGCTACCGGTACGTTCATTACTGTGTCTCTCTGTAATTAGGAATCAACCGGTTACTTGGCAATAGCACATATGAGGCTGCGTTTCCCCCTCACGAGGTGAGCTCATTATCACTTCAACATACTGTTTTTATTATATAGTGTACTTTTCTCAAAAACTGTTCCAAACCAAAACCTGTGCTTATTTCAAGCACCATTGTGTTTCAGGGCAGCTACAAAAGCAGACACCCAATAAAGACCCACGGGGCTCAGAACCACAGACACCTGCTTTATGAGCGATGGGCTCGCTGGGGCATCTGGTACAAATACCAGCCTCTGGACCTCATACGGTAAACAATGTCCTGCTGCTACTGCAGTCGTCAGCCCATTTAATTGTCTGCCGTAAAGCTTTTCTGAGGTGAAGCAGTAATACAGACACACATGAAGCTGTTTAATGCGAACCCCGTCTAAACAACCTTCTAGAAGTTATACAGTTCAGGATGTTTACAATGTTCATTCATGAACTTTTGAAATTGCAAATGCAGTTCAGATGAGGTGGCAGCGTTCGGCTTCATGCAGCAGCGTTACTTCAGAAAGAAGTCTGGTTCCTGCGTTCACCTCAGCCTCTTGTTTGTCTGCATGTTTTCTGAGGTTTCGTAATACCACTTTGCTGAAACCTACTGTGAAGCCCTCTCAGATATGTTCTCTTTTCGTGATGCTTTTCTTTACTTGTCCAGTGTAAGTTAAAGGTTTCTTCGGGTCAAAATGGCATGCCAACCTCTCAAGTATATTCTGGACTTGAGCCAGCTCTCCGTAGTTTAGAGCTCTCCGCTGTATATCTGGGGCAGATATAAAAATCGTGTTTCCTAGTCTGCAGAGCCAGCAACTCAGAGGAATTTTCTGTGTTTCCTCTCAGGGAAGTCACTCATCCTGACCTCATATTGAAATCACATGATTAGACTTGTCTTACGATGACATGTTTTGTTTATATTTGCCAGTAATGTCTGATACAGTATATATAGCTACCAACTGTATGAGGGAGTGGCAGGTGATGAGGAAGGTGAAGGCTAACACATGCACAAAACACAGGAACTGGCCAACAACATGTTTTCAAGAGCACAGCTAATTTATTATTAATTCCTTTGGCTCCCAGCCACAATTGCTCTGATTTGAACTTGTGATCTCCTGACAATAAGGTTAAACACAGTTCTCTTATGCCACACGAGAATACTAATTGCTCTCTAAAAGTAATAACGTGCACTACTATCTTCCTCCCAGCTCAGCAGGTAAGATTATGTCAGATCTACTGGTGGGCAAGATGGGCCTTTAGTCATGGAACAACAGTTGCATTTGTATATATTAATATATATTTCTCTCTCTCTCTCTCTCTCTCTCTCTCTCTCTCTCTCTCTCTCTCTCTCTCTCTCTCTCTCTCGTCTCTCTCTCGGGTCTCTCTCTCTCTCTCTCTCTCTCTCTCTCTTTCTCACAGGCGGTACTTTGGGGAAAAGATTGGCCTGTATTTTGCATGGCTGGGTTGGTACACGGGTATGTTGATCCCTGCAGCGCTGGTTGGTCTTTTTGTCTTCCTCTATGGCCTCTTCACCATGGACTCCAGTCAAGTCAGGTCAGTCCCTCCAGTAACCATGACCAGCATTTGGTTTAACTGTAAATCATGAAAAGTTAAGAGACTTCAGAGACTGTTAACTCAAAACATGTCTTGTTTCTAGCGAGAGATACCTCAGAGGCCAGTGAGCCATTTTAAAACTGTACTAAGGAGCAAGTTCTCTTTGTATCTACAGTAAAGAGATCTGTGAGGCCAACACTACCATCATGTGCCCCATGTGTGATGTGAACTGCAGCGCCTGGAAACTCAGTGACAGCTGTGTCTATGCAAAGGTATTCATAGTATCCGACACCTGTGAGTTACCTGTGTGTGTGTATATATATATATATAAATTACAACTGGACGTTAGAGAAAACTAAGGCATTGGCAGTATCCGGTATCTACCTCTGCCCTGGGATACATAATACAATGATTATCTTTCTTCTTTTATTAAAAAACTGAAAGCCATTATAAAGGTTGTGTGTGTGTGTGTGTGTGTGTGTGTGTGTGTGTGTGTGTGTGTGTGTGTGTGTCTGTGTGTATTCTAGTTCATTTAAAATAATTTTGCATAATATTCACATTGAAATTCGTCTTATGTTAAGTGTGTGAAAGCCACTAAAGTGTGTATTTGCATTCTTTATATAGTCCATTCCCTTGTGCCCAGGTCTCAAAGTGCAGATCTTGCCTAGAAGATAATCTGGGGAATTCTTATTACTGTTTAATTAGTGACCAGAAATAAGCTGGAGGCTGAATTGTAATAACCATTTAACCACTGATATACTGAGTGTTTAACTGAGTCTGTTGTTTCTTTATTATCTTTTAACTAACTTGTAGGTGACTCATCTGTTTGATAATGGTGGCACAGTCTTCTTCGCTATTTTCATGGCAATATGGGGTGAGTCGACAGTAACTTTTGTGTTTGTCATTAACACATTATTGATTTTCAGAATAAACTTGTTAGAAATCAGTGAGTTAATTACCTCTTTTATAAATGGATAAATCAATAGAAGGATTGATGTGAGCGTGTTCTTCTCTTATTGTACATCATCTAATGGTTGATGCAGAATAAAGTGTAATTGACCGGCTAATGCTAATGAAACACTTCCGTGGAGAAAAAAAGTAGGCTGCTTAGATGAGAGAGAAAAAAAACAACCTGAGGTGTCAGGAAGCTGTCAGAATAAAACTTGTCTCTCGCTTTTGGTGTGAGTGTGTGTGTTAGAAAACCTGCAGGCAAGCCCTCTCTACAGCCTCACACCCTGTCTCACACCCTGTCTCACTCTCTTGCTCATTTGAATGAACTTCAGCACTATGCCTGCACTGCAGTGAGCGTGTTTTGGATCTGTCTGTCACATCAGCCAGTATTCATCAGCTCTGCTGTGTAGTGTGGATGTCTTTAACATGAATAAATATTATGCTGAGTAAATTTATTATACATGGTACAATACATTTTGCCTCTTTCTGTTTTAAAAATCACAGACAAACATTAGAATACACCGAAACCAAACACAGCATGTCAGTAAATTCAGGAATACTACAACATCAATGACTGTACACTACAGAAAAAAATCCTGTTAAATGGAAAATTACATGTAAACCATAATTGTGAACAAACTGAATGGGAAAGTGTGATATTAAGGCTTTGAACCATTAAGAGCTGCTAAAACAGCTTCACTGTGCCCTGGCATCGAGTCTCTGGAACTGTACTGGAGGGATGAACACTGTTCTTTCAAAAAATAGCTCCTCATCAGGTCACATGGAACCATGCACATACACATTCACACCTAGGGGCAATTTTCCTAGAGCCAGTCTGTCTACCAGCATGTATTAGGAGAAAGGAAGAACCTGGAGAACCCTTTTAAAACCCACTCAAACAGAGAGAACATGCAAAACCCACTCCACACAGGCAGTGACCTGAGTTCTGGGTAGAACCAGGAACCCTTGTGTCACATAACTCGCTGAGCTGACGATGCACGCTGGTCGTGCCGGTGTAGATAAATCAGACCCAACGCGGAGATAGACGGCAGACAGGGGTTTATTGAACAAAAGAAACAGATATCCACACAGACGTAACACAAAGACGAGGACTAGCAACTGAACTAAGACAGACGGCCACTATAAATAAGGAACATAATCAGAGACACATTGGGAACAGGTGAACACAGGCAGGAACACATTAGGAAAAGGCGTGGCTAAAACGAACACATGACTGAATACACAAAACCCCTGCTGAAGGCCCCCTACTGGTCCATCGGGGAATCTTGCCCCCGTAACACCTTGAGCTGTGATACTGAAATACTACCCCCTGTACCACCTGGCACCTCACAAATGAACATGTACTGCATAAATTACACATGACATGGAATTCATGGAAACATACAATCACACGAATTGGATATCATTAAATCATCACTGAATGGACACAAATTCTGTCTGAGAATCATGACAATTCATGTAGTACAGATTAAATTACAATGAATAGCATATGTAGACAGAAATATGGAGTCAAGAGAAAGTATGCAACATCTATATAAAGTGTATAATCAGTAGTATGGACAATGTTGTTCTGCAATATTGTGTAACACCCTGAGCACGAGTCGGCTCCTGTTCTGCAGTGAGTGGGTGTGTAAGGGACTCACGGTTTGGTGGAGTATGTGGGAGTCCAGTGTTTCTATGCAGGAAGCTGGTGAAGACAAGACACAGTGTTCAGGTCTGAGAAGCCTGACAGCTTGAGAGTAGGAAGTGTTCTTTAGTCTGGATGTCCAGGATAAGATCCTTTGTGTTACGAACTACAGGCTGAGATATGTGGGGCCTAAAAAAAGCAGAAGAAAGTACACAGTCTTTCTGGGAGAGCTGAAAAAAGGCTCAAGAGCTTAAGAAAGAGATTCATGTTGTTTTTTTAGGCACATTTTTAACAATGGTAGGTCAAGCATTATTAAAGCTGCACTTACAACATCTTTCAACACCTACTTAACAAATGACATGTCTAGCCTTTGTGGCCATTTAAATTTTGCATGGTGAGCAGTGTATAAAAAACAAAAAAGGTGGAAAATACATCCCATGCAAATCATCTACATTTCACATGTTTCTTATTATTCGGATTAGACTTTTTTTGAGTTTACAGTGTTGTCTATATAATGATTAAAGCATTATGAAAGATGATTTATGAATAGTTAATAAGAAGTAAGTTGGGTGTAAGTTTAGAAATGCTTTGCCAGTTCTCTTTATGTCGTATACCTTCATGGATTGGTGTTTTATTTTCTGCTCCTACAGCCACAGTCTTCCTTGAGTTCTGGAAAAGAAGAAGAGCAGAACTGACCTATGACTGGGATTTAATTGATTGGGAGGAGGAAGAGGTGAGACTCATCTGAAATACAGCAGTCGCCTCAGACTGTGATTCTCTGTTTCATTTGCAAAGGCTAGTATGAGACAGGCATTTTCTTCTTCTCCACTTTACCAGTAAACATTATTAGGGACACACGCTTTGCTGAGTTGACTGACAATAACTAATCAACTTTGAATACGTGAAGTATTTGGCCAATATGTGTGCTATTTGTTGTGTTTCCTTTAGTGTAAATCCTGTGTCATGGTGTGTTCAGTGAGTGTGCTTTCTATCGATATCATGTCATGCTCGGTGCATGCTGTACTGTTTGCTGAGGTTACCACACATTAATCATTTAGCTATTGCATGCGAAAGCATCTGATGATGTACAGGGTGTTGTTTGCTGTTGGCCTTTAAATGTAGTCTTACTGAAGAACATTATCTCATACACAATGTGCCAACATTGTCTGGACAGAATCAGTGTCAGAGGTCAGACCATATACATATTAGAGATCTTCATAGCTGAGGGAGTAAGTCATCACTTCAAGTAAGAGTCCTACAGACAATTAGATTTATTTTAGTAAGTTTTTATTATTATTATTATTATTTGTAAAATAACTTACAATAATATGATCAGATTCTTTTATGTAGAAAATAAAGATTTCTAATATATAATATACTGTCACCTTGTAAAATAGCAGTGACTCCATCTCTTGAGTTGTCCTTTTTCCTTAACTGAGGTTTGGCATATAATCATTAAGATAGCAGACCAAAGTAAGTATTTGTGGAAAATAATAATCAGCAAACTTAGCTATTTCCTAGTGTGAGTCTGTACAATAAATGCAAAAGTTTTTTGCTTTCTGAATGCTTAAAGCAAAGAAGTAAAGCATTTATGCATAACATGTCTTGCCACGACACTTAGAATTTTGCTGTGGGAAAACATGCCATTTTTTGTTTATTTTTGGAAGTATGTTTATATTTTAATATCAATCCTTTCTTATTGCATTGTGCAGAGGCTGTAGATTTAGCTCTGTACTGCTCTGCATATGATATTATTAGCCTTTTAGGTCTGTCATATATATGTCTATGGTTCAGACTCATCATCACTGTTTTACTTGAGACTGATCCTCCATGGTTGTCGGTCTTTAAAGATGTTTGATTGTCATATTGCTGAATCAGCCTCTTAGCAAATAACCTAGAGCCAGCTGATGTTTATGCAGGAAAAAGGCTCCTTATATGAATGACATAAGAGCCTCGTCATCATCATTAACTCTGTCTTCCTGGGATAGGTTGCCAGATCCAGTGAAAACAAATGATGATGCCAGCTATATATGTGTGGAATAAAAACACAATGTATATTTGTAAGGAGATAAGAATATCTCGGAGACAATATCTTTATCTGTAACGTGCCTGTGTTGAGAAGGAGGAACTACGGCCCCAGTTTGAAGCAAAATACTCGCGGAAGGAGAGAGTGAACCCCATCTCAGGCAAACCAGAACCTTTCCAGCCATTCAGTGACAAACTCAGTCGCCTCATGGTCTCTGTGTCGGGGATCTTCTTCATGGTAAGCCATCTTCTCCAGGTGTATACTAAAGCCTCTGCACAGACGAGAGTGCAATATCAGGAAATAATATCTAACACATTCATTTAAGGTTTGAAACTTAATGTGGTATTAAACTGTATTTCCTAGTTGACTGTTACCACACTACCCTAGAGAACCATGTTGGCATTGTTTAAAATGCCACAGATGACTGTCTCCCCCTGCTGGCTGTTGTGTGTGGTGCAAAAGGCTGTTTGAAGGAAAGAATTTGGCCTCCCATAAGATTTAAGATTTATAGTGTAAATATTAGCCTAGAAAACATTCCCAATCCTCGCTTTGTTCACCTCATATTAATGCAGTAAATTTCACCGCCTAATTGTCTCTACATTTCAGATCTCCCTGGTGCTGACAGCAGTGTTCGCTGTGGTGGTGTTCCGGCTCATTGCCATGGAGAAGTTTGCCTCCTTCCAGTGGGAGTTTGTAAAGAAGAACTGGCAATTTGCCACCTCTGGCACTGGAGTCTGCATCAACTTCATGATTATCATGTCTCTCAACGTGGTCAGCCTCTGTTCTCTACATAATGTTCAACAATTTGAATAGAGATGGTTAAACTGTCTATATATATATATATATATATATATATATATATATATATATATATATATATATATATATATATATATATATATACATATGTGTGTGTGTATGTGTGTGTGTGTGTGCAAGGCCAGATGTAAGCAATTCCATTAACCTTTGCTTGGAAATTAAAATATTGGAAAATAATAATAAATATATATAGTACCATGCAGACTTGTTATATATTATCATACATTTTAATACATATTGCATTAATGTGTCAGTAGGAAAGAAAAAAGATTTTTAATATTAATTCAATCAATGCTCTACAGGTAGTTTCTTAAGTAATGGATCATATTAAGTATCTGAGTAAAAACCCAGTCATATGAGATTTTACCTTCAGCAACAGCAGAACAGGAACTTTAGGAGGTTTCACAGCAAGCATAAGATGATCTACCTGCTAATTCTTTTTTCCTTAACCATAAACAGTAAATGTGGTAAATATTTAAAATTTCTTGATTTGTTTCTGTTAATATTATAATTTATTTTTGTTAAAGCTTATGTTTTTCACACAGCTACTCACAATAAAGAGATTGAGTTGTATGGAAGTTTGCATAATTTCAGAGCAGATAACAGAGAAAAAGTGCATTATTCCAAAATGTTAAAAATAAAACATTTGTTATATTTGTGCATAAGCTTCTGTGGAGGTTATTTGTTCTAATGGTTTCAAACGAATTCTCTGTACTCTGGCAGGTTTACGAGAAAGTGGCCTATCTGTTAACAAATCTAGGTAAGTTTTAGATATCAGAGTGTCTGAGGCTTTCCCGGTAATGGAATGTTAATCCAGAAGGTTAAAAGAAGGGAGGGCTTGGATTCCTGAAAGGCATTTTCACTCAGACGTGTTGATTTTAGCTTCAGATCCTGCCCAGGGTGGGGGTTTCTCTAATGTCTTGCATATGCCAGCTAAAAAACCCACAAAAAAAGTCATGGTCCTCTGTTTTGTGTTCCAGAACACCCACGGACAGAGTCTGAATGGGAGAACAGCTTTGCCCTCAAGATGTTTCTCTTCCAGTTTGTCAACCTGAACAGCTCCACCTTCTACATTGCTTTCTTCCTTGGAAGGTGATTAAATTGTGGTACTGTGAACTACAACATTCCAACGAGCCTGAAATAGTTCTCTGTAAATAATAAGCTGCTGTTTTATCTTTTGTTTAGACTTTTGATTTATTTTTTTTCCTATTCATTTCTGTGTTAAAGGTTTCGTAAAGACCCAGTGTGTTTTGTTCTCTGTTTGTTTACTGTTATCATGAAGCATTATGATATGATATTTGATATTGACATTTTTTCTGTTTTTCATTATCATGGAATGATATTGCAGTGTGGCTAATTGAATTTCAGAGACATGTGTGTGTTTTCACAGGTTTGCAGGCAGGCCCGGAGATTATAATAAGCTGTTTAACCGCTGGAGAATGGAGGAGGTGAGCGAGGCTGTGGAGCCGGGTTGTAATAGCTCTCCCACGCTGCAGCTCCATCAGCGTCCTCACATAACACCACTGCATCACTGTTCGCCCAGTGCTGGCCGCTTGATGGGAATGCTGATGCACATTATTGAATCAGTCTCCTTCATAATCAACAGAAATGAAAGAGAGCTCCCATCAAAAGAAGTGATATATAATGGCCTCCTCATATGGATTCTGGCCAGCAGCGGCTTTTTGCTTGGGCTCATTGTAATTGCCCTGACTCTCCTCTGGGCTAAATGGCAACTGAGTGAACTTTCTAAAAGCATGAATAATTATGTTATTGTTTCAGGAATTAGTCACCTTCCGTATAATCTCTGGGAATGATTTACTGCAGCCGTGTTATATGACGGACGTGTTGTAATGAAATATTTTAAACTTGTTTATTCTGATCATGTTGTTTTTCGCTCTCAGTGCCATCCCAGTGGCTGTCTGATTGATTTATGCTTGCAAATGGGAGTGATCATGGTGTTAAAGCAGATTTGGAATAACTTCATGGAGCTGGGCTACCCGTGAGTACTGCGTTTGAGTACAGGCTTTGTTTATATTCATGCTTTATTTGTGCTCACTGTGTGCTCGACTGACCTCTCTGTTCTTCCAGATTTTGCATGGGTAACGTTTTGTTTTTGTTAGAAGTGTTTTGTTTGTACAATTATTCAAGATGAGAAAAGGGATGGTTTTTTATGTGTTTGTTTTACTTTTAAAGACTGAGTTTAGTTTGGCTTGGCACAGGGGAGTGTGTGTGAGCAGTGATAGGATGCAGGAAGGGAGTGTGTTTTCAGTTCCAGGTTTCATGGGTGAATGAGTTTTGCTTTTTGCTGCAGTTCTGAAGCAAATGGCCACGTCATCACATACAGTCACATTACAGCACTGATCTCCTGCTGTGTCCTGCCTGGAGCTGGACTATGAGTATTAAAACTATCACTATGAATGTTAAAAATAACTAGGATTTATCAGAGTCATTTCCATATCCTATAATCCATAGATTATTAGTGGTTTGTTAGCTGGTTATTTCAGTGTGCCTTGAATACCTAGCTTAAATATCCAGACATGAAGAAGAAGAAGAAGTGGGGCATGAAGCCTTTATTATCGCCACACATACATTACAGCACAGTGGAATTCTTTTCTTCGCATATCCCAGCTGAGGAAGTTGGGGTCAGAGCGCAGGGGCAGCTATGATACAGCGCCCCTGGAGCAGAGAGGGTTAAGGGCCTTGCTCAATTGCCCAACAGTGGAGCTTGGTGGTGCTGGGGCTTGAACCCCGATCCTCCGATCAACGACCCAGAGCCTTAACCACTTGAGCCATGTCTTAATATGTAAACAATTTTTTCTTGTTTAAAAGCAAAAACTCTAAGACGTTAAATATGTACTGAGGGTATAACATTCACCAAGAATTTTAAGAAAGCTGAAGCTGTTCAGCTGTAAAGTGGTTGGAGCAAGTGATAAACTTTCATAAAGGTGTGAGGAAGCAAGTTTATTAGTTGATATTTATATCACATTTAGAAAGGGAGATGCAAACCATTTAACTGATATCATTTTCTTATTTACTAATAATATCTTACAGAAATATATTATTTGAGAATAATGGGAAATCTGAAAAGGCCCTGATTCAGTAAGATCCCAAATAACAAGCTCCAAATTGCACACGCAGTCTGGCCAAAGGGATCGAAACGATCAAAAAACTGCTACTGAAAGCACAGCAATGATTAAAGGTGTAAATGTTCTGGGGAACTGTTGAAAATACGTACGAACGGAAATCTTTTTTGATTCTCTATTTCAGTACTGTCGGAAGCAGATGTGTGATCAGCAATAATAACTTCCCATTTTGATCAACTTTTCCGATTATTTTGAGACATTAAAGCATAATTTATATAAATCATCTCATTATTAATACTCTGTGAATGGTATAATCTATTTGCTCTTTAAAAAAACAAACAACTCAGAGTGAATATTTATTAAGCCAAATGCTCTAAAAGAGCAAGATGAACTTTTTTACACTACAAACCTCCACAGAAATCAGCTTGCAGATTTTTTGTTGGTGCTTGCATGTATTTTTACACAAACATTTACTAAATAAGGCCCTAAATATCATGATTGCATACATTTATTAGTTTTACTAATAAATCTATAAATATATAAATAATAATAAATAAATTTTGTATTCTAGCGATTAGTTATTATCATTAAGTGTTGCGTGTTCATTAGTACAGCATTTACATACTGGGTTTTGTTCCTTCAGGCTGTTACAGAACTGGTGGTCTCGGAGGAAGATGAGGCGAGCAGGAGAACAGAATAATGTGGAAAGTAAGGAGCAGCTGCCTCAATGGGACAAAGACTGGAACCTGCAGCCTATGAATGCTCACGGCCTGGTGGATGAGTACCTAGAGATGGGTGAGGGCGGATGAAAAACATGACTTCCTCCTGCTTTTACACACCGTATTCATAAATAAGCTCTATTACCAGCTGAATAAAACACTGCACTGTGTTGTTTAATGTGTAATCAATTAATCAATGTTGTGTTGTGATTATTGAAACAGTGAGCTTCATTTATTAATTGTTAAGTAAAGCTGGGTGTAAATGTTTTTATAAACCAAAACTAAACATTTTTGCCAGATATCAGAAATTCTGATGTAGTTTGTACTTGTGTGTATGTTGATGAATGGCAAAGTACAAAGCATTACACACCACGGCTTATAAGCATTTAGTGACAAGTACAAAAGTCCATAAAACCAAAAGCTCACAGAATGATGAAAGTGTGTAATGAGGACAAATCAGAAAACGAAAATGTGGCCAAAGTGGAAGGGTTTTTTGCCTCATGTCCACACCAAAACAAACTATTTAGCAGTGTGCGGAACACCTGAAAAGGGTTTTGTTATGTTATTAGGTTTGGCATGAAACTGATATCCACACTCAGGTGATCACTGACAACAGGCTGTATTCAGGATGCTTGATGATGGTACCCTGAGGAGTACACAACGCATTACTCAGCGCATTACTCAGATCAGTCACTTATCGGTCAGCTGTTTCAGCTCAAATGTGCTTTCTTTAAATATTCTTCCACCCATTATCAATATTTCTTTAATTTCTTTTATTTAATGCCATTAATATGACACGGTTGAATGGTATGTTTACATTAGTGAGTCCCATTTTATATAATTTATCATGAACTCCTGTCGAAAAGAAATGTTTTCCAAACTAACAGTGTTTTCGTAACTACAAAATGTCTGTTGTAAATGTTCCTGTGACCATTTCTGAATAAATTTGTTCATATCCAGCTTGATGAATGAGGCCCGGTGGTCAGACTGTACTGCTCTAATTCTCATGACACCTCTGTGCAGTGCTCCAGTTTGGTTTCACCACCATCTTTGTGGCAGCATTTCCTCTGGCTCCTCTGCTGGCTCTGCTCAACAACATCATCGAGATCAGACTGGATGCATACAAATTTGTGACACAGTGGAGGAGACCCATGCCAGCAAGAGCGACTGATATTGGTCAGTCAGTACAGTGTAGTTTATTTGGGGTGTATCAAAAGTCACTCACTGCCTTTTTAAAATTTTGCTCAGTTTTACATTTTTGTTCAATTTAGAAGTATAAGTCGACCACTCTTTCCTCTCTGCACAGGAATCTGGCATGGGATCCTGGAGGGCATTGGTGTGGTGGCGGTCATTACTAATGCATTTGTCATTGCCATCACATCTGACTACATTCCTCGATTTGTCTATGCTTTCAAATATGGGCCCTGTGTGAACAAGGGCTACCGGCATGAACAGTAAGGATATATTTTTAGTTTGTTTTTGCATATAACATTGATGATAATTACAGATCACTACTGAAATATAAAAAAAAAGCTTTTTGAACAATTAAACTGGGTTTGTTCATGAAAGGTGGATCGTGTGATAACAATTCAACATAATCATACTCATTAAGTGTTTAAGTATGATGTGAAATTGTAACAGACTACAATGTGTGTGTGTGTGTGTGTGTGTGTGTGTGTGTGTGTGTGTGTACAGATGCCTAAGAGGATATATGAACAGTAGTCTGTCTGTGTTTGACATGGGAGAGCCACAGAACGGAAGTCAGATTGAAACACGCTACTGCAGGTACAATATAAATGCGGTGTGTATGGCTGTGTATGTATCTGTGTGTATAGCTGGGGATCAGTGCTCTGGTCTGTTCATCTGTGCAGGTATCGAGACTACAGAGCTCCCCCATGGAGCTCACAGCCCTATGAGTTCACTCTACAGTTCTGGCACGTGCTCGCCGCCAGACTGGCCTTCATCATTGTCTTTGAGGTGGGTCAAATACAAATAAAAAATAGTACTATCACGTACAGTACATGACCTGTGTATATTAGTGATCGTGTGCCGTCCTCGTTGTCCTCAGCACCTGGTGTTTGGCATTAAGACCTTCATTGCTCATCTAATCCCGGACATGCCTAAAGACCTGTGTGAACGCATGCGCAGGGAGAAGTACCTCATGCAGGAGATGATGTATGAAGCAGAGCTGGAGCACCTGCAGAAGGAGAGGAAGAAAAATGGCAAGCGTTATCACCATGAGTGGCCTTAGCTTTGCCTAACAGAAGGACATATCACATGCACATCCATGCACACACTAAGAAATAAATAACCAGTGCGAGAGCAAGTGAACACAGGCACAGAGGATGACCGTGGTCAAAATCTTTGCATTTAGTCATGCATGCATGTCCATGCTACAGCTTTGGATGGCTACGCTTTACTGACCAAACCCCTCAACACATGCTTCCCACTTTGCTGGTTTTCTTTGCTGGTGAATCAGATAGTGAGGCTCAATAGTGAGGCTCTTTGATGAACCGTGGCTCTTGAGTGGACAGCCCTGCTCTGCACCAAAGAGCTCCTTCTACAACTTTTGCCTGAGGCCTTTTCGTCATCTTCTCTGGTTCCTCGATTTTTTTGGCTGAGTATCAGAGTCCTGGATGACATTTTGCTTTAATCTTCCCTTAAACCACTCCTGCTGGCTTTGCTCTTTTCTGAATTGTCTTTTGTTTGTTTGTTAGTTTTTCAAAAGGGAACAGGATGCAATTGTATTGTTTACTATGCAGAAGAAAGTCTTTGGAGTTTGTCTTCAATGTGCACACCTTCGTCACCCTCCATAGCTCATTTCTCTCTCTCTCTCTCTCTCTCTCTCTCTCTCTCTCTCTCTCTCGTTGTTTTTCTCTTTTTCTCTGGCAGCTAAAACGCTATCAACTGCACTCTATCTAAATCTCCCTCTTACAGTAAAGTGCAGTTCAGCCTTTGTGTTCATGCTTGGTTTTTCTAAGGACAAGGACTAGCCTTTTCCTTTTTTTCAGTAATCACAATTTTGCAACTATTCTTCATAGAAAAGTGACATTTCAGGTAATGTGGATACAAATTTATGCAAAAGTACAGCAAATTGGTATAAATGTCATGTACCATCTGAACATAGCATGCAGGTTCAACATTGAAAATCCAAAAAAAAAAAAAAAGGTTTGTGATTTTTTCATTCTCCAGTGTTTTGTAGATTTATTTGAAATTACTTGTTTATAATCTGTCCTTTGTCTCTTTTACTGGTTTTGGGCTGACTGGGAATGTGTTTTGCACTGATCTGACCGTTGATTCAGAATGGTTTTGTTCAAGGTGTGGTTTATATAGCTAAAGATGTACATGATTCATTCATCTGTGTGTATCTTCACAGGCCTGGTCCTTCATAAAATGGGAGAGATTAAAGGATTCTTTATAGGACTTGGTCAGGATTAGAAGATAAGGGCAGATGTACAACAGACCTTTTTGTTTAAGCACTAGGATTGTGTAGCATTCGGTGTAATATTATATAAACACAACATTCTTTCTTTTTTTAATTTCGCGCCAGCTATTGGATTGTGACACTGCAGAAGATATTGTTTATTATTTAATATAACCCTTGTGTTCTCTGTATGTCAGATGACCAGTTTGAAAGTAGATCTAATCTAAAAATGCTTATTTTCTGGGATCATTTTCACTATTTAACATGAAAAGGGACACATTAACATTTGTTGAAACATATTGTGTTTGTGTCCTTTCATCCGGTGGAAAAAAATAGATTATAAATAGTAGTGCTTTGTACAAAAATAAATTGGTCAATTCACTCTAAATTACATTACCTTCATTATTAGCACTCACACCTGATTCCACATACCTGATGGGAAGAACATTCCTGAGCATGTGTTTTTGTGTGTGTTTACTGTTCCTAGAAAATTTACAGTAGATGTCTCCAAGGCTAGTCTTTGCAAATATTTACAATCACAATGATCAACATTATCATCTGTCAACAGAACACAAGGGTTATTTATTTTTCTCCTTTCTGCTTTGCTTATAAAGTACACGGGAGCTCTAAGTCTCTGTCTGTGTGTGTGTGTGTGTGTGTGTGTGTGTGTGTGTGTGTGAGACAGAGAGAGAGAGAGAGAGAGAGAGAGAGAGAGAGAGAAATGAAGCAAGCAAGTGTGTCTTATAACGTATGCTGCTGTTACGTATCTCGGTCTTTATTTACCACACCCCGAAGTGACGTATCTGTTTTCCTCAGGCCAAATTTATATCATTTATCCACCTTATAATTAGATATTAATCTTCATTGTAAAGTTTATAATTTACAGAACTTTGCACTTTTGCATGGACATTCTGTATAAGGCATAATCATACATCACTAAGAGGAAAGGAGCACTTTAAAGTCATGGATCATTTCCCTGTACCTCAACAAGCAGAACAAGAGAGGAAGACAACAAGGAAATTGCTGCAGTAAAAGTTAAAGTAAGAGAATTCCATATTTCATTGTTCTGAAAGATTTATGTATGTATGTATGTATGTATGTATGTATGTATGTATGTATTTATTTATTTATTTATTTATATTTGGTTGATTAGTACTGGCAGTCATACTCTGAAATAGAGTGCAAAGATCTGTCGTTTTCAGGTGACAAACTGTTTCTGGTACCTTTGCCTAAAATGCAGCGTGTGATTTGTACCATGCCATTGTTTTGCCATGATGTGTTTGGTAATCTATGCATGATCTCAGCCATGACGGCTGCATCTGTCTGGTGTTCTATTGAGAAACACACGTGTATCTGGTGCACTTTTACTGTGGAGTCTGCATGGAGTGCATTGATGATTAGTCTAAGATTATCTGATCTGTGATCAGTTTGTTGTATAAGTGCACAGCTGTCAATCATGTACACTCTCAGTTAGACCATGTTACACTGGAATTGGCCTTGTCCTTAAAGTAATGATTTTCCAACAGCCTCGTAATGAATTATCTCCCTGCTCTAACGAAGCTTGATGATGAAACGATATTGTACTTTGGTATCTAATGAATACACTCTGCTGTGTACAAAAAATGTCTATATTGGATACACCTGACACAGACACACATAACAAAAAAAAATAACAAAAGTAAGTTTTAACAGATTAAACAAAGCATGCAATACACCTCAAGGGTCCATATTTGAGATATATTTATTTCATTAGGAACAATGGCACCTGTTATTGTGACACAAACTTCATTTGAATGAACAAAAGTGGAGTGTCATTTATTTTCAAATCAGGTATTATATCAAAAGCAATGGCTATGACATGATATTTTGCATTGCTTAGAGAAAATAATGCTGAGTGTAGTTATGAGAGAGTTTAATATCCATTATGCATTAGTAAGATGGGCACAATTGCAATGACTCCTGACGGGTACAATGTTAAACAGGCAATATGTACTCACTCAACGAGATAATGTTAGATATATAATCACCCACTGACCTCTCACCCCACCGTGCGCTGGTGATGAGCTGTATGGAGCCCACGATGTACCATGCGGAATGTTTCAGTACATTAGCACATTCAGTGCATTCTGATTTGTACTTGATGAAAATGGTGACATAAACAATATAAACAGCGTGTTTTGTTTACACCATCCCTGTTTACATGTAAAAAAAAAAAAAAAATTAAAAAAATGTACAAAACATCTATAGAATAAATTTGGATATCACTCTTTTCTGTAATAAATCATTGACTGTATCTTTTAACTGACATGGTTGGTGGGTTTTCTGTTCCCTGTATCAAAAGGCATGTGTCGTGTAGTTTTGTAGTTTAAGGATGTAGAGCAAGTGTGTGCAGGCAAAACCTGCACCTCCACCTGCCCTAACGTGGATAAGAGTCGACACTTTTTCGAGGTTATAGCTGTTTTGACAGACTATACCCAACTCTGTCTGGGACAAAAGCTGCATTAATGTAAGCCTCATCCTGCATCCTGTTACTCAGATTGCTTCCATTCGTCTCACTTTTAATGTCCCAATCTGGCTGACTCTCCCACACTGTTCCAAAATCCACACCATCCAATTCCTAGAAATAAAGACAAGCAGTGAGCGGAGTCACTTCTTCAAAGTGTGCGCACTCTGTTTTTCTTCACTCATTGTACATTAGCTGCCTCACCACTTTGTCCTCTGCATGGTTCACACCACACCAGCACATGGTCCTGAATTTCTCTGAGCAAAAGCAGAACAGGTCACACACTGGACGGATCAGACCAGGCTTCACCTCCTGTGGCTTAGTGGGGCCTGCAAACCGAAAACAAGCACTTAGTGACGTATTGCTAGAATCATGCTTGAAGATCTGATGCAGACTAAATGTATAACAAAAGCACAGAGTCTCAAGTCTTCAGCTGACTTCTGAAATATACACAGTGTCAAACAGCTTTATGTTCATTTCCTTACTAGGTATAACAGATATCTATGTAAATTTGGTATCTGACTCTTGTGGAAAGGCTGAAGAAACCATCCCATTTCACCTGTTATCAGTGTGATGAGCAGACCTCCTATAACTGTGGCCAGAAATCCCACTGCACTGTAGTACAGATAGGACATGGAGTACCAGGAATCAGCCAGCACAGATCTGCACATGATGTGGGACAGCAGTGATTGAATTTATACAGTACTGATAATAATAGTGACCCTATACTGACCTCTATAATGACTTGACAATGACTTGGACTAGCATGAAAATTTTTTTCCTTCAAAGCATATTTTAAAACATACTTGTGTAAAGAGAGTACTCTTTAGGGAGTTGCTTTTTTTCCAATCCAAATCTCTCTCCAGCGCTCTGGTGTTTTTGTGTGATTCTGATGTAAAAGTATGACGGTTCCATGTACAGAGAAATTTTTCTCGAAACTCTAAACTTAATCAAATTTCCAAGGGCATGAGGGAACATTTTACCAAATCTGTTTTTATTTAGTTTCCAACACCAGAGCCATACAGAAAAATGTCATTCCAGTCAGTTAACAATCTGAATATTTCCCCAAGGTATTGTAGTACTCAATCAAGTAAAATTCTTTCCCCTTGGAAAATAGACCCACCTCTGAAAACACAAATTACACGAAACCCCATGTCAGTGTAAAAAGTAAATCTCTTTTGTAACTGAATTTACTTGAATTCAGTTCAATACCTTTGGCTAATGAATTCATGAGCCTGAGAGCCAAAGTTAGAAGAGACGTGTAGGTAGAGGATGCTTTGTAAAAAAAAAAAAAAAAAAAAAAGTTGCATTTCAAATAGTGTAATAGAATAGTATAGTAGTATAAGTGTAATGTCCTCTACCCTGTATCTGAGCTGGCTGTGTGAGTTACTGCAGTAGCTGTGGCATTCAATAGGTTACAGCTCTCTGTGCTCAGAGGCAGTGGGTGAGTGTTATTGGGAGAAGCAGCATGAAGGAAGGCTCCCACTCCTGCCCAGAAGGACAAAGAAATGCCCATTATCAGACCTCCTATAGCCCCCTGAGGACAAAGCACACAACACAGCATGTTAGATTTAGCTACTGATGCACTGCAATTACCCTGTGTCTCCTTTAAACACCTTGTCAAAAATGACAAATGAGCAAGAATGAAAAAGCTTTGATTAATGTTAGGTCAATACCATCATACCCTTTTTTCCCCACCTTAATACTTATATAAGATGGATGTGCTGAGTGTTGGCTAGGGATTTGCACTGACCAGAGTGTTTGTGAAAGGGAAGAAAATTCCTAAAGAGAAGAGACCAAGCATCGGTCCTCCACACATGCCATGGATACTGAGAGCAGCCTAGTACAGAGAAAACAGACATTACTCTGATTAAGGGATTAAATGAAGAACAATCAAATCTACTTACTTAATCTCGCCATGTAGTTATAGATCTGGACTTTATCCTCATGAGATTTTAAGCACATACATGTAATCTTGTACTTATGAGTTTGTTCAGTTATCCAGTTTGACTTCCAGCAAGCAAGGCTACTAAATGGTATCTTTCTTGTTGCTCAGGTGGCATCCTGAAGGCTTGTACTATTAGTGTGTTTCTTTTAGTTTGTAAAGATTTACCCTAAAACTAACACCCAAACTCATTATGGTCCATTTACAGTATGTTCCTTAAATGATTTTTAAAGAGACACTGTATCTAAGGTACAAAAGGTATACTACAGAAGGTATCATCCCAGTGACAAGGAAAGTTATGGTGTACTATTGTACCATTGTTTCTGTGTGAACGTACCCATCACATCGGATCTATTGTAAACGCAGTGTCCATTTCCCAGAATCCTCTGCCAAATGATGACCCACAAGACCACCTGATCTGTCATGTGACCATGATATTGTTCTCATTCCTAAAACTTCTAATCACACAAACCTGTTCTCAGTCACTGGACTTCTACAGATTCACACTATAAACCTCTGTTCATTATAAATCATCACTCCTATCTGATCATTAGCTAGGAGAATTCAGTATTCATGACGTATGTGCATTGTGATGTACAGTATAATATAATATATATTTTGATTGTTAAATGTGACCTGTTTCAGATTAACCTAAACTGGATTGTGTGAACGAATTAAATATGATTTTAATGCATTTACACTTTATATAAATAATCTTAATCTGTAATCCTGATACACAAGGTGTGTGAAATGACCAAATGTAAATGGGAGTTAATTTTTTCCAAAAGCTTTTCACCTGCAAAACTGTTCCCATTTTTGATGCTGCTACTGCCATACTGGTACAGATCACTCCAAACATCACACCTGTATAAGGGAACATAATGACTGTCAGAGGATGAGTTAAGCCTACTGACCTCTCCCTGGTATAGCTTGGGGACATGGACAATCTTACAGTTGAGTCAGATTTCACCTTATTATTATAAATCTGTTCCGCCTGAGGTCATATGGTCAGTCCTTTAATTCATTATTGCTTTTCCAGGAAAGTGTTATACATCTGTAAACCGTGCAATTCACACAAGCTGCTTTGCTCTAGACTATTTTATGAGCTAGAGATATCACACACACACACAACTATCAGCTGAAGCAGCTAGGAAACTGTAAATGTGATTGAAAAGTCATAGTATTTACACAGGGCTTTGCTGATCCACATAGCCGCTTTGTTGGAGAGGTTTTTGAAACACTGGCTCACAAAGTCCTCGTACGTCACTGTGGCCAGAGCGTTGATACTGGCAGCCACTGTGCTGAAACCGAAAAACAGCAGGAACTCATTTCTCATTTCAGGATCATGAATGCTGTGGAATTTGTCGTCTAAGTTAAAAATAAAGATCTGAGATCATATGCCATAGATCTTTGTTTAAGACATAAAAAGCTGAACATAAGATATAAATAAATGTCTCTCAGTACCTGAGAGTCCCACTGAAAGCACAAGACACATACAGCCCAGGCAGACCTGGAAAGTTGCCCAATACGTCTAGTACAAAGTATGGCATGAGCTGTAAAGATGTTCACAGTTATGCATACACCTGCTAAATGCTACAATCAGGCATAATTTGAATCCAGCTCATACATAAAAGAGACATAACAGCATCACCTGGTCAGGAGCTGACACATAGCCAGCTGTCCAGGGGTCACAACGGGAGTAGAACGCGTACATTATGAGTCCTGAGACCACACCACAGAAGACAATCAACAAGAGACCTAGTAGATTCAGATACAGAGCACTAACGGGACAAAGAGAAAAGAATTTATTGTGATCAGTCAAGCAATCTGTAATGATATCCTTTATTTTATTTCTATTCTCCCTAAATTAGTGTTGGCCAACTCTGATCCACCGGACAGCTCTCCCCTATAATACAAGAGCTACCAAAAGGAAGGCAAGGATGTGAAGTCACGTGAAGTCACGTGAAGCCAGCCTAATGCATTTTTTTAGGTCCTGCCTCACAGGCTGTGTAACACACTCAGAGGAAAGCACTACTCACTCATTCTGTATACATGGTCTGACAGATACCTGCTACTGGATAGAGTTGATGTGATTGACAGTAGGTAAAGAGAATGTGACAGAGACCAGGCTAATTTTGCTCTCTGTGACTCCCAACCACAGATGGCTGTGGGAGCTTCGGGAATCAAACTCAGAAAATACAAAAAACTCTGATCTCTGGAAGTTTATCTCTTGCACCACTTGGGGACCTTGCTATTCTTTACTTTAACGATGATTCTGTAGAGGAACTGACCAGCGAGCATGGGTCTCTGTCTTACAGGAAATACACCTCTGGATGGTGGACTGGTTTACACTATAAATGCCCAGCCATGTGAACATGCCCCCAACAGTGATTGTCCAGAATGTGTGACGCCTCAGTGGGCTGGGGTCAAAGCTAAAAAAAAAAAAAAACAGTACACACATTAGGGCTGACAAATACCTTTAAAAATATGTTTGAATATTAATTATTTAAAATTCAGCATTTAAGCTCTTTTATTATTAATGAGCTTGTCGTTTATAATTTTATATAGTAGTGGTAGAACTACACTGCAGTAAATGTGAACTGTTGCTTTTAGTAAAAAATATTCCCAACGGTCTTAACACACTTTACTGGGCATACATAGTAATATCCACTGGGTAATGTCCATTTTTTAAAATGTATTTATTGGTGCTGTTGTAGAAAGGGCTGCTGAGGAGATGATCTCAACACATGCTTGCATGTAATGTTAGGTGGTACGTACTCAAACACGTCGAGCCTTTGTCCAGCCTGTGCTGTCTCCCATACAGCACCGATTCCACCACATTTATATGTGCCCTGTACCAGCACAGTGAGAAAACCAGCCACCATCACCACCATCTGGAAGGCATCGGACCAAACTACAGCCTTTAGTCCTCCCTGTACCATAGAGAGACACAAAAACACAGAGTTGATCTATTGGATTTAATGTTTATCTAATTTATAACTAAGGTAATTTCTTAAATAAAGAAATAAAGAAATAAAGAAATAAAGAAATAAAGAAGTACGCACCAGCTCCACCTACTCACCAGTGTACAGTAGAAGGTGCAGACAATTCCAGTAGCAAATATGGATCCCCAAAGATTAAACCCTGTTACTAAGAGTAGTGTGTTAGTAGATGATTATAAATGTTATTTTAACTATTACAGAAATCTACCATTAGTGCTGTAAGGTCTACATCTTCTTACCTTGATTAAGAGCCAGAGCTGGAGCATACACCACTACTCCGGTGTACAAAATCTACAAGGTTTACATCACATGCTTTCATGTCCAGTCTTTAAATGAAATAAATTATTATACTATAAGTAAACAGTTTCCTACTCACCGTTTGCACTGTGTAAATTAGAGTAGCAGCAAAACGGACCGTCTTAGAGAAGCGTAGCTCGAGATACTGTGAGGAAGAAAGCACACAAATCCTGTTGGTTTCCATCAGAGTCGTGATAATATTCTGAGGGGACTAATAAAAATGCTTTTATTCTGCATTCTGTTCTAATTTAATTCAACAATTTTCATTCCGGGAGGGGTTGGGGGGTGGAGTTTGCACATTTGTTCACATTTGTTCTCCCCGTGCCTCAGGGGTTTCCTCTGGGTACTCTGGTTTCCGCCCCCGGGCCAAAGACATGCATTATAGGTTGATTGGTCTCTCTAAATTGCCCGTCCAGGGTGTATCCTGCCTTGATGCCCAATGATGCGTGAGAGGCTCCCCGTGACCCGAGAATAGATCGGATAAGTGGTAGACAATGAATGAATGAATGAATTAATTAATTAATGAATTTTCATTACAAAGTATATTAATGGCAATAAATTGAGTAAAAAGTTTCTTTGTATTTCCCATTTTTGCTTCTATGAGAGCATGCACTTGAGCTGGCATGGACTCTACTGGTTTGTGCAAAACCATATGATTTATTTTATATAAAATCCATCAGAGTGTCATCTGAACACATCAGAAGAAAATTATTTATGATGAAAAGCTGACCTTTTGTACAAAGATGCTGACATCATAATAACAATTTACATAGGGACCTGGACATCTTGAAGAATGATCTTTATGAAACCGTATATTATAGATACATATATCCATACATAAAATATATATCTGTTCTGTTATCTACACTTTTCAGTACCTGCATTGTGATTTGTAGGAACTTTCATAGTTGTACCTCATATGTGCTGGTGATGCCTGAGCGGTAGAACACAGGAAGAAAGAGCTCTGCTGTGAAGAGCACCATCAGTGTGTAGGCAATGCCAAAGATAATAAACGCAGCCCCAAAGCGGTATACATCTGAGGGAGTTCCAATAACAGTCACTGCTGACATGAAGCTGGCTGTGAGCGACAGTGCCACTGGACCGCAGGTCAGCTGCCGTCCACCAACTAAGAATTCCTTCGACGACACCTTTTTCCTCTCCTTTATGGCAAAAAAGACTCCAATACCAGACGACACCACAAACAGGCAAGCAAACACCACATAATCCCACACTTGGAATGTTCCCACTGAACCGTCTGGATGTCCCATTGGAAGTTAGTGATAATTAGACTATTAAATTATTATAATAAAATTTGAAAATATATTCTGTCAGAGAAGCCCTGTTGTTCGTCTGTGACTGGGACGCGATGATCTCTGTGTGAATGATTTAAAGGATGTTTCTGGAAGGTAAAAAACTGCTGAGAGCACACATCAAAGTGCGGATGCCATGAAGAAATACATGAACCATTAACTTTTTTTCCCCTGACGATCTCGATATTGATATCTGCTCAAGCCAAATTAATCAACTTTAAAATTAATTAAAACGATGCATTTCCTTTATCTACAACTGCACTGGTGTCTCTACAGAGGAACTAAATTAAACCAGGTCTTAAATTTCTGTGTATGGTTAGTGGAGCATATGGTTTATTGTTGTTATCACTTTCCATTTAATTGGTAATGTTTCACAGTGACCTTTTGTAAATGTTTTTACAGAATCCACTTTACAACTCATGGTTTATTCTGCCAATCAAACTACGAAGGGTGTTTATACAGCGCATACAAATATATACAAATTATATGGAGGAATTACAATAAAATCACTCTGTCTTAAGACTGTCTCTCTGTCTCTCTGTCTCTCTTTTTTCAAAGAAAAGCGAGGAAATAAAGATTCTTTCTTGCTGAATTGATGTTTTATTAGTACACTTGCCATTTTACTTCATATGCTCTGCATCATATTTGACTTTAGAGTGTGTATCATGCACTACAAACTATCTGTATTGTAGGGATTTATTTATTACAGTATTTATTACCCAGTTGATTTAGTCATCCCATTTATTTAATCTATATTTTAGAATTTGTGAGGCCTTCACATGACTTCAGCTTGGTGTTCAGCACTGTATTTTTATTTATCATTTCTGTTCAGGTCAATATTCTACTAATGTCCAGTCCCTTGAATTTACTGATACGTGGATATATTGTGTAAGAGCTTGAATCTTTGCAGTGGCAGTAGAGAGAGAGAGAGAGAGAGAGAGAGAGAGAGAGAGAGAGAGAGAGAGAGAGAGAGAGAGAGAGAGAGAGAGAGAAGAGAGGGAGACAGAGAGAGAGAGAGAGAGAGAGAGACAGAGAGACAGAGAGAGAGAGAGAGAGAGACAGAGAGACAGAGAGACAGAGAGAGAGAGAGAGAGAGAGAGAGAGAGAGAGAGCAGAGAGAGAGAGAGAGAGAGAGAGAGAGCTGTAACTTGAGTGGAATGGGAGTGAAAAGGCGCTGTGGTTCGCTGCTCTTCCTCACACCGCCATCACTCTGCTTAACGCGCAGCTAAAAGCGGCGAAGATGCTGCAGATGTTCCAGCTGCTGGCTTTAGCCAGATGTTTATAAGGGTGTGGCCGATGCAGGAGATACAGAGACGGCAGCCGAGCCCCCCCCCCCCCCCCCCCCCCCTTTTTTTTTTTTTTTTTTTTTTTTTTATCAAACGGCACCTTCCACCACTTCTTCGTTCCAGATGGCGACTACGAGGACACCGAGGACCCGGAGAAATGCCAGATGCTGTTTAAGTGGCTGGACCCGTCGCCGTGTTTGGCGGAAGAGGACCGGGACTCGGTTATCCGCGGCGACTTCATAAGCATCAAGCAACAAGTCGAGGACTCGGCGCGAGTTCTGGAGAGTCTCGGGAGAAGTATCTCCTACGATCTGGACGGAGAGGACACGTACAGCAAGTACCTGAGGAAAGAGATCGATCAGATCACTGAGG
The DNA here is from genome assembly GCA_033459395.1 of Hemibagrus guttatus. Classification (NCBI taxonomy): domain Eukaryota; kingdom Metazoa; phylum Chordata; class Actinopteri; order Siluriformes; family Bagridae; genus Hemibagrus; species Hemibagrus guttatus. The sequence continues at coordinate 491,504 of JAUCMX010000013.1, read as the reverse complement.
CTTTTTCCAGTGTTGAGAAATCGCTCATCGAGCTCGAGGTGAAATTCAAGCAAGGTCAGGAGTCGGAGCAGAGAGAGGAGCAGGAGTTCACTAAAACGCTGATGAAGCCCATGCAGAGTGTGAGGAGCTCCCTGCAGGAGACAGTGGACATCTCATCCGGCCTCAAGGACAGACACGAGCTCATCTCTCTCATCATCCGTAGCCATGGCACCAGGTTAAACCGACTTAAACACGAGTACTTGAACATTTAGTGGTCTAAGAAACCTTTTTTTCTGGATATTTAAGCTGCTTTAGACTCTTAATTGGTAGTGTATCGTTCTTAAAACCTTAACTCACAGATGTTTCTGAAGACACCTCAGGAAAACCATGCATCTGAACATTGTAAATAATTTACTATGTAAAAATCATCATGAACTGTTTATACTAAATTACACTATGGCACACTGACTCCTTTGCTTATTGAGTAATTGTCATTTACGATATTTTACTTAATATTTTGTGATTTCTTCATGCTTATAGCGCATGTCTAATTCATAAGCCCTTACACAACTTTATCAAACAAAACCTGCCATTGTTTCGAGGCACGGCTTTGTCCGATTCATATTTCAGATGTGTTTTTTGAACCTAAAGAGGTTTCCCTTCAGAGGGCATTTTTTCCCAGATTGATTCAAGTCTGAACTAAGGAGCAGAACTGGTGTCTCAGGAAGCTTGTGCGGAGAGAAGGTATTTCCTGTGCCATATAGAAGTACGTGTACCTTCTCCCCTTACACCACATGGAAGAATAATTAAACTGGGTAATGTAAAGAAAGTGACCTATTCTTCCTTTCCCCAACCTCAGCAGAGTCTAGACGGTTTCGTCCAGTTATGGCTCTGTTATGGGATAGTTAAGCTACTGACATAATCCTCACTAACACAATCCTTTCACTTCTTATTTTAACCTTAACCACAGCTTCACATTCATACTAGACTAAACACCATAATGATGTGCACATGCCCCTGTGCCTATCCACGTTCCCAAGGGGAATGACCAAAGCCTTTCCTGTTCGGTTATTCTCTCAAATTCTGGTCGAATCTAGAAATTGCTGACGGCATAAAGTCAGCAGATTTGGTTTCTATTCATCGGCAGCTTAAGTCTGTCCATCTGGATGTGGTTTCTGGTTGCTGAACAGAGAAAAAAGGAATATGTTCAATAAGTTCATTGCTCACATGCTTTTAGAAAAATGAGAATCAGCAGAAGAAGAAGTGACTGTGAATATGATGGATATTCTTCAAAAATGTTCCTTAAGGGTTCTTTGGTTAGTTAAGGGCTTTTACTTGGAGCGAGTATATCTCTGGCAGGGAAGAGCTCTATGACACCAACAGTGTGGTCTCTAATCCTTCTAGTTTTGATTTGTTAGAAATCATGTCTACAAAAGAACAGGAGCTTTTGATGCAGTTGTAGTCATTTAAATGCCAGATGTCATGATATTTAAAAAACATTGTCAAATGTTTGTACATGTGTGTGTGTGTGTGTGTGTGTGTGTGTGTGAGAGAGAGAGAGAGAGAGAGAGATACAATCAGCATTCTTAGAATCTCCTTTTTGTAAACAGCAGCCGGTGCTCATCATAACAGCTCCATACTGACTCTATAAACACACACACACACACACACACACACACACACACACACACACACACACCCACCCACACACACACACACACACACACACACACACACACACACACACACACACACACACACACACACACACACACACACACACACACACACACACACACACACACACACACACACACACACAACACTCCAGCTACCTCAACTGCTAAGCGTGCGTTTCTTTCCTCTATTGCAGTCTACTCCTCTTAGTATTCTCGGGCGATCCAAACTCCTAAACATTTGTAAGGCAGTTAGAGATTATGGGTGTCATTTAAAAGAATATTTTATCCGTATAAAAGTGTATCTCTTTCTTGTGAATCAATATACTGTCCAGTTCATAAATGCTGATGTAAATACTTTCACACTGAACTTTTCTTAGCATGCAATTAAATGTAGTCCTTTGTAACGCATGACAGTGAGTTGAATCACTTGGATCTCTATCATGCAGAGATGTGGGAGAGGAAACATCCTGTGCATGTGAGTGCCACTGAGCCCAGTCTCTGTGCAGACCACAATCTGGGACTGGGGCCTGAAGGGATAAAGCCCGAATGCATAGTAGAAGAAAAAAATGAGGCAGTACCTCCCACATAAAAAGTTAAATCATGCTTCAACAGAAGAAGAATTGTTAGCTGGAGAGATAAAACAGCAGAGTAACTTTTGATAGTGAGACAGTAGGAACCCAGCTCAGCTGAATGTAAGACTGAGGGACAAAAGCAAGCTTGTGAAGAAATCTTATTCATACACAGATGTGTGATTATGATTTCCTCTTGTCCCATGTCTGCCTCACCTCAAAGCCTTTCTCCCCCAGAGGACCCCAATTCAAACAGACGCAAACCTCCAGCTCCATCACAGCACAACCCCCATCCACACATCCATCACCACCACCCCCAACACTCACACACTCCCATGACTATTAAATGTCACTGAAGGTCTGGGCCAAAGATATAACATTGAATATGAATCTTGATGGGCATTTTAATTGTAAGTTTAAGTGAGGGACAGTACTGAGAAGGAGTATTGAAAATGACTACAGGGTGGCAGTATTAGTGGTACATGAGAAGTTTCCTCTGTATTTTACTGATGTTTATAATTTGTGCTCTGGGGTCTCAGAGCCAGAAGAGAAGCCAGAGAAAATAAAAGTCTAAATGTGTGAGAGTGTTCACATACACTGTGTATTCAGATCTGACAGTGCTGATATTGTAGCATTGTTATTTATGACCAGTGACCAGGGCAAATGAGGAGAGGCTGTGTTGGCTTTCTGAAACTTTCTGGTTTGCTGTGTGCTCCAGTGGGTTATAAAAAAAGAATGCAACCCTGTTTCCAATTTCAGAAAAAAAACAAAAAAACACTCAGTGTAGAAAAACAGCCCATGTTTATGGAAGTGCCACAATTAAAATCTCAACCTTAGCTGTGGCGTCACAGTCAATTGTCACTGCAAGACACACAACTGTGAAATACCAGAAGTGTGTTTACATCCTCTTCGTCCAGCAGAACTGAGAGCATTCTGAACTGGTCATATGGACATGAGCAGATCTTACTTGTATAGGGTCAATGAAAGAATGTGAGAGGAAGGAATATACATTTTTCACTTATTTACATTCTTTTTTATGTTCAGAGCCTTTTAGTGTATCTGGAATATGTAGAAAGAGATTAAAATAGCAATGCAAATATTTCCCTTCCCCAGTAGATAAAGAGCTTTTGTTCAGATCACCTGTGTATTTTTAACATTCAGTATTATATTCCTTATACTGTATGAAGAAAGAAACATTGCAGCATTTATTGTGTGAGAATGTTCTAAGGGATATTGATATAGTCAGTAGACCCTGATTAACTCAAATCCTAATAATGTGTACTATGGGGTACGTTTTGTATACAAAAAGTTTTAATACTGATTGCAGGGTAACAATAAGTGAATAATAATTTACAAGTAATAATTCATTTATCAGGGGGGCACGGTGGCTTGGTGGTTAGCACGTTTGCCTCGCACCTCCAGGGTTGGGGTTTGATTCCCGCCTCCGCCATATGTGTGTAGTTTGCATGTTCTCCTTGTGCCTCGGGGGTTTCCTCTGGGTACTCCGGTTTCCTCCCCCGGTCCAAAGACATGCTGTTACGGGACAGAAGGCACGGAGACAGAGATAAACAGATCGGGTGTTTTATTTGGACCAGGTAGCAGAAGGCAACTGTAAGATGTGATGGGAGTAAATGGAGAGGTAGAGAGAGATACTGCCCTGCGAGGAATGCTGTGGATGATCCGGGAGAGATGACGGGAACGGGAGCGGATCTGGAGCAGGGAGACGAGCGAGCGCGCGCGCACACACACATACACACAGGGAAACACGGGAAGCGGAGAAACACAGAAGACAGATGAGCATCAGATAGCGGTGATATGTGAATGAGTCCTTCAGTCTGAAACGAGATCGGACGGTGAGTGGTGTGTGTGTGAGTCCTTTTATGGCTGAGGTGATTGGGAAGGAGATCGCGTGCAGGTGTGTGTGATTAGTACTCGGGAGAGTGAGTGCGCTGTGATTGGTTGTCGTTGGAGCCTGGCGTGTCTGTGACACATGCATTGTAGGTTGATTGGCATCTCTAAATTGTAGTGTGTGAATGAGAGTGTGTGTGTGTGCCCTGTGATGGGTTGGCACTCCGTCCAGGGTGTATCCTGCCTTGATGCCCGATGACGCCTGAGATAGGCACAGGCTCCCCGTGACCCGAGAATAGATCGGATAAGCGGTACACAATGAATGAATGAATGAAAAATTATATTACACAGAGACAATCTAGACAAGCTTACACACTGTCTGTCTAATATAACAGTTAAAGTTTTGTAAACTTTTTTTAATTGAAGATGACAATCAAGGTCTCTTCCTGTCTAGTGTGTGTGGGAGACTAAATGCATCTTTTTTATCGTGATCAGTAGGTGTGCTTCTGGTACCGTAATCAGCTGACTGACATCTATCATTTTTTAGTCTAAAGGTTGAACTGAAAATAACAAAATAAACTAAAATGCTGTTTAATGTGATCCAATTAGTAAGAAATCCTCATCCGAATTTGCCCCAGGTGTGAGTGCCAGGTGTGATTTTTGTTTCTGAAATGTTTCTGAAACCACACTTGCTCTACATAATAATATGTAGAGCAAGACATTTGAAATAGTTGTTCTTTTATTGATTCACTCTTCTCCTCTTTCTTATGCAGAAGGCAATGACGGTACGGTACACTCCAAAACATTTTTCCATAATTAAAAGTTTTTCAGAAATTTTTAAGGAGAGAGGAAAAAGCAATAGGAAGAAGAACAACACAGCAGAGCTTGAGAAGAGCTTGACAAAAGACATTAAGAAAGAAGGGAAGAGCAGAAGAAAAAGGAGGGGTGGGAGAGCGAGAGAGAGAGAGAGAGAGAGAGAGAGAGAGAGAGAGAGAGAGAGAGAGAGAGAGAGAGAGAGAGAGAGATTACCATGTGAACAGAAAAACATTTAGAATAAAAAGACAATCCCAGTGACAGATGGGACTGGATATTTTTCTCATCTTGCTTCCATATTTTTCCTTTGTTTATTTTTCACTACTCATCATTCATGTAAACTTACTCAGGCTGTTATGATTTGCCCCAAGGAGTAAATGTGTGTTTGCATGGTGCCCTGCAATGTGGCATCACATCCAGTGTATATTCCCGCTTCATTCCCAGCGTTCCTGGGATAAGCTCCGGATCCACAGCAATGGTGGCCAGGATAAAGAGGTTAGTGTGAGTGAGTGAGTATTTTGTAGATAGTGTAGGTGATCAGTGGAAATGGAGGTACAGACAGGCAGCAAATATCTAATATAAAAACAACAATGCTGCTGTGCTGTTAAGTAATCATTGTAAGAAGCTTTTTGAAAAGATAATGAGCCATAAGCCTCATAAACCTCCTCATTATTAAAACTTATAGTAAATGGTATGAATTTCGGTTTTCTCTTGTGAAAACTAGCATATACAAATTTAAGACAATTCATTTGGGCACCGAATTAAAAGGCAAACAAGCAAAACCAGACAATACATTTTGCTGTTTTGTTCCTGGTGGAGATCATGGTCGCAGGGGATGTATGGTGTGTCAGGTCACTGCTCGTTGTCAGGGTTCCAGTCTGTGGTAAAGTTGCGGCCTAGTGAAAAGGCTCGAGCGGTGGGTGCCATGCTGCAGCTGTTTGGAGCAGGCGCACATGTGGAATTTTTACAAGGACAAAAATAGAAAGGACTGTTCACAAAGCACAGACTTTGATGTCCAAAATATTTAAAAGTCTTGTAAAACACATTTAACAGAGACTTCAGTGTGTCCGTATTGGCATAAAAGTTTATTCATCATTGTAAATGTCTATCCCATTTTTTTTTTGTCACACAAAAAAAATTATTTCAGTTTTAATGAACCCCTCCTTGAAGAAAGTTTTATGATTTCATATTGTTTCATTTTCATATGGTCTGTTTGTTCACTCCCATGTAGGCACATCATGTAGATTTTTCTTATAGATGTACAAGGAGACAGGATGTGCTAAATTCATGATTTGTCATTTATCTTTTATAACAATCATACATTTCTTGTGTACATGATTACAACGTTCTCTTCATGATGACAACAAGGGGATGGTTTTGACCGTTTTTATTAGATAAAAGTCTCGATAAATCATGTCAAAACGATTCTCATCTTTTCAAACCCTTATAATACTGCTTTTCACTTCCTTCAAATTTTCTTAAGTACAAGCCATTTCAGGTCTGTGGTACGTAGTCACACGCTGTATCAGGATAAAGGTTCACCTCCACAAAGCTATTTCCCTTCTATGTTTTGTGCTCTTGCTCTCTTTTTGTCATAAAGTTGCTGAAACCACAAATGAAATAACATGTACAGGAAGACACTTGAAATAGTGTTTCTTTTGTTTGTTGTTTCTTTTCCTCTTTTCTACGCAGCAGGCAACGCCACGACACGCCAAGACATTACATTTTACCTAACTAAAAGTTTTTCAGATCCTTTAGGAATATAAAAGAAAGCAATGAGAAGAAGGGCTGAAGGACACAGAGAAGCAAGAAACAGATTAAGGAGAGAGAGAGAGAGAGAGAGAGAGAGAGAGAGAGAGAGAGAGAGAGGAGATTATCATGAGAACAGAAAAACATTTAGAATAAAGGACAATCCCAGTGATAGATTTTGGGACTGGATATTGTTCTGTTCGATTTCTTTTCTCACCAAACACATGGCAGGTTCCATTTTTGTTGAGTCCATTTTTTCCTTTGTTTTTTTTGCTGCTCATCATTCCTATAAACTTACTCAGGCTGTTACGTTTTAAAGATGTGCACAGGAGCCTGGAGTGACTCATACAGGATGTATGCTCTGTAAAAGTGTGTGTGTGTGTGTGTGTGTGTGTGTGTGTGTGTGTGTGTGTGTGTGTGTGTGCTTCTATGAAATTAAATCTTTCAGTCTGGCTTTCCGTAACATACATGCACATGGTTGTAAAGGTGGTGTCTGGCAACCTGTGGTATGTATTTCTGTGGGTTTATGTACTCGTCTGTGTGTGTGTGCGTTTGTTATGTCCGTCACACCATGCCGTTCTCCTGCCGCGGTTTGTGTACAGTGGTGGTCTGAGGGCTGTGAAGTGATGGAGCCAGTGTGCAGAGGAATCCGGCAAGCAACGTGAGGCCCAGACCACCCCATGCGCTGAACATGGACCAGCCATAGCCATGACTGATGTCCTCAGGCAGCCTGTACAGTTGGCGTGGGTAGCGAGACAGCTCAAAGTTAATCCCAGCCACACATGTGCAGAGAGAGATGATACAGCAGGTTCCTAAGTGGTAAGAGACAAAACACAGGAAAAATATTCACTCTTTTCTGAGGTCTTGTACAATGCTCTATTACACAGTAACACAGTAATGCATTATTATCATTTACAGCTTTGGCAGTGACGTCCCACTGATCCAGATTTTTAACATGATAATACAAAAATAAAATATATACCAAAATGGACACACATATCCCTTTCTAATTCATTTGGAACTGGGAATAACAAGAGACAAAAAAGTGCCAGTTATTTGTATTGATGCATGTTTTCAGTTATTATTGTGCAACTAGAGTGAAATTAATGGTTAAGGCAAGAATACAAGAATCAACCAACGTTCTGGCTTTTACACAATGAGGAACTTTTGTAAATATTAAACAATCATTTTGTTCTTGTTACTACTGACAGTCCTGCTGCTAGCATGCGTGGGTGTGAGTAAGTTTCATATTTATAAAGCCCAGTTATTAACACTTATTAACACTTAACCTCAGTCTAAAATGCCATTTTTTTTTCTTTTGTTTGTTTTCTTTATGTATATTTATATTTTATGATTTATGAGTTTCATTTGAGTAAAATAAATCAAACACACAATGCTTTATACTGACCATATAATTTCAACCAATAAACACAAGGAGGATTTACCAGATTTACTAATTTACTGCTAATCAGAAGGGTCTGTGTAGTAATAACAGTCTCACTACTACATTTTTTTATTGTCCATTAGTGGATTTCTCCTCCATGACACTGTTTGTGTTTTTTCCCCCCTTGTACTGTTCTGCCACCTAGTGGAGCAGTGGATCGGTGCATATAAACAGAACTTACCTCCCATTAGGAAGAGCAGGCCTGCTACATACTGCATCAGCTCATTGTGCTTACAGCAGCCCAGCACACCGATGATCAAGCCGAACAGGATGATGGACACAGCCATGCCTATGAACCCTGCGGTCATCCTCTGTAAATCTGCAGTAACATGTTCACAAGAGAAATTTCAGCCGTAATCCTTGTGCGTCACAGGTTTCTGAAACAAAAAACACTTTATCTGATTTTCTCTAAAGACATCTTATCATTTTCCTCATTCGTTTTAGGAATTACATTTCCTCTGAATGAGAACAGACAAAAGAATATTGAAAAGGAACTGCAAGTTCATTAAAACAATCGTGTAGAATCTGTTGCCAGCATCACATCAGCACTATTTAACCTTTGAGAGAAAAGCGCAATTTTTCCTTTATCTATGACCCTATTTTTAGATTCCTCAATTGTCTGTGCTTGGGCAGCCGTGAAATCAGCCAGGAGGAATGAGCACCGTGAATGGCTGTGGTTAGCAGGAGGAGTGAGTATTCTCTCCTCTTTCGTTTCGGAGAAGCCGAGAGTTCCCAGTCAGCTGTTCTTCTGATATATGTGACTGCATTAACTGGCCCTGGCCTGGCAAATCAGCCAAATGCCATGGGAGATAACTTACGGAGAGCGTGCCACTCGTCTTGCCGTATTGTCTTCGTAATATTCACAGGGAGATTGCGTGGAATATTTGATGAGGAATAATAATATTTCACTGGCATACAGCGCTGGAGCAAACCTGTGGACAAAAACATATTCCTTTTTAAAAAAAAAACATGTATTTGTATTCAGCACTCCAGCAGGAGCAGAAGTAAGAACTAGCAATGTGTTTTTAAGCTTCTATAAAATGGCACTTTTAAGTTTAACTTTATTTACCATAGTTAAAAATCCTAACCTTAACCCAATCCTGATTACCTCAGATATAACAGATCTTCATCATAGAAGAGATCATAAGAATAATAGCCTTGTTTTGTTCATGTTCCATTTTTATTGGTTCCAAATTAATTCTATGACTATAATGTGACAGTCACATGTGGAGAATGACGTATAATTTCTTTTCAGGCTAATTTCTCAGGAGAATAAGTGTGTGTGTGTGTGTGTGTGTGTGTGTGTGTGTGTGTGTGTGTGTGTGTGACTATGTAGCCTATTTTGGACTGTAAATGATTCTAAATAAATGATATGGGAAGTCTTTTAAGAATATATGCCTAATAGTTTGAGTAGCTGCATTAATACTGAAAGGATGTCAGGAGGTTAAAACACTCACTCACTGAGTAGAAAGAGTCTGTGTACAGTGCATGCTCATGAAATGTCTCACAGATTTAATGGCGTATGATTTATATCTCATCTCGAGCTAAAACAATGTGAACTCAATATGCAATGCAGTTTTAGCTGCGTTCTCTATATAGTCAGTTTTAGATGTGTTTAAAAACAATGCACTGCTAGTGTGATTAACTGAAGCTGTGGTCGCTATAACTGCATGGATCAGCACCTTGGATAGCGCCGGAGCCCCGAAAAGCACAGAGCACATTATCTATTTATCTTTACGCAGCAAAAAGCCAGTGTTGAATTTTAACATCAGTGAGGCTGTAGTATTGAACTAACACCTACTGTGTCGAACACAGACTTATCGTATTCAGCTTATGTAAACTCTGTAGGCGTTGATACGACACTGAAGCTTTTGCTGTTGTATGTTTGCCCTAATTGTATCTCCTCTCCTGTGGTTGTGATTTCCAACCCCCATGTTAATGAGCTGCCTGGTCCCTATTCAGACTGGTGCACTGTCATGGAGTATTGCACTAAGCTGGGCCTGTAGTGCCCGTCCCAGCAGGTCTCACCTTTAAAGATGAGCTCCTCGTTCTCCTGATCGAAGCCCTCTCTGTGGCATTTCCGCCACAGGCCCGTGGCCGTCGAGTTAAACCTACGACTGCAGCGCGACTCCATGGACGAGGAAGGCGGCAGCAGATCGCGCCTCTCCCTCAGTACCGCGCCGCCACGCTCGGGCCGCTGGGGCAGCATGCGGAGCGGCAGGTTCTGACTGGAAATGTAGATGTATCCCGGGTCAGTTCGCTTGCCCGCGTATTTCTTGCAGCGCTCGCGGTGGCGGCGGGCGTCTGTCTCGTACCAGTAGTCCGTGCTCATGGCTACAGCGAGCAGCGCCAGCGCGCAGAAGGCCAGCAGCAGCCCGCACGCCGTCAGCACCCGCATGGTCGCCATATTTCCTGGAGAGATGCGCGCCGCGCGCTTAAAATCCACCTAGCATCATCTTCAGCAGCGCGCCCACGACCAAGTCCAGCGTAGCCCATATCATCTTAAACCGGCCATAGTGGGGGCAGTCAAGCCTCTGTGCACACGGTTCCTGCGGGTCTAGACAGACATGTTGTTTTTCCTTCTCAGCGGCGCTGCTCGATGTTTGGGAATCAGGATTGGAGAGAGAGCCAATGCGGCGAGTGGAGACTGCTGATGAAAGCGCTCGCGATTCGTCCACCAAGACGTTCAGTGCACACACAAACACCACAGTTCCCCCTGTCTGAATTTATCAACATCAATTGTGAGCTACAATATTTATCTGGAAAAAAAGACATGACAGAAACCTATTTTGAATCGACAGACGCGCCAGGATCTTTTTTTTTTATCTCATCCATATGCTGATGATATTCTGTCCATATCTATCTCTGACCTGGTTTCCTGCATCACTCAAGCTACCAACCATTTCTATCCGATCTCAGCAATAAATTGAACACATGGCTTATTATACGCGTCATTAAGACCTGCTACACCTTTCTGTGATTAAATCACTAAATCCATTCATATGAGCAGATGGAGTGGGTGAGTGAGGGATTCCCCAAGGCGTGTGCTTTGAGGCTCATTCTCTCTTGTTTGTTTCTGTTCTCTCTCATTTATAATGGGTTATTTTATTTTACTTTGTATTGCTGCGTCGAAAACTGCATGTCTATATACGCGTCCCTTAAAAGATTTAAAAAGAAGGTAATGATTTAAGGAAGAATTAGAAATAAGTACGTCATCAATTTGACTACCATCTTTACCTAAATAATTAATTGTGCTGTGCCAAAAACAAGTTTGAAATGCTATCAAGTACCCTATCTGGCCAGCGGATGGAGACAAAACAGACTCCACACAGCTGTACAGGAAAGGGTTTTCATCCACTCTGACATGTGACATAGTGGATGTGTATCCTAAAATAATGTTTCACGTGATAATGCTCCCTGCCACATTCTTCTACATGTAAAAGCCATTCTTTAATAGCTGAGGATTTTGCTAGAACACTACTCTGGCCCCCAGGTTTCTTTAATTTTATAAAGTGAATAGTACACATTACATGTTTAGCATCATATTTGTATGTTATCCAGATGCATTAGTCACCACAAACAAATTAGTGTTCAAGAAAAAAATCCTAAATATCAGCGTTTCAGAATAGTCTAGAATCATGGAGTCTTCCTCTAGTTCCAGATCAATGAGCACTATTTTAGGGTTACAAGTAAGAATCTCTACCTGAAAGCAACCCACAAAAGGCAGCACCTGAACTTCATCAAACTACATATTATAGTGAGATGAAATCAAAATCTTTGTCTCCATTCACAGCAGAAAAACACCTGATACCTGACACAAAAAACACCTAACACACCACTGCAACATAAGGAGGAGGATCAGTGATGCTTTGGGACTGTTTCTGGCTGTTTTTGGGAATGTTCATGCATTTAAGTTGGAGGAAATGGTGCTCATTATCTAGACATTATGATATGGCTATATTTCATTAACAAGATAATGATCTCAAATATCCATCAGAGGACTGGTCTTAGATGTGTCCAACCTTGTCTGACTTTACAGAAAGCGGTTTAGTTTATTGTGATATCGGTTCTTGCATGGACATAGCGCTACTACTGAGTGCATAGACATGTTGAGAGGTGTGGGGCTGTGATGAACTTCTCCTACCTGAATCTGTGTGTAGTGTGTTATAGGACTGTGTGGCTATACAAACTCTGAGCTGACAGGAAGTTTGTCTACTGAGATAAAGACAAAGACATTCAATTGTCAATCAAGTCCAGGGCCTCCACTTTTGGTGAGGTCACCTTCTGCTTTAAAAGAGAGAGAGAGAGAGAGAGAGAGAGAGAGAGAGAGAGAGAGAGAGAGAGAGAGAGAGAGAGAGAGAGAGAGAGAGAGAGAGTGAATATATGTATGTATGTATATGTGTGTGTGTGTGTGTGTGTGTGTGTGTGTGTGTGTGTGTGTGTGTGTGTGTGTGTGTGTGTGTGTGTGTGTGTGTGTGTGTGCGTGCTGTACAGGCAGGTAGGTGAGGGGCAGACTGAACTGTTTTCTGTGTTGCTAGACTAAGAAAACAGTTACAGTGAGGATGGGGCTCTTCTGGTCTGTTGTGCAATAGAGACAGTCAGTGTGAACAGATGTAACGGACTTCCTGTGGTGCCAAAAAATACCCTGCAACACACTGTTGGGAAAACACGAGAGCACAGATGCACACACACCAATATGACATTCAAATTATCAGTCAGGTTAGTCAGACAGCATCAGATTGCCATTTTACTTCCAGATGACCATTAATGTAGATATTTATACCTGAATTAAGGTGGAATGCAAACACAAGAAAACACTTGGCAGATTTTTTTAGGGAGAATATTCATTGTAGTGATTACGGCTGAAAGAGCTCAGAGCTGGAGAAAATCCACAATAGATATTCACACATACATACTGACCAGGGGGAAATGAATCTGAAAGCTTCTAACTTCTCCAATTTTTTACTGTGTGTGTGTGTGTGTGTGTGTGTGTGTGTGTGTGTGTGTGTGTGTGTGTGTGTGAGAGAGAGAGAGAGAGAGAGAGAGAGAGAGAGAGAGAGAGAAAGAGAGAGAGAGAGAGAGAGAGAGATTGTGTTAGAAAACTAGTACATCACGTGGATAGGCTTTAATGCACATATTTGCTTCACCTAAGAGCTGATAAAATGCTGCTACAACTGCTGCTGTGTCCATATTTTCATATTTTGTCCACATGTACCACAGCTCTACTTTAAATAAAGTAATTTTTGTGAGACTGGTGTTGGTGAGCTGTATACTTGAAGTGCCTTGGAAGTCACACACATCAGCTATGACAGAGAACTTGTTAGTTTTTAGAATAAAGATGAACATTTGGTGTGTGTGTGTGTGTGTGTGTGTGTGTGTGTGTGTGTGTGTGTGTGTGTGTGTGTGTGTGTGTGTGTACTTAATTGATCAACCTCTTTAGTGAACAGTGAACCAAATATGATGTAAATGAACACAGTCTGATTTTATATTTATTTGAATAAAATAACATTTTTCATTCATTACAGATCCTCTTCTTCTATTTAAATTAAGATTGTAGATGAAAATAAACTCTCTCTGTACAACAATAGAAGCATCTAAACAGGGGTCTATGAAATCCCCATTACGGAATGGTCTTGTGTGCTGCAACAGGAGCTACTTCCTCAAACCTACTGACAACAGTGCGCCGCTTTGATTAAAAAAAAGGAACAAGAATCTTTTGGAACTTCACTTTGGTTAACCCTAATGTTTGTGACACTTTTAAGCTCATACATTGTATTATCTCTAACAGAAAAATTCCCTTGCATTGCTTGTGCTAATAATTTTGTAATCAGAAGATCTGCCTATAGACTGTAGGAAAAAATATTTCCCCTTTTCCTGAAAACTATTACCTGTAACACTGTAATTTGCATGCATAAAAAGATGTTGGAAATTACATTTTAATGTGAACTTTACTGAGTTATTTTTATTTATTTATTTATTTATTTACATGTTTGTTCAAATGGTCATGGTAGAAAGCTCTGAAAGAGATACTGAAACTTTTTGTAGGTGATTTAAGTGCATCTTTTATTAACCCAAGCAAACTTTTAAACATTGAAACACACTTTAAAATTTAGAAGAACATCAGAAATCTGTAACGTCTAGAATACATAGCGACATGGCTTTCATTTATCCTCTACACGCAGAAACTAAAACAAAATGAATGTAAAAATAATTTATTGAAAGTAAAATCCAACCGGGAGCTAATCTCTGAAACACAACAGGATTGGCTGCTCTGAAGTCACAGAACTACAATTATTCATAAGCTCCATCCTTCTGACCTGATCAAAATCAGGAACTGCCAGCACAGAGAGAAGAGTCAGTGAGGGGTAATGAAGTGCAGACCTCTAGAGGCATTTATCACCATTTCACTCTCCTTTCTCTAGTGTAACAGAAGAAAAAAACTAACACAAGGATTCATTGACTATTCCAACTTTTGTTCCTTATGTAACAGAGAGACGTGTAGTTAGAGCTGCATGCCTGAGACCATTTTACATTACAGAATGGATGGTTGTGTCATTTCATCAGTAAGTATGTGCTTTTATTGTCATGAGAGTATAATAAAAATAAATAAATAAATAAAAAGATTTGTGACACTTGGTACTTGTAATGAATATTAATATAATGGATAATGTGCTGTAGATATTAGTCGTTTACAATGTAAAGAAAATGTGTGTAGGGTGTGACTCTTAAAGATTATTATAAAGATAATTATTTTTTTTAAATAAAATATTCAGACAATACTTTGTCTTCATTTCATGGTTCTATTTTCTCAAATTTTCAGTCATCAGACGAAATTGTTGCATACGATCAAGTTTTCCGGCCACAGTATGATTTCTTCCCCTATATAACCAGTGATCCAGACGGTCATATGGGTAAGTCTATAAAAGGAATAATGTTTTTCAGCTTTGTCTTCTGTTTTGGGGTTTTTTCATGCCAATAGTTTTTGATAAATTAATTGTGCAAATATGCTTTTTTCTAATGAGTTTCTAATGTAATGTAATTCTGATTAAAAAAAAGTAACTTAAGAAATATAGCTGTTAAATCAATTAAGAGAATGAAATGCATGAGTAATGTTTTCGTGTATAAAAAGTAAATCATTAGATCTTATATGTTTTAAGAAATCCAGGCGTAAAATACATTAAACCTGACCCTAACTAAACTAAACAGAACATCGTTAGAATTAAAACTTATTTTCTCTTTTTAGAATTTTTTTCTAGAGGAATGTCAGTCTACATTAGGGATTTAATCATCAGAGATTATAACAAGGCAGAAAATATAACGGCAAATATGCTTCTAGAAACTTATTGTAAATATGTTAAAGAGCTTTGCACTTTCGTTCTAAGATCCTTTTCTACTGCTGATGCAATCGGATCTGAGAAGTACCCAGAAGGTAGCCGTATTGATTTAGCAGTACTATAAAACTATTTCAGAAAGCATTTTAAAAGGACGTACTAACATTTTTAAAAAGAATGAATACCTCATTTGGGTTTTGTGTTTTCTTACAGCTACCATTTCTGTCTCAAATATATATTTTTTCAACCACAAATAAGTTCGATTTAATAAGTTGATCTCATGCACTGTGTTGCTAGTTGTTATTGATATCTTTGGCAACGTATGCTATTCCATCTGCAACTAGATATTGGATTTCATAATGGCGACAATCTTCTAAACAGTCCGTGGTTGCTGTTTCTATCATAGATCACAGTTGTTTTTTTTCTATAACAAACATAGAGCTGTTTACAGCAGGTTACGATTACATGACAGATTTGTGTTCTGGAGAATATGAACTTATAATTTATGATCATTATTCACAACACACATGCTTCATTTTCTTCTCCTCTAGGGTTCGGGTTAGGAATAATAAAACAGAACCGAATTATAATCTTGAATTTAAAACTATAAAAACTATAATGCTTTTAAATAAATGGTTAAAATTATAACCCAGTACCTTGAATTAAATGAATTCAATATCTATATATTGTGAAGTATTTTGTTGTTGTTGTGTAACTGAGAACCCACTGCTGATAAACATATTCTACATTCTCTTTAAAAAATGTAATAAATAAATAAATAGATAGATAGATAGATAGATAGATAGATAGATAGATAGATAGATAGATAGATAGATAGATAGATAGATAGATAGATAAATTTCCTCTCGCTCTCATTCCTTCTCCAGAGAGCACATGGGACTATCACACTGATCACACTCACCAGAGTGAGCTGGAGGTCCCTACGAGTAGTCACTTCACTGAGCTACACCCTGCAGCATACTACTACGGAGATATGGAGTCTTACCACCCGCCTCTGGAGCCAAGCCTGGGGGCTTTTGTGCCTGTGGTCGCACCTCAGGTTAGCCCTTTAACTAATAAACCAGCGGTTTCTTATATTATGTCTGTGTTTACGCACACACTATAGGTCAGATGAACTGACTAAAATTTCCCAATTCTGGAGGGTCAGTGTGTAACACTCTGGTTATTTCCCTCCTCAAACACACGTGATTTAACTAACTAATAAGTTAGTGTACAGAACTTACCAAACTATTAGCTGCTACACTTCTAGGATCTAGGAAGTCTTTTTAGGAGAATGTCAATTATTGGAAACTGGTCTATTTATGGGAACTGTAGCTCACTGCAAAATTCAGTTTCAGATTGTTTAAGGTTTAAAAAAACATTGGCTCTAGTTGTTAGCAGATAAAATACAGCTTCACAAATCTTTCACTTGGCTTTGATACTTTGGTCTGTAATGAAAAAGAGACAGCGCTCCAGTGTGAAGAATAAATCTAAAGTTAGAGATCTTGTTTTAAGCTCCAGTGCAAATGTACTGCCCTACATCATTTGTTTCCTGCATACGCAGCTAATATCTTCCCCTCTGCAAGCTGGGCGTGATGTTAGATACACAATGGACACAATGGAATGATGATTAAAACAAAGCATTAGGTATTAGAGTTACGTTAAAGTTTAGATATTAGTGAGTGAATAAACATAACGAGGTTTAAAGAGATGAGCACGAGGCAGGATGTCACAGAGAACCACTGAAACACTGCAGTCACACAGACTGATTGCTCAACATTGTCTTTTCCTGACTGAGGACTGTGACCACTGCCAACACTCAAATCAGATACACACACACACACACACACACACACACACACACACACACACTTCACGTATATTGGTTAAACCTAACATTAGCATAGCTCTAGCCATCAGAGCTTCTATTAAGATCAAATTATTTGAGACAAATCTGTACAATACAGTAATTCTGTCACAGATTGCTTTAAACAGACATTATGACCAACAATTTAAACTTTTTTATATATATACATATTTCTGTGCAATCAAGAGCAAAGAAAACCTAAACTAATAAAATCTAAAAGCTATAAAAAGAGCAAGAATGAAATTGTTAGACAAAATGAAAATGATATTAAATGAATGTAACGTGTCCCATTGCCCTTTATTTCTGACACAATAGCCTCGGCAGTTCCTCTTTCATTATAAGGTAATTCTGTGGTTTCCGAGTATGGGACTGCTGTTTTGAGATTGTGTTAACTTAGCAGATTTCTTGTCCATAGCACAATAAAAACTGTGAAACAATAGCTTACTCAATCCAATTGTAGAAATTGGTCCAATAATCTTATTTTGTTTTATTTTGCCATGTTAGATTAGTAACTACCAAAAAAAAAAGTTAAGACATAAAGAGTATTTTTAACAACTCAGTTGCTGGGTTTATTAAGAACACAGACACACACTGACACACACAGACACACACAGAACACAGACACACACTGACACACACTGACACACACAGACACACACAGACACACACAGACACACACAGACACACACTGACACACTGACACACACAGAACACTGACAAACAACACACTGACACACACAGCACACAGACACACTGACACACACACACTGACACACACAGCATACTGACACACACAGAACACAGACACACACTGACACACACAACACACTGACACACAGCATACTGACACACAACACACTAACACACACAGAACACTGACACACACACACACACACTGACACACACAACACGCTGACACACAGCATACTGACACATAATACACTGACACACACACACACACTGACACACACAGCACACTGACACACAGCATACTGACACACACACAACACACTGACACACAGCACACTGACACACACTGACACACACAGCATACTGACACACACAGAACACAGACACACACTGACACACACAACACACAACACACTGACACACACAGAACACTGACACACACACACACACACTGACACACACAACACGCTGACACACAGCATACTGACACATAATACACTGACACACACACACACTGACACACACAGCACACTGACACACAGCATACTGACACACACAGAACACTGACACACACTGACACACACAGCACACTGACACACAGCACACTGACACACACTGACACACACAGCATACTGACACACAGCATACTGACACACACAGAACAGACACACACTGACACACAACACACTGACACACACACACACACACACTGACACACAGCATACTGACACACACAGAACACAGACACACACTGACACACAGCATACTAACACACACACACTGACACACACACACACACAGCACACTGACATTATTTGAAGGAAAATATGGCTGAACGTAGCTACAGCTAATGAATAAGAAATATTCTTGCAATACAAATGTAAAGATTAGATTACGTTCTTAATTAATTATATTAATTATATTAATTATATTAATTATATTATATTAACATGTACTTAGCTCATTTTGGGTGATTTGTTCTACAGAGACATTTACATTATTTCTAGCTAATTAAAAATGACCTCATGCTTTCCTGTCACAGATTATTGCCTGGAGTCAAGTTAGATCTTCTCCTGTATTTGCCAAATTTCAGAAAGTATATAGTTATGATAGAGTTTTCATGTTTGTGAGTAAGAGTGCTTCTACACTCGGTGGGTGTGTAAAGGTTTGTAGAGAAAACACTCCAGGAGGCTTATGGCTGTCACACCCTGAGAGTGTAGAAGCCCAGCAATATAATCATTTTTACAAAGCAGTAAAGTTTAAAGAGCTCAACCCAGCGGCCTGGGTCAACATGCTCATCCAACCTCACTGGGTTAAATCACATCCTGCTGGATTTGTTCATACTGGACCCACTGCTTGTTTTCCAGCAGTTTTTAAAGTGCAGGCAATTTTTGTTCCAGGAATAAAGGGATGCCGAGTCGAAACACACACGTTTGTACATTGATGGGTATTCTAGGCTAAAAATGTTATTGCTTTGATCTATTTGAATTCTGCTTTGTCAAAGCAATCAGTGAATCTTGTTCTGGTCCACAGTTTGCGTATGTCCCTCACCCAGTGTACCAGCGCTCACCTCCTGCCCACTGCAGCACAGACGACGAGGACGCAGGGGCACGCAGTCCACCATTCGAGGTGTCTGAGGGAGAAGAGGATCATGAGTCACACCTTGCTAGCACGTCCACTAGCATAACAGGTAAGGGAGAAATGGAAGGACTAAAGCATTCCAACGTGGCTCGCTGTCACACTTCTCACACATTTTAAAGGAAAGCACAGACGACCTGTAACACACAGGGCTCTGTGTCTCAAACCCACAGTGATTCTGCTGCTGTGATGTATGACAGGAGCAGTAACAGTTCAGTTGTTAAGGCTATGGAGCGCTGGTTCTGGAGGTTGAGAGTTCAAGCCCTGGCATTGCCAAGCTGCCACTGTTGGGTCATTGACCCTGACCCTGTGCTCTGATCCAATCTTCCTAACAGGCTGATATACAAAAGGAAAGAGTTTCATAATGTACTTGTGTAAGTGACAATGAAGGCTATTCTCTTCTAAAAACCTCAATGTTATGATGAAAAACACAGCTGATCTTACCAGCCAATAGTACAGCAGTTTCAAATAGATTTTTTTTTTTACCATAGATGCCGATTCCTAGCGAATTTCTGCTGATACTATAGGACAGAAAACGTTCATGTTATTTCAAAACATTATGCACAGTCCTTTTGTCCTTTAGTCACACAAATTCTGGCTATAGTAAAATATGACTTCTGGCAATTTTACACAAAATGACCTGACCCCTCTCGCAAAAGATGAAAACAGGAGAGCGCACTGTTCTCTCACACTGCTCCTCAGTCAATGCATAACTCCATTTAATCAAATAACTGGCAGCCCAGTGGACCTCGGAGAGAACCTGACTCACACAGCAGTAACACGTTAACGGCAGTGAGGGGGACCGTGTAGGTGTTTCATAAGGTTTTAGCATCAAGTCATAGAATATCATGGAGATTAATGGGAGGATGTAGAAATGTCACAGAATTTCCCAACCAACAAATACCAAAGTTCCTCATGTAAATAGGGACGAAAACGTCACAGCGCATTGGTCATTGGACCGCAATCTACCCAAGATATATAATCAATTATTGTTTGGGATTTTCATAAAGCTCTCTATACACACACAGACAGTACACATTATTTTAAATTCTCTTTGTGTATCTATTTTCTTATGAAATTCTATTTAACCAGTAAATTAGATAACTGTTACTGGAAATGTCAGTAATGTCAGTAAAGTCAGAGATATGAAGGAACGGATGATATGTCAGAAAAATGTATGAGAATATCAGTCACATCACCCAGCTCAGAAGCAGAAATACATGAATAGAAAACGTGTTGAGGTTGAAACTTGCCGTGTCTCCATACACAGAGTTGTACAAGTTTTTTTTTCCTTCTTTTTTTCTCCAGGCAACAAAAGAAAAATGCGTCTTTATCAGTTCCTTCTAGAGCTGCTCAGAGACGGGGATATGAAAGACTGCATTTGGTGGGTGGACAGAGAGAAAGGCATCTTTCAGTTCTCTTCCAAACACAAGGAGATACTGGCCAGTCGCTGGGGCCAGCAGAAGGGCAACCGCAAGAGAATGACCTATCAGAAGATGGCTAGGGCCCTGCGCAACTACGGCAAGACAGGAGAGGTCAGAAAAATCAAGAAGAAACTGACATACCAGTTCAGTTCCGAGGTGCTGAGGAGAATGCCAGCAGAGAAAAAATATCACTGAGAGAGGATTCCCACTGCTCTCGGCTGCACGATGACCACAGAGGCAGGTCTTTTTTCCCTCTACTATTTCTCAGGGACTCCACATACACTATATCTAGGACATGTTATATCCAATGGGGTGTGTTTTAGGATTTTGGTTCCTTCTGCACTCGACCATGGAAACTAAAATATTTTTGAGAATGATTGACAGTATGACAAGTTCCATATTTTCGGAGAGGCCTAAAGACAGGTTTCTTTGTGGATCGTTAGTGAAATGGGAAATCTACCATTAACAGCAGGTGAATATCTCTGAGTGGACTAGGGAACTTGGTGTGTACTGACCCCTATAGGTTTAGCATACACACTGCACAAACAAAAGCCATAAGAATGTTTTACAAAATCCTGGCTATTTTTTCACCCTCTCTGATCAATAAAACAAACAGTGATAACACAGAAGAACGTGTTACATATATACATATTTTATTTATACGTTATGACATATTTTCCAAATTGAATGGCCTTTGTGGTGGCTTGCTGACATTTAAAGTGAAAGAAGGAATCCTATTTTAATAAAAGTGTATATGAAATGTCACTGTTATGTGAACAAATGTTTCATTATTGTTGTTAAGTGTGTGTGTGTGTGTACCCAGATTGCATTTCCATCAGTAGAACTGGGATTTGATTACTTATCACTTATCTCACTTTAAAGACTTTTTCAAGTGTTGCATATAAAACAGTAAATCTGCAAAGAAGATGAATTCATTTCAGAAAGGTCACTTGTGCTGTTATTGCGATGGCATGTGCATTGTTTGGAAAATTACAGTCCCCAGGACAGTCTGCTTGATTACATTCTAGACAGTCTAAAATAAAGCTAACAGTTTAGAGCTGCATCACATTCGTTACTGTTTAAAAAAAAAAAGAAAAAAAAAGAGGTAGAAAAACCAGCCCTGCCATGATGCAAAGCTGAAATACTCTTACTAAATAAAGGACAAGTTGGTTGGAGTATGCACCAAAAATACTAAAATGAGCATACAGAGCGTTATGCCTTAAAGTGTATTTCGTGTTCCCAGATGAGAGCGTTTCACCAAAACCCACTCAAAAAAATAGAATTCTTTTTAGATACATAAAATTGTTAGAAAATGGTTAGCTATGCACACAGACTGTAATTAAGGCGTGCTGGATTGTGTATAGTCACTTTCTGTACATTCCTACAGGGAACATGATTAGGAGGTCTATGTAGATTTAGATTTAAGCTGGGGTCCAGTTTATCCCCCAGCAGGAGAATGCTGCTTCTGGTTCTATACGGAGACCCGAGAGGTCTTTATGTGTTTCACCGCTCTGTTATTAGCTGTTGGCTACATCTGCCTGTCTCAGCCAGGTCTCTTCTTCAATCCCACTGTCATACTCCTCCTCTGAGGTCTCTTTATTTGAAGCTTTGTTCCTGCACACACACACACACACACACACACACACACACACACACACACACACACACACACACACACACAATAAAAACATCATTCTGTCTTTGTCATTTTAGAAACATTCAGTATATTGAGAGTACCAGCAAAAAAGATAAAAGTCACCATCCTTTCTGAACTATAACATTTTTTAAACAACAGAAAAAAAGCTAGTGGCATTTTAGATCCAAGAAAAACGTTATGTCAAACAACAAAACCTGGTACATCTTCTACAACAAAGAGATATTGTTTTATTTCTTTTCTTGAAGTAAAGAGTGTGTCTCAGATCTCTGACTTAATGTCAGGAAAATGCAAATAAATCAAGTTTACCTAATATAGCGTGGCTCACTCTTTCCCAAAATCACATCCTTATTCAGCTCCACAGACACAATATCTGACTGAGGCACTTCAAACATTGGCTCTAACAGTAGCTTCTCCTAAAGAAGACAACACGGTAGTTATGACACTCCAACTGAAGCCAGCTGGAAGGAGAGAGGAAACTGAGTATGTGTGTGGTGTGTACCATGATGGATCGGAGGCCCCTGGCTCCAGTCTTCCTCTCAAGAGCCAGTCTGGCAATGGCCCTGAGAGCATCTGGAGTCACATTCAGCTCACACTGAAACACAGGGTATCAGACATCATAGCTTATATAACAGACTACAGAAACCACAAAGAGAATTGGTGGTTATATTTAGATTTACCTCCTGTATTACTATAGCATATATAGAGATAGAAGAAGTGCATCTAAATATTTTCCAACACTGTTGCACAAGGTAAGGTTATCTTATATACGCTCTCAGACCACTGTAGTACACCTGTATGCATATTCATTAATGCAATTATTCAATCAGCCAATCATGTGGCAGCAGTGTAACACATAATATCATAAGTTCATATAATACATCAGTATGGAGAAACTTTGACCATGTCAAAGCATTTGACTCATCCAATGAGTGGCGGTTCTACAGGCCTTCGTTCATGAGGGATTTCAGTGAAGAATGGGCAGACTGGTTTGAGCTTACAGGAAAACTATGCTATATCCACTCTTTACAAACGTGGTGAGCAAAAACAACAGTATGTATCTGAGGCTACAGTGAGTACAGGTTTACTGAAGCAGTCCACTTGACCTTCCAGCAGAAAAAGGTGTGTTTTGTCTGTGTATGAGACAGAAGAAGTGAAATGCAGAAAGAGAGATCACCTTATCCATGCTGAAGAGGGCCTGGTACTGAGGCACAACAGCATTCCGAGGCTCAGTGAGAATGCGCACTAGTGTTTGCTCGTCCAGGTTGTGCAAAGGCACTACAATGGGGAGACGCCCTACAAACTCAGGAATCATGCCAAACTCAGTGAGGTCTCGTGCCTCTACATGTCTCAAGAGCCGATCCTTCTCCTCCATCTCAGCCACCACATCCAGCTCACTGCCTGAGCTATCGGCCAGATCAGCGGCTGCTGCCGCACGCCGTCCCTTCCCCAGGTTAGATGGCGAGCCGAATCCAAGGTACTGCACACACAAAATCACAAAACAAGGGTCACAAAAAGGCCATTATTGTGACAGCTTTCTCTTACACAGTGCTGACCTAATGCCTGTATCCCTCACCTTCTCTTTCTTCCTTCTGCTAATGATTTGGTCCAGACCGTTGAAGGCTCCTGATGCCACAAACAGGATGTTGGTTGTGTCCACTTGCACCATTTCACCTCGCAACTTCCTGCTGTTCTTTTCTGGAACGTTCACCACGGTGCCCTCCAGAAGCTTCAACAAACCCTGAACACAAGTAACAGCACAAGGTTAAGGGCAGAATTAACACGGATACAGTTTTGCTAATGACTGTACACTTTAATGCAAGTTATGGGTTATTTATTCTAAATAGAATTTGCTTTATTGCATTATTACAGTTGTGGAACAATATCCCCCTGGACAGGAGAAAAAAATTGCTTTAGAAGGATAATAATCCATTTACAGCCATTAGAGTGAGCTGGACCTAAGGACTTAAAAGCCTGGCTTACACATAATAACACTGGAATAGATTGTGTACAGCACTTTATAGTTGGGTTAGTACCATATTATTCAGCATGGATCTGAGTGTCTCAGTTATTGGAACTTGATGAATTCCCAAAAACTACAACTACCACTTACACACTAATTCTTCACCACAGCATACAGAACAGATTTTCTGTGCCTTCACTTTTCTGCACTTACATCCATGTAACTAAAAACCCAAAGTAATTAAAATAAAATGGAACAATGGTTCTTATTACACACCTGCTGGACACCTTCTCCTCCTACATCTCTGAGCTGGTGTATTCCTGGAACACTTCCAATCTTATCCACCTCATCCAGAAACACTATCCCTGTGAGTCCAGCACAAGAGTGTGTGAAAGTGAGAAAGTGAGAGGGGTCATGTTCAAAATAACTTTTCATCCATCATACTGACTTTAAACTCTCCTTGATATCTAACAAAACAACAAGATTTAACTCTGTCATGATGAATTATCTCTATTTCATACTTCCCCACATGTGCTTAAAGTCTGATATTCTTGGAATAAAGCGTTCTGTTTGAAAACACACACCTTGCTGGGCTTTCTCCACTGAGTAGTTGGCATCTTGCAGCAGCTTGGCAATGACCGACTCAATGTCCTCTCCTACGTAGCCGGCCTGGGTCAGCGTGGTACAGTCGCAGATGGCAAAGGGAACATCCAAACACCGAGCCAGAGTCTGTGCTAAAAGTGTTTTACCTGGAGAGCAAAATATCAGAAATGTTTCTTTAAAAAAAAAACAACTGTCTGACTCCATGCAAATTTTATCAGCTTTTGCTTTTATTTACCCGTAACAGCAAGCTGTTCACACTGAATCACATGGTAAGCTCTGAATTGAAGTAAGTCGTGATTATTAAATAGATTCAGTGTAATAAATAAAATCATGTACGTTGGCCTTAAAGTAGCGAAGGTCATTTCTGCTAAACTTCACATCCTAACAGTCATTACTCTATATAAGTAATAAATGCTGTTGTAGATGTTTCTATGACTGATGATGTGTAACCAGCAACTAAAAACTAGTCCTTCATGGCTATCAAGTATTTGCAAATAAATACTGCAGGCGCATGATCAGCTCATACAACAGTATACCTTAAATAATCAGAAATTGGGATGTTAGCTTGGACCGAGAACATTTAACTGAATAATGGAGCTTAGACTCATTCAGTGGTGACCTCCGGCTGGACGGCTGAGATCATTGATTACAGCGGCTCTAATTTAAAGAGAATTCCTTGAACACTAACTCTAAACTAAAGAAGGAAAGGGCTCTGTTTGCTCCATACCCGATCCAGTAGGTCCTAGCAGCACGATGTTACTCTTCTCCAGTTTGATGGTATTGTGGGTGAAGTTCAGCACGTCACTACCCCTTTTCTCCACTGTAGTTGGTTGGGTAGCCTGTTGTTGAACAGTTGCACCAAGAGCATTGCCATGTGGGCTGATCCCAGTGGTCTGAAACTCTGTTGATGAAAACAAACCAGTGTGTGCTTCAGTTTTAGAAAGCAGCTGAACAAACTGTGAATAAAAAAATGATGTGTCACTGTGACTGAGCCATGGACCAGAGCAGTCTTTCCTCACAAACAAAATAACTCAGAACAGACGAGTGTGGAAAGTGTAGCTTTATTTCCGCTCTGCTCTGAGATAGAAATACAAGTTACATTAACTTAACTAAAAAGCAAATAACAGCAATAACCTAGGGTCTGAAATTAGTCTTTGAGAAATAAAACGTTAAAAGAAAGTATTTAAGTGTATGCACTATTTGGTGAAGAATGTATTATACTGATGTATTTTTTTAGACGTTTTACAGTTTGGTCATGGTGATAAACAGCTGTTTATGTTATTACTATGCCTAATTAAACATGATTAATATAGCAGGATTAGAAGATTTCCAGTCACTGCTCTTACTACTCTTCACCTTAAATACACCAGCGTGTCACACAGATCAATGTATGAATGTAAAATCACTAATTAAAACGATTGAATAACGATTTTATTTTGTATATTTCTTAAAAACATGAAAAGGCACTTACTTGTAAATCTGTGTTCAACTTCCCGTCTTCTGCTCTCTAGCTCTACAGAGAGAGAGAGAGAGAAAAAAAACTTACTAAGGTTACTGTGACATCTGCTGGAAAAGAAAAGCCGGTCAGACCGGGAGCAGGGAATCTGAGTGAGCAGTAAAGCCTGTCTGAGTCACTGAAATTTATACAAGCTGCTGCAGAAATCAACTCATCAGTGAAAAGTCAGAAGAATGAGCTTTGGCAGCTGTTACATTTAATAGAAACAAGATGATCATCATTAAGCTGATGCACTAACCCTGGGCAGTGACAGAGCTCTGCTTCTCTGTCCCCACCTGCTGTCCACTTGATGCAGGAAGGTTGCTGTAGATCCGTTTGTAGTGGTTATACACTGCAACCGACAGCACCTTCTTCGCATATGACTGACCAACAACAAAGTTATCGAGGTAGGCATAGATCTGTAGTGAACAACATCAAATGCACATATTATCCTCACAGGTCTCAGGGTCACATTACTGTCAGAGAAAACCAGCAAAGTGTTTAAGAAACTTATCGCTTTTTTCACATATACATTTTACAAAGAACCCAGTTAGAGAAACGATGCAGATTTAATTTTCATCATCATTTGAATCCTACCTTTTTAGGGGGTGGTGGAGGTCTCTGAGCAAATGCCAGTTTAACAGCTTCTGCCTCCAGTTTAAGAGATGTCTCTTTATGCAGCCCTTTCTTAGAGTCGCTTTCAGAAAGCACCACAAAGAAGTGATGACATTTTCCACATTTCACAAAACGAGTGAATGCTAGAGGGGGAAATAGAGACAATAAAAGAACGCATACAGTGTCATGCTGAAGTTTAAATTGAATCCCTAGATCCATAAACCTCTGAAATGTAATTCAACTTACACACAAACGTCTCCACATGTGTGCATGTGTCTCCACATCTAGGGCAACGTAGCTGACTTCCTCCTTTCCCTGACCCGCCCGAACCTACAGATCTCTTCTCCATGTCTGCTGCACTCTTCTGCTTGAATAAAATAGATGCATAAACCATCTAAGCTACATATCCAAACTTTGGGTTTGTGCAACTGGAAACATACAGGACCATACAGTCGTGAAGAGTGAATGAAATTGGAAAACACGTGGAAATTTACATGCTTGGAAATCTATTTTTTTTAATACTGAGTGCTGGAACAAACAAACAAAAAAAGTACCTTTCCCACATCACCAGATCCGTCTTTTGGAGTGTTGTCCTTTGAGGCAAAACACACAGCACTCTCTGAGAACAATCTGACCTGCAGTGCAGGAGGAAGATGGGCTTCACGAGTCGAAGGTCTTCTGAGAGCATAGAACCTCACGTGTAAGCGTGAAAAACCTGCAAGCAGAGACAACGGAATGATTAATAAATTTTTTAAAAAAAAAAAAAAGAGAATGTTAAGAGCAACTCAGACAAACCCAAAGGATAAATAAATGGATGAGGGTTTGAAATTTAATGACAATAAACCTGTAGCTTGAACGCGAGCTGATGAATGATGCAAATCACTTTTTTTTAACTAGGAGCCAAGACATCTTGAAGGGTAAGTGGACACTTCTTTTATTTTTTTTTGAAGAAAAAGCTGACACTAAGAGGAATGACTAGTTCCTGGTTCCTCTTCCGTGAAGAAGCTGGAGGCTGTACAAATTAATGTTCGTGTTGTCCAGATTTTATTCCATCTTGTTTGTAAAGAGGGCTCACTTTTCACATTTTTTCTTCAGTATGGAGACAATATAAAATAAAAACATATTTTTTTAAATGTAAGGTAAGTAAGGCAAGGTAAGCACTGGAGTTCCTAGCACAGAAAAAGCATACAAAGATACATCCAAGCACTTCATAATGGTTAACTGTTACCTGCACCACCACAAGCGACTGTTTTAAAGCCAAATAAAAGTTTACATTAATATGAGGTTTTCATAGCATGCATAAACATTGATGACCGTGAATCAGGAAGACAAACCCATCGGTTATTACACATTCTCTCTGACTTAACAAACATGTCTAAGACATCTTACCGTCTTCGCGATCTGTTTAGTGAAAATGAATGCAAATTCATTAAATATGATTATTAATTCACTAAATTATTGCTGCACAAAAAAAACATTGAATTCCTTTAGACATTTCATTGCTTTAAACCTACGAGATCTTTCTCTCTTTAACACCAGTGCACATTTAATAGCCAGTCTATGATATTATTAGGGATGTTAAAGGGATGGATGTTTTATTAAGAGCAGGACTTTTCAGGATTAAATATCAGAGGTTTTTGGTGCACACACTCACCTCTGTGGTCTGAACTGAAGAGTCTCCTGGCAGCAGATCTGCATGAACCGGACATCTTCTGGGTCAGGATGTGGAAAGAGTTAGATATGAGCGCAGACATTTACACTTAAACCCACTTCATGTCAAAACAGCTCATATTTACAGCAAAACAAACAGGAAAAGCTCTGCTATTATTCTGCACATGAAAAGCCTTAATATAAAGAAGCGAGTTTAGAAACAAACATCTTATTATCCTACAAATAAAGTACAACTAAATGACTTAGGCTTACAGTTACTTACTGGAAGAAGCAGTGTCCGTTCTCATCAAACCGGTCACTGACACTGACAGCTTCTGTCCAGCGACTCGCTAAACTAAACTAAAATAAAGCTATAATTAAAAAAAAGGAGGAACTGTGCAGTTTATAAAATCTCTCATGCCGGTTTAACCGTACTGAAAAGCTAAAAGGATATTCCCCAAACAGCAGTTTTCCTCAGTAAGAGTACAGTGTTATGTAATCTCCGCAGTCTCTCAGTGTGAGCAGGACAGTGTGTTTCTCTCCGCTGTCAGTAAACAGAGCTGCGTTTCTTCTTCGCCTGTGTAGCAAAGGCACAGGGACCCCGTGCCATGGCGCCCTCTATCGGAGAGTTATTTATAACACTATACACTCGCCGGTCACTTTAATAGGAACATCCGCTGATGAATTGAGACTTAATGAATAATCTTCACTGTCTTTTACATTTTGATAAATGCCTATGCTTGAAATCAGGCATGTGCAAATAATAAAGTCAATGTCCACCTGTACATTTTCTTCTGAATTAGAAAAAGGTGTTTTAATAAGCTGTTTTTTTCTTAACATTTAAACTATTTCCCTAAACATACAGGTTTCTTTTGGAGAAGCAGCCAACAAGTGCTCAACCTTTTTTAGGACGATTATAATAAAGGACTCCCATAATCTAGCCATGGGGGTCACAGTCCAGTGACTTCTGTGCCGGTCCCAAGCCCGGATAAATAGAGTCCTGTTTATTCCTGTCTATCCTCTTCAGTCCTGTCCATGTCCCACTTCTTCTTGGCTAACCTCTTCCTCTGGATACTATCCTGAACTTCCTCATTCCACCACCAAGTCTCCTTATCTTCTTTCCTCCTTCCAGATGACACACCCAGCACCTTTCTCCCTGTCTCCCTGATTACTTCTGCTGTAGTTTCCCAGTCATCTGGCAGCACTACCTGACCACCCAGAGCCTGCCTCAACTTCTGTCTAAATTCCTCACAACATTCCTCCTTTTTCAGCTTCCACCACTTGGTTTTCTTCTCTATCTTTGACCTCTTCGTCTTACAGACCATCAAAGTCATCCTACACACCACCATCCTATGCTGTCTGGCTACACTCTCTCCCACTACCACTTTACAGTCACTAATCTCTTTCAGATTGCCTCTTCTACATAGGATGTAGTCTACCTGTGTTCTCCTACCTCCACTCGTGTAAGTCACTCTATGCTCCTCCCTCTTCTGAAAATAAGTGTTAACCACACCCATGTCCATCCTCTTAGCAAAGTCCACTACCATCTGTCCTTCAAGGTTCCTTTCCTTAACTCCAAACTTGCCCATCACCTCCTCATCCCCTGTGTTCCCCTCACCAACATGTCCATTAAAATCCGCTCCTATCACCACTCTCTCACCCGTGGGAATACTCTCCATCACCTCATCTAATTCACTCCAGAATCTCTCTTTCTCCTCTAACTCACAACCTACCTGTGGGGCATAACCACTAACAACATTCAACATCACCCCTTCAATCTCTAACTTCAGACTCATCACCCTGTCTGACACTCTCTTCACCTCCAGAACATTCCTCACAAACTCCTCCTTCAGGACCACACCTACCCCATTTCTCTTACTATCCACACCATAATAAAACAGCTTGAATCCTGCTCCTATACTACGAGCCTTGCTACCCTTCCACCTGGTCTCCTGTACACACAGTATATCCACCTTCCTTCTCTCCATCATATCAGCCAGCTCTCTACCTTTCCCTGTCATAGTACCAACATTCAGAGTTCCTATTCTCAGTCCTACACTCTTACCTTTCCTCTTCTCTCTCTGTCTGTGCACTCTCCTCCCTCCTCTACTTCTTCGACCAACAGTAGCCCAATTTCCACCGGCGCCCTGTAGGTCAACGGCGCCGATGGCGGTCGTTGTTAACCCGGGCCTCGACCGATCCGGTATGAAATTCGTACTGACGATTCGCATGGTTAAATTTGGCAATGTTTTACGCCGGATGCCCTTCCTGACGCAACCCTCTCTATTTATCCGGGCTTGGGACCGGCACAGAAGTCACTGGACTGTGACCCCCATGGCTAGATTAACTGGCTATACTGCACACATGAAGGAAATGTACATAAACATGGCAGTCTCACTATAACACATACAGTACAAATACACAGCTGGAACATGTGTGGTGATCTGAAAGCAGTGGTGCTGATGCGAGGAATGCAGCTCACATACTTTTATATGAATAAGACAGCTGTGCTAAAGTGTCATTACATTAAGCACTGACTAGAACACAAAATCATGATGTATAAAGCCTTTGTCAAAGATATTTCTTCCTGCATGCTCTGATGAAAGAATTTGTATATGAAAGGATTTTATACAGAAATACAGATTCCCCTAAAATTACTGACGGCAAGAAAAAGGAAGGAATTTTTGCTGGGCAACAAATTAAACAGCACATCATTACATGCTGTCTGATGAGCTTATAGAGGAGCTGGAGAAACATTTACTGAAGAAAGCTGGTGAACAATACAGAGCACCATATTACAAGGACTTCTCCTGTGTATATCTTACTGCAGTCAGTGATAAACAAGTTTCAAGGCACAGTGACAATAAAAAACCAGTATCAGTAAAACTAAAATTCATCAACGTTAGATGATTATTGATCTTGGATACGTAAACAAGAAGCCTTAAAATCTTTAAAGTGAAAAGTCAGTGGAACTAGTGCAATGTGTTAAAAAATAAAATAAACACATTAAAGTCAATCAATTTAATTCAGTTCGTGTTTTTGAAAATTCCTATGTAACACAAGCAATCGGAAATTAGATTTGTGTTCAGTTTATGATCATCTGTCTGTACCAATTACTACAGGCTATTCATTCAGTCCAGACAAATTCCACTGTCACACTCCACCCTCTGCCTGCTGTGACATTCACAATCCAGTGAATTGCTTCATCCCTTGAGGCTCTTCTTCTCTAAAAATGTGTTAATATTCTACTAAAGTATTAATTATAATACTGCTTATTCTGTAAGGTGTTTATGTTTATCCACTATGACCACTGTAAGTGTATCTTGAGATCCTTGCATTAATAGAATACACAACTACATATACAAGAGAAACATCATTTATAATGACAAAAAAATCAAATAATATTTTTTTTCTTAACAGAACAATAACGGTACAAAATCACATTGGCATGCACATATATTGAGTAAAGAAATGGCTTATTGTCCAGTTCTTGTAACAGAGTTACAATCCCTTTGCAAAATAAAAATAATCATATATATATATATATAAGTATAAACTGTCTTTTTATATTTATATAAACAGACAAGACATATATCAAGACATTTTGGACAATTTCATGCTCCCAACTTTGTGGGAACAGTTTGGGGATGACCCCTTCAAAAATTCCTTTTGGCAATGTAGTGTATATGTGTATGTGTGTGTGTGTGTATATATATATATACAGTCATGTGAAAAAAATTAGGACACCCCATGAAAGCCTGTGTTTTTTTAACATAGCTAAACATAGGGGCATTTGATCTTCATTTTAACTATATTAAAAGATTCAAGTAATATAACTAAACAAATAAAACCAAAGAAAAGTCTTTTTTAAATGATCTGTAAAATGTCATTTTAAAAAATCCAAATTCTTGTGAGGAAAAAGTAAGGACACGCCCACATTTATTTGTAATTAAAATGATAAGATAATAAGATAAAATGATCTACAGGTGTAGCACATCAGGAGCAAATGATTAGAACATTGTTCCAGAGCATTTTGAAGGAGAGGTGTCTTATTTAAACCTCAGACATTTAGCTTGGTCTGCTCTTAATTGTTGAAGTGACAGCTATCACCATGGTCAGATCCAAAGAGCTCTCTGAGGCCTTCAGAAAGAAGATTGTTGATGAGTCTGGTAAGGGACATAAAAAGATCTCAAAGGAATCTGTACTCAGCCATTCCACTGTCCAGAAAATCATTTACAAGTGGAGAACATTTTAAAACAACTGCCCACATGGCCGGGTCAGGCCGTCCGAGCAAATTCACCCCGAGAGCAGATGTTTAAAGACGTCTCCAAAACCCCTAAAATATCATCACGGGACCTACAGAAAGCTTTTGCTACAGTTTATGCCAAAGTGCACAAATGAATGAATGAAGTTTCCCAAAGAACACAAGAGACAGAGGACGAGACTTCTGGAATAATGTGCTTCGGACAGATGAGTCTAAAACTGAATTATCTGGACACCAGAACAGGGCATGTTTGGAGTAATCCAAATACAGCGTTTCAACAAATGAACCTCACACCAACTGTGAAACATGGAGGTGGAAGTGTTCTGGTTTGAGGATGCTCTGCTGCAGCAGGACCTGGCCAGATCATCATCATAGAATCCATGATGAATTCTACATTGGATCAGAAGGTGCTTGAGGAACATGTGAGACCATCTGTCAAAAAAATTTAAGCTAAAGTGGAACTGAACCTTGCAACATGATGATGACCCAAAACATACCAGTACCTCCACCAAGGACTGGCCAAAAAGTAAAAAAGATCCCATCGAGATCCTGTGAGGTGATTAGAAACGGACTGTGTGTGCAAGAAACTCCTCAAACATCACACAGCTGAAAGAGTTCTGCATTGAGGGGTGGGGGAAACGTTCTTCCAGTCCATGTCAGAAACTGAGAGATGGCTACAAGAAACGTCTCATTCAGGTTATTCCAGCCAGTGGGGCAAACACTAGCTATTAGGGTATAGAGTGTCCTAACTGTTTCCTAAGGTCAAATAGTCATTTTTGTTGACTTCTTTTGTTTAATAAGTGAAAACAAAGTGATATTTTGTTGTTTACATGCAATTACATCACTTTCATCTACAACTAAAAATTAAAACAAGATCACAAACTGACATGTTGACATTTCTTAATAAAGAACTGAATATTTAATGGAGCGTCCTCATTTTTCGCATGACTGTATATATATATATATATATACAGGTGCATCTCAATAAATTAGGATGTGGTGGAAAAGTTCATTTGTTTCAGTAATTCAACTGAAATTGTGAAACTCGTGTATTAAATAAATTCAGTGCACACAGACTGAAGTAGTTTAAGTCTTTGGTTCTTTTAATTGTGATGATTTTGGCTCACATTTAACAAAAACCCACCAATTCACTCTCTCAACAAATTAGAATACTTCATAAGACCAATAAAAAACATTTTTAGTGAATTGTTGTCCTTCTGGAAAGTATGTTCATTTACTGTACATGTACTCAATACTTGGTAGGGGCTCCTTTTGCTTTAATTACTGCCTCAATTGGGCGTGGCATGGAGGTGATCAGTTTGTGGCACTGCTGAGGTGGTATGGAAGCCCAGGGTTCTTTGACAGTGGCCTTCAGCTCATCTGCATTTTTTGGTCTCTTCTTTCTCATTTTCCTCTTGACAATACCCCACAGATTCTCTACGGGGTTCAGGTCTGGTGAGTTTGCTGGCCAGTCAAGCACACCAACACCATGGTCATTTAACCTACTTTTGGTGCTTTTGGCAGTGTGGGCAGTGCCAAATCCTGCTGGAAAATGACATCAGCATCTTCAAAAAGCTGGTCAGCAGAAGGAAGCATGAAGTGCTCCAAAATTTCTTGGTAAACGGGTGCAGTGACTTCAAAAAACACAATGGACCAACACCAGCAGATGACATTGCACCCCAAATCATCACAGACTGTGGAAACTTAACACTGGACTTCAAGCAACTTGGGCTATGAGCTTCTCCACCCTTCCTCCAGACTCTAGGACCTTGGTTTCCAAATGAAATACAAAACTTGCTCTCATCTGAAAAGAGGACTTCGGACCACTGGGCAACAGTCCAGTTCTTCTTCTCCTTAGCCCAGGTAAGACGCCTCTGACGTTGTCTGTGGTTCAGGAGTGGCTTAACAAGAGGAATACCACAACTGTAGACAAATTCCTTGACACGTCTGTGTGTGGTGGCTCTTGATGCCTTGACCCCAGCCTCAGTCCATTCCTTGTGAAGTTCACTCAAATTCCTGAATGGATTTTGCTTGACAATCCTCATAAGGCTGCGGTTCTCTCGGTTGGTTGTGCATCTTTTTCTTCCACACTTTTTCCTTCCACTCAACTTCCTGTTAACATGCCTGGATACAGCACTCTGTGAACAGCCAGCTTCTTTGGCAATGAATGTTCGTGGCTTACCCTCCTTGTGAAGGGTGTCAATGATTGTCTTCTGGACAACTGTCAGGTCAGCAGTCTTCCCCATGATTGTGTAGCCTAGTGAACCAAACTGAGAGACCATTTTGAAGGCACTTTTGAGTTGATTAGCTGATTGGCATGTCACCATATTCTAATTAGTTGAGAGAG
Organism: Hemibagrus guttatus; assembly: GCA_033459395.1. Classification (NCBI taxonomy): domain Eukaryota; kingdom Metazoa; phylum Chordata; class Actinopteri; order Siluriformes; family Bagridae; genus Hemibagrus; species Hemibagrus guttatus. The sequence continues at coordinate 455,882 of JAUCMX010000013.1, read as the reverse complement.
TGAATTGGTGGGTTTTTGTTAAATGTGAGCCAAAATCATCACAATTAAAAGAACCAAAGACTTAAACTACTTCAGTCTGTGTGCACTGAATTTATTTAATACACGAGTTTCACAATTTCAGTTGAATTACTGAAATAAATGAACTTTTCCACCACATTCTAATTTATTGAGATGCACCTGTATATATACACACACACACACACACACACACACACACACACACACACACACTATATATATAGAAGTTTCTATTATATAGAAGTTTTGTTATCAGAGGATCAAAAGAACCTTTAGGGAACTAAGGAGAGGGAGCAACAAAGTTGTCAGCACATCATTACAGCATAATATTCTGTCGCACTCCTGCAGACTGTTCCTACAGTCATCTACTCTTTAGTGTCTAAATCCGCTCTCAGGACGAGGATCACTGATGTGATTGCACGAGTTATGAAAGCTTTCAGGTCAACGTGACACGTTTATACAACTGCCACAATTCTCCAGCAGCCTGATACATGAGATTATAAAATACATTTCTAAGAACAATGTAGATAACATTACACAAATATAGACACCATTTTAAATGTTCAAAATAAACATTATGAAATGTAATGCAAAATATTTCTCCAGAGACAGGTTAGCTTTTACGCTAAAAAGGTATCTTAAAATAAGTATTTTAAACCAAGTGAAAACACACATGGATCCCTTTTTCAGTCCCAATGTAATGACACAATTAGTGAACAATGAGTGGTAAATATTTACATTAGTGTAATGTTTGGCAGATGTGAAAATAAAGATAAAGTTCAGTCATAGGCCTGTTCCTGCATTTTGTATGTAATCTGCTCTCTCAGCTCACAGTGTCTGTTCAGATCCTTTACCTCCTGAGAGAGGCTACTGCTCCACATCATCAACACAGCATCCTTATCTGTCGCACACACACACACACACACACACACACAGAGATGAAGGAAAGGGGATGAAAAGGCTTGTGGAAACATACATACTCACTGAAATAATGATAACTGAACCCCGCAGTAATGTTCTTACCTGACTGGGACTTGATCTTCTCTTGAGAAATGTGAATACGTCTCCCCAACATCAGAATCACACTTTTTTGTCCTTGTGTTTCTATAATAGTTAATAAAGTAAAGGTTTATCTTGTATCATGGAATGTCAGTGAGTTTTTTAAGGTAGGAACAGTAAAGTCCTTCATAAATGTATGAAGAAAAAGACATCAAAGACATGTACCAATCAGCACAGAGGCCATCGTGCGCACTGAATGGCAGCCAGAGTTGATAACCTGCAGTAGATGATGTGTATACAGATCCACCAGCAGGATGTGTCCAGATGCAGTTCCTATCCACAGCGTGCCATTATACTGTACCAACAGAGCCTTCACGTGAGCTGACAACGACTCCATTTCTTTTGAACTGTCGACACTCACAGCTTTGGCTTTCCTGTTTGGCACATAAGACAATCCATACAACAATAATTATTCAGTATCCCAGTCCTCAGAAGAGTTAAATGACTACTATGCTGGAATAAATTACCTAATTACAGACTGACAGCTCAATTAGTTCACTAAGAACCCCATTAAGGAAGAGTTTTCACACATTTTCACACATTAAGGAGTTTTCACACTGGCAGTTTACGGTTTGAAACGTTGATAATATAAAAGCAGTATTTGGATCAGGAAGTGCACCGTAAATGTGAACCCCCCTTTTGTCCGCACTTGTTCAGGAAGTAAAGTAACCTGTGTATGTGTTTTAGCTGATGACGACAGCATTTGTTTCCACAATCACATGTACCATGAGTGATAGGGGAACACTGTGGGACACACAAGAGGTGAAATATCTTACTGCACATAATAGGACCAAAATAATTAAACCTTCACATTGTGTTCTCCCTGCACAATAGTGATCACACATGATGAACACAAATGGACCAGAGTTTGAAAAAAGGATCAAGTGTTTGGAACCATAAACTCTGCAGAGGGCACCATGAACAATCGCTCTCAGATTCGGACCACAGTAAAGGTTCACAGTAATACATTCATGCATGTGTATGTGTCTCACCTGAGTAACTGCACACAGTCGATGAAGTCAATCATCTTCCCGTTCTTTTTATCCCACACCTCTACACTGTGTCCTCCATTTTTGCTCAGATACACAAACTTCTCAACGACCAGCCGAGAGATGCAAGCCTCACTGCTGGCCAGACGCTGCTGACTGCTCAAGCAATGCAAAGTAAGAACAATATAAAACAGCTGCCATTCAGATACTTCAGAACCGCTAAATAAAAATAAAATCCTACACAAGTAATTTAAGTAATATTAAATACATGTATTTCCTGGATACTAACTGATAAAACGTGGACCTGGTGTCTATAATCTTAGAGATGTCATAGTCCACAGTTAGAGAGAGCACCCTGGTGCCACAGCCAGCCCACAGAGTGCTACGGTCCTGATAATGGCCAGATGGAGCCAGACACATCAGAGGTGTGTTCACATTCCCAACCTGCACGAGCTTCACTGGAGCACCATCAGCACACTGGGTTGTACAGGACCAGAATGATAGACATGTTAAACGCTTCAAAATAAATGGCTCCAACTAAGTTGAAATAATTACACACACATATCGCTTGTATTTTCTCAACAGGAGAATGGAAGCAAGTGAGCTTTATAATTTATCATTTATAGTTATAATACCTTTAGAACTGAATCTTCATAAATGACAAGCATTCCATCTGCTGTTCCCACTAAAAGGTAGTTCTTTAAGCAGCTGATAAGAAAGAATATATAAAATCACATATAAAGCTGTAATAACACCTGAAATAAAAATTTGATCTAAAACCCCAGCCCATGACAGCAGATGTAATCCTGTACCTGCGCTGAGACGGTGTGTGGAAGAAGAGTGAGGTCACTGCATCCTTTGCTCTCTGTAAACAGTGCAAAACTTTGATGTTCCTTGTGTCCAGAACCACCAGCGAGCCACTCTGTGTTCCTGCAACTAACCAGTCGTGGACTTCTCCAGGCACTTTGACAGTCACCAGACAGAGGACAGGGCTTTTGTCAATCTCCTGACAAACAAACACACACACAACCTTTATGACAAAAGACTCACTAGAGCTGATTTCACCACAATGCTAATGTAGCCTATAGGAAGTCCTTTTATTCTCTTACTTCATTGATAGCTACGTCTACAGGAAAAAAAACTCGCTCACTAGCTACTAGATAGCACTGTGGCTATGTTTAGTTATTAGCAAACATGATGAATAGAATGTAATATAATAGGCTACTAAAGTGGTGCTAAGCAGGATACCTATAGCTATAGTTTAACTATATTACTGATCCTCATTACCTTTGTGGAGCGTTTCTCTGTCTCTACATCCACACATGTGACAAAGCCAAGCTTCTGGCTGCTACTGCCACCTCCGGTCCACACATGAGCCCCAGCACCACCATTCACACTTCCTCCCAAACCTCTACTGGGACAGGAGACAGTGAAACACTCGCAGGACAGGCCAGGCAGCGTCAGCTCACTAATTAAACACAGCATCTTTCCTGAGTTCAGACAGTCAAACACCTACAAAAGAACCGAAACAAACAAGCAGAATTGATATACACATCAGACCATCAGCAGGCTCTGAGTAATGTAGGATTCTCAGTGGATCACCTGTGCAGATGTGGGTCTGCTCTCTGGGGTCTCTCTCAGACACTCTTTCATTAGGTTCTGAAATCCTGGCCAGGGAGAACATCTGTAGTGTTTCACTGGATCTAAAAGACAATTATATATATGGTTGTTGAGTAAGGATGCGAGATTCCCACTTTATACACGAAGAGAGATTAGAAATGAAAACCTTCTCTCTTCTAATCTAAAGTCTGGCCTTACCCAGTAACTTTCCCTGCACGGCTATTTCATCGAACTCACTGGGGAACTTCAGACCATCTGAAATTCTCTCTCCGCAGGTTAAAAGGTCATATAGCAGCAAACCAAACGAATAAACATCCGCCTGAACGTTATAGATCATGTTACCACGTGCAACCTCTGGTGCTCTGAACCCTGCAGGGAACCACAGAGTAAACAATTCAGCAATATCTACAGAACACAACAACAGAAACAATATTTAATTACTGCTCTCAGTACACAGATATCTGCTGAATGAAAGCAGTGAAAATGTACTGTATAGTGTAGTTATTTGTCCAGACTGGATGTAATCTAAAAGCTGATAAAATGTCAAATACAGCTGGTAAGGTTGTTCAGGGTTTTTGTCACCTGTTTTTTGCTTCTTTTATTCATGTGAAGTGGTACCTGGAGTGCCTTCAGAGCTCTTGAGTCCCATACTGCAGCAGTACTGAGCGATGCCATAGTCAGTCAGCTTAGCGATCATCTCCGAGTCAGTCTTCAGATTGAACAGCAGCACATTGTGAGGTTTGAGGTCCCGGTAGATTATCATAGAAGAGTGCAAATATCTGGATCAGAAACAGAGACAAGCTGAACACAGCATGTTAACTGGAATAGTGTTCAGATAAATGCCCTGAAAAAAACCCCTCCAGTAATCAGTGCATCCATTCCTACAGACATGTTGGTGTGTGCTGTATGTCTACCTGAGACCATCAGCCACCTGCAGTGCGATCCTGTGCTGCAGTTTGCGATTCAAGCTGCAGTTTTCATGTTCAAACAGTGAGTCGAGAGAACCGCATGGAGCCAGTTCCATCACCAGCAAATAGGGGGAGCTTCCTACAGCTAGTAGATCCACAAGACTGGGATGGTGTAGTCTGCCTAATACAGCCAACTCCTGCAAAAAGCACAACACTTTCTAACTGCTCTACACATGAGGACACTGTTACATAAAATGCTACAGAAAACAGAAGATATATTTATTCAAATGATTTACTATTAATAAGCCCAGTTTGAGTTATTGAGGTTTGTCTTAAACCCAAGTGACTACAAGTGTAACCTTAGTTAAGAAATGTATATATTTTGTCATACCCTGAAACTAACTAACTAACTAACTAATTTATTTATTAATTAATTAACAGAAATCATGGACTCATGCTTCGTGTACCCCGGGGGCCCTTCCCCACACTTTGAAAACAATTAAACGAAATGATTTGATCAGATAAAGTAGCTTAGCTGTTGTCATTCCAGTCCTTTCTCTGGTTAATGGAAAATAAACTAGAACCTTAGTTTTTGTTTTTGGAAAGTGAGGTGGATAAACAGACAGACACGACTGTGTAGGAAGTGCTATATATTAAGCCCAAGAAACACAATTGCAGCCCAATTAGCCGAAAGATTACCTGTCTTACTAATCTATGAACATAGAGCTCGGATGCATGTTTGTTGAAAATCTTCACAGCGACGTCTTCATTTTTGTATATTGCTCTGTACACTGAGCCAAAGCCTCCATTTCCTGAAGTCAAAACAGTACACCATTAGAGTGACCAACATCCTCTTGCCGTGGTGAAACAAATCTGTCCAAATACAATATAAGTGATTCTAAACTGTAAAGGACTTGCTTATAGAAACTGGTGTCTACTGACCAAGCAGGTACTCTTTAGAAAGATCCATTTCTAGCTCCTCAGGGTCCAACATGATACTAGCTGGCTGGTCACTCAGCATGAGGTCAGGGCAGATCTGGGAGGTGGGGATTGTACAGAGAGGATCCTCTGAGTTCACCAACAAACCATCTAGAAACCAAGAAATAACACATTTAAAGTTGTTTGATTTAAATACATGCAAAAAAGATATTTAGATGAGTAAGGTGGTGATACTTTTATCACTGTGCTTAAGCAGATCCTGCAGCAGCATCTTTTTCCAGTCCTGTGTGTCGTCAAAGCTGTAAAATGCCCATTTCTTCAGCAGCGTCTCCCCATCCCCTTGTATATCGGTGTTGAGGAGGCCAGGAAACCACTCCTCCAGCACAGAGTCAATATGATCAACCACCTGACCTAACAACACATGACCTACACACAGAGCAGACAGCTCAGCTCATCTCAGATGAATCCTTCAGCAATGCACATTAAAAAGCTATTTTATTCTGTGTTTTATTCAGATTTGTTTAAAAGGGGTAAATTCTTGTTTTAGAAAAATGACCTCACAGATCACCACATGAGCTTCTCCAGTTTGAAGAAATGGCCATGTACAGTTCAGCAGTTTTAAACACTGACCTAACTCTTATCTAAATAATGTAACTGAAAGACTGAATGCTTGTTAGACCTCTATTAAAGCTCTGCTCTTTATCAGATCACACTATAAAATCCAAGGTGAATAGCACTGTCTTGCATTAGTGTCTTATAATCATGCCCTGAGGAAGACTATTGTACCAGCTCTTACTCCAAAGCCAAGCCTATGAACAACAACAAAAAAACCATCTCTGAATGGTGAATATGTTGTTGAGAGGTAACACTGAAGTAGTAGAAATAAACCACCTACTGTTTCAAACACAAATGATTGAAAAACAATGTTGAACAAAGTTAGATGAGAGCACAGGAGCCAGTTAAAGGTCTCTCCTAGTTCTTTCTCCTAACACACCTTTACGGGAGCAAGGCACGGTGATCCTAACAAAACTGGCAGGGCTGTTCACGACTGAAAAGGCTTCCACTAGGTAGTATGCCTCAGTAGACCAGTTCAGGTATACCCCTGTCCTCCAGTAACTTCGATTCGGCCTCAAAGCTTTCTCTGGAAGCAAACATAAAAATTGATAGAGTTAAGATGCATATACTTATGTTTACAACTCTCACAAATTCACATTTATGAAACACAACAGCTGTCTGTTCTGGTTAGAAAGCTTTGGATGAGAGAATTTCAGCCTGACAGTCTTACCCCTACCCTGGAACATGAAGGTGGAGACCTCCAGAAGCTGGCTGATCAGTCTGGACCAGAAGCCCATCGGGAAATAAGGCATCTCATAGACCCTCACAATAATCTCTGAATTCTCACAGTGAGGAATCTCGATCAGCGGCTTGTGATCAGGCAAACTGTAGAGAAAGAAAAGAAACAAAGTGGGACATAGGATTTATTTCGACATTACGGCCATAACATCACCTTCTGAGCAGTATATGATACAATCCGTTTTAAATACAGAATATTTGTAAAGGGTATTTTCTATCATTTTAGTCATCGACATGAAAAGTTTTAGACCTAGCTGTTAAGAATGTCTATAAACATACAGTAGGACAAGATTACTTTCATATATAATGTTTTATTTATTTCTGTTTCATTTACTTGGTATTCCTTCACAAGGACAACTCACCTACATTATAATATAATATGTAGAAATTCTAAATTCATAAGTCATGCAGTTTTGGATCATAAAAGACATCTAAAGAATCTGGATGTGTTTTGAATAGAACATACCTGCAGTGCAGCAGTAGCTGCTCCTCTCCCAAGGGCAAGGTGATTAGAAACTTCTCCAGCAGTCTGAAGTAGTGCATGAGGTGTCCTTTTGGAAAGCAGAGGCTCTCACTGAGAAACTTCTCCACAACTGAGCGCTGCATCACCCCTCTCTCACACAGGCTCTTCTGAAACAGCATCTACAACCAAATAACACAAAGATCACACCTCTACCAAACTGGATGTACTTGATGTTGATGTATTGTGTGTATTTGAAGATGTATTTTTGTGTAACCTGTGAGATGGTGCTGCAGAGCCACTGGGGATCAATGAAATACAAGTCTCTGAGCTGCAGTGCAGGATCATCAAAGTGCAGGAGCACACCTGGGATTTCACACACACACACACACACACACACACACACACACACACACACACACACACACACACAAAAGGAGTGGCTTAAACACTAACAGTGAAAGCAGTATCTATGCATGTGTGTAATATGAACCTAAAAAGAAGAAACACAGATCAACTAATCACCTAGAATTTTGCAATCTAATCCATATTCGAGTATATCTAGGAAAAGGTTTAGTAATCTCACAGTATATAGGACTACAAGTTATAAAGCTATATTAAGGTGGTAACAGTTGCTCATGGTGATATTATACATATTAAAACTCACACATCACAAAGATAAAGTATGTGGGTTTTCAGGTTCAAACTCAGAGTTATGTGTCAAACACCTAGTGACGCGATCATCTTATTGAATCAAGAATTTATTACATCATCATGAAATAATGTCTTAATATAATATCAATTACAATAGTAAATGTAATCATTGGTAGCATTTCGCTTCCTTTTATTGACCTTGTTGTTCCTTGACCATGATGCAAACATTATTTTAATGCCATATTCTCTGGAAATACACATACAAATACTACAGAATTATTTCCTCAGGACTGGATCCTGTCCATGTAGACCCATACTGCAGTTTGATAAGACCATGCAGCAAAATACAAAAAATTGTAAAAATCAGTTTTCTCACCAGTCTCACTGAGGAAGCGAACAGCGTGAGCAAGTTCTCCCTCCTCCAGCAACAGCTGGCTCTCCTCAATGAGCTGCAGGAGGTGTTGTTGTCTGAGCACGGGAAACTCAACAGGAACACGGCTCCGCTCCTGCACAAGCCTCCTCTCCAACTCAACATAACAATCTGGGACCAGCTGCCCCATCACCGGCTGCCCCTGGATCTGCACAGAGGATTCAAGTCTCTCACATATGAAAATGAAATGTCAAAAAATATCTCAGTGTTCTTTTTCAGTCTCTTTGCCAACTTCATTTAACAGAAAATCACCTTAAAGCTCCTGGCCTCTCTGGCGATGGCCTTGCGCAGTCTGCTGATAGAATCTGACTCCTCACAAGCACACAGCATGTGGCGCTCTCTGATGGTTGGGAAAAGCGGCTGGGACAACACCTCCTCCTGAATCTTACGCGCACACTCCTGTACCAAGTCATCATCACATACATCCAAGTGAGTGCCCACCAGAATCACAGGGGCAGCAGGGGCGAGTGCCTATGGAGGCCAAAGAGGGAGAAGAATGAAACTCATTCTGATTCCTCAAAATGTTTATTCATGTTTATTCAGAGAGAGAGAGAGAGAGAGAGAGAGAGAGATCTAGGTCATGCTTTTACATATCATGCATATTACATATTGCACAAATGTGAACTCACTTTGATATAGAAGAGCCAGGGTCTGATGGTGTCCAGCTCACTGGCTCCATTACTCAGGTTATATAGCACCAAATACAGAGCTCTGGAACTCATGAACTGAGAATGGAAGCCACTGTACTCCTCTCCACCTGCATGACCACAAGACAATTTAACCCTTTCTGTTTTGATAACATTAATTAGACTTATTTCACCTGAGAATCCAACCTGAGAAGTCCCACACGTTCAGGATCATGTTTTTCCTATCACGGTCTCTGATGCTCCAGTCTCTGACGGTGATGCTGGTGGAGTATACGTCAAAACAAAACTGTGAACGCTTGAGCTTCATCAGCTGCTGGATCAGAGTGGTCTTCCCACTGCCTGCATTCCCCACCACTATTAGCTTCATCCGGAAATAAGGAACAGCCTTCTTCAGACGATGCTGAAAGTGCCTAAACAAGAGGAGGGGCAAGGAGACGAGGCCAGGACACAAGAGCCTAGAGTTAAAGCTCTAATTGTGAAATGCAGAACAAAAACATGGAACATAAAATGTAAGTCATGTAAGTACACATAATGTGGCAATACTGTCTTTAGGACAAGGAGACCAGCACACACACCTCTGTTAAAGAACAGATGTCCACTGTGACTGACCTGACAATGTCTTTGGTCTTGTTACCAATGTGTTTGAGGTCCAGTTGCAGCTGCAGTCTGTCCAAGGGCAAATCCCACAGTCGAACCAGCTTACCCATCTCATCAGGAAAAGAGCGCAGACCAGAGTTACCACTGACATCCAGAGAGGCCAACTCCTCCAGCAGCCCGATCTGAGGAGGAAGCTAACAACAAGGACGCAAGGACAGTGAGAGTCTAACTGACGTGAGGAAACTTACAACACACAGCAGAACACACAGCTCTGGAATGAAGAATCCAAAATGTGTAAAAATAATAATTAAAAAGAAAACAAACTTGTATCTACAGTACCTCAGTGAGCTTGTTATCACTCAGATGCAGTTTCTCCAGACGGATCCACTTATACACAGGTTCTATGAGGTCCAGCACAGAGATCTGGTTTTCACTGAATATCAGCTCTCTTAAGTTAGCACTGGCCCAGACAGCTGGACCGGGCAGAACCCTGATACTGTTGCTCCTCATGTCCACTGACCGCAAACTGAACACAGGGTCATACGCGCATGTCCAGACATTATTAATGTTTGGAATTAAAATAGGTCGAGTATATAACATATTTATAAACACTTACTTTGGTAGATTGGTGATTGAATCTGGAACGCTTTTAAAATTGTTCTGGGATAATTTCAGCGTTGTTATTTTAGAAGGAAGGTGTAACAAACAACCTACAGAAAGATGGTTATCACATAACACCAGAAAGCAGGCTTACAGAAAGTTCAAAATGTTTTATCATGACATGTACTTACTAAGATGATTAACTGAGGCATTGAATGTTTCCAGCTTTGTGCATGCAGACAATAAACCATCAGAGATCACTGTTAATTTATTCTTTGAAATATCAAACACCTTCATTTCAGCAAGACAGAGAGGAAGGGAGAGTTCCGAAATTTGATTCCTGAGGACAAGGAAAACATGAGAAGAGAGGAATGTAAAGGCTGGAATAACAATCCAATCATTTTATGCTCAGTTGAGCTAAAATACACGTTCTCCTTCATACCCCTCTAGTGAGAGTTCTTCTAGATTTTCCATGACTTGGCTGAGACTGTATGGGAAAACAGTGATGTGGTTGAAAGAAAGGTTCAGCTGGCGGAGTGACGGACAGCACACGTGCGGATCCAAACAGAGCTCAGGACCCACGTTGTTTCGTGACACATTTAGCGTGTTTAATGAAGGCAGGCTGAGCAGTTCAGCAGGAAGTGACTGCAACTGGTTGCCTTGAAGATCAAGACGTGTGAGGCTTCGCAAGCTCTAAAAGAATTCATTACAAAGTGTTGAAATTCTTGTCTTGTTTAAAGACACAATTATATCACCTGCTGAAATTCATGAAGATAAACACTTCTCCAAATTAGATTAAAGACAATATAATGAAATCCTTAACCAACTACATGTTTTATTAAATAAAGTTTTAAAAATATAAATTAAATGGATTAAATGCCCAATTAAAAATAAACACAAAAAACAAAGAAACAACAGGGATGTTAGCCTATGATGCAATTATCTATCATTTTCCTTAATGAGCAGCATGTTTTTGTGATTGGTCAGTTAGTTAGTAAGCTCATTAGTTTGGTAACATCACAAAATTAATAGATTGTGTGAATGAACGTTATAAGCAGTGTTCACTCTTAAATATGCATAATAAGTTAACATTATTACTGAGCTCTCCATACACTCCTAATAATTCTCCCATTTAAGAAGAATTAATTGGAACATTTTTTCCATATTGAACACTGTTTGTCAAAGGTACCTGACACAGAGCACTGGGAAACTCTGCTAAGCTGTTGCTGCTCAAATCCAGCCGTAGTAGATGCTCAAGCTGTTGTTGGACAGAACCATCATCCATCAAGCATGAGAGAGAGTCTAGCTCATTGCCTGATAGATCCAGCAGTCTGATATGATCTCTGTCCACGTTCGACAGTAATCCCCCAGGGGATGAGCTCTCAGAAGATAACAGTCCTGCAGATGTAAAAGAAAAGAACAGCCACTGAGAGTACATGATCAATATCCATCACAAGCAATTTAATGGGATTAGCTAGCATTGTACCTCTTTGGGTCTTACCCTTCCTGCTTTCCAGTCTCTTTTTAAAGGAATGATTGAGATTAGGATCACTGTTGCTTCCCTACAACAATTTATTCAAAGAAAAACCACAGTATTAAAATAAAGTATTAAATAGTTTACAGTTTTCAGCTGACACAAGGCTTCAAATTCACCTCTGAAAGATTGGATCTCTCCTGCTGCCTCGCGTTAGAGCGCCCCCTCAGGTCCTCTGGTGAATCACAGTAGGTCCTCCCTGATGAAGGGCTATCACTTCCTAGAAAGAGGCAGCAGTAAAGGCTAATCACATGCAGTGTCATGCACAAGTCATTGCTGAAAATACCAATAAACAAACAAACAAAAAAAAAAAAACTATAAAAAACATGACGTTTACCATCACTCTCCATGTCTTCAAGTGTAAAAAACATGCTGTCATCCAGAGATGTGTGGAAAGACTCATCACTCTCATCATCAGAGAAATATTCTGAAGTATTCACACCAACTTGTTCCTTCTGCAGGGACTGTATCTGTCTTGCTAGCCACTGCCCTTTACCTGAACACACAGGAACACGAGAGAAACACGAGAGAAACTCACACTCACATACAGAAAATCAGCTGGAATATCTGTATGCACTTATTGATCTTTGATTGAGTAATGCCGCGTTCACACATACTGTGATTTTATCGCTGCAAGCCTCCAGACGCTTTACTATGAAGACAGTTGACGTGTCTACTCCTGGTTGCCATAGTAACATTGTTTATCATCAGGTAGTGCAACTAGAATTCAAAATCAGTTAACTTGCTCTTTACATTTACATTTCTGGTAGACGCCCAAATCATAGGACCCACTCTCCCCAAGATTTTGCTTAAAATTATAATGACTATTTTTTTTATAATGATTATCATGCAAATTTAGGAGCAAATAGTTTCCTCATTGTATATATACATAATAATGTCTTTCACATTTTACATTATAAGCCTGTATTCCTTTACATGGACAGTATAGGACTTAAAATCAAAATAAAACCTTACACATTTCACATTAAGTGTGTATATTTTAAATAGTATATTATAACGTAATAACAAATTATAAAACATAAGTATAAATACATTTACTAAATCTTCTTCTTTCGGCTTTTCCCTTCAGGGGTCTCCGCAGCGAATCATCTCTCTCCACCTATCCCTATCTTCTGCATCCTCAACACTTGCACCCACTAGCTTCATATCCTCATTAATTCCATCCATATACCTCCTCTTTGGTCTTCCTCTTTGCCTCCTGCCTGGCAGCTCCATGTCCAACATTCTCCTACCAATATACTCACTCTCCCTCCTCTGAACATGTCCAAACCATCTTAATCTGGCCTCCCTAACTTTGTCCCCCAAACGTCCAACATGAGCTGTCCCTCTGATGTACTCGTTCCTAATCCTGTCCAATCTTGTCACTCCCAAAGAGAACCTCAACATCTTCAGCTCTGCTACCTCTAGCTCTGACTCCTGTCTCTTCCTCAGTGACACTGTCTCTAAACCATACAGCATGGCCGGTCTCACCACTGTCCTGTACACCTTCCCCTTGATTCTCGCTGATATTTTCCTCTCACACAGAACTCCCCACACCTTTCTCCACCCATTCCAACCTGCCTGCACTCGCTTCTTTACCTCTTTCCCACACTCTCCATTACTCTGGACTGTTGACCCCAAGTACTTAAACTCCTGTACCTTCTTCACCTCTTCACCCTGTAACCTTACTGTTCCACTTCCCTCCCTTTCATTCACACACATGTACTCAGTCTTACTACGACTGACCTTCATTCCTCTTCTCTCCAGCGCAAACCTCCACCTCTCCAGGTTTTCCTCCACCTGCTCCCTGCTCTCACTACAGATCACAATGTCATCTGCAAACATCATTGTCCAAGGAGACTCCTGTCTGACCTCCTCTGACAACTGGTCCATCACTATAGCAAACAGGAAGGGGCTCAGAGCCGATCCCTGATGCAGTCCCACCTCCACTTTGAACTCCTCTGTCTGACCTACAGCACACCTCACCACTGTCCTGCTCCTCTCATACATGTCCTGCACCACTCTGACATACTTCTCTGCTACTCCTGACTTCCTCATACAGTACCACAGCTCTTCTCTTGGCACCCTGTCATACGCTTTCTCCAAGTCTACAAACACACAGTGCAACTCCCTCTGACCATCCCTATACTTCTCCATCAAAATTCTCAGAGCAAAAATTGCATCTGTTGTGCTCTTTCTGGGCATGAAGCCATACTGCTGCTCACAAATTTCCACTACCTTCCTTAACCTAGCTTCCACTACTCTTTCCCATAGCTTCATTGTATGGCTCATCAACTTTATCCCCCTATAGTTACTGCAACTCTGCACGTCACCCTTATTCTTAAAGATCGGCACTAACACACTTCTTCTCCATTCCTCAGGCATCCTCTCACTCTCTAAAACCCTGTTGAACAAACTAGTTAAAAATTCCACTGCTGTCTCTCCCAGACACTTCCAGACCTCCACCGGGATGTCATCAGGACCAACTGCCTTTCCACTTTTCATCCTCTTCAAAGCCTTCCTGACTTCATCCTTTCTAATCTTATCTACTTTCTGTTCCACAGAGTTCACCCCTTCTACTCTTTTTTCCCTCTCATTTTCCTCATTCATCAGCTCCTCAAAGTATTCCTTCCATGTCCTCTGTACACTCTCCTCACTTGTGAGCACCCTTCCATCTCTATCCTTAATAACTCTAACTTGCTGCACATCCTTCCCATCTCGATCCCTCTGCCTAGCTAACCTGTACAAGTCCTTCTGTCCTTCTCTAGTGTCTAACCTAGTGTACAACTCATCATATGCCTTCTGCTTGGCCTTAGACACCTCCCTCTTCACTCTGCGCTGTAACTCCTTGCATTCCTGTCTATTCAAGATGGCGCCGCAGACGGCAGCCACGGTGTTTCGGTGCGCTCTACTTTTCCTTATTCTGTGTTCCTATTCAGTCTTGTGTCACAGTTCTGGTAGCTCCTATTCCAGGGAAGAGCTCATGAACATCAGAGCTACTACCGCAGTGAACTTATTTCCGAGTTTTCTGGCTTCCACCGCGGATTTACTGGCGATTTTAATCAAAGAGGCACGTAACAAAGTGAAGTCCCGCAGAAGAGGGAAACGCTCAGGTGTGCTTGTGCGGCTCCGCCGGCGCGGATTACGCACACCGCTCCCTGGGATATTCCTCTCTAATCTGCGCTCACTTTGCAACAAAATGGACGAGCTGACCCTGCAGATGAACAAAAACAGAGACTTTCCTACGTCTTGTGTTTTGTGCTTCACGGAAACGTGGCTGTGTGATGCTATACCGGACTCTGCGCTTCAGCTGGGCGGATTTAATCTTTATAGAGCGGATAGACACATAGAGCTCTCCGGCAAAACAAAAGGTGGTGGAATCTGTTTTTATACTAACAACAGTTGGTGTAATGATGTGAAAGGACTGTCTCAACTCTGTTCCCCGGACCTGGAGGCCTTCATCATTAACTGCAAGCCCTTCTACTCTCCCCGTGAGTTCTCCTCGTTCATTCTCGTCGGTGTTTACATTCCGCCACAAGGTAATGTGCGCGAAGCGCAGCGCGCGCTGGCTGACGAGATACAGAGTGTGGAACGAACAAACCCGGATGCCTTGGTTATTGTCCTAGGAGACTTTAATAAAGGTAATCTCTCACACGAACTGCCCAAATATAAACAGTTTATTAAGTGCCCGACCAGAGAGGGGAACGTACTGGACCATTGCTACACCACCATCGGCGGTGCTTATCGTGCTGTCCCTCGTGCCGCACTGGGCCAGTCTGACCACATCATGGTGCATTTGATTCCTGCATACAGGCAGAAATTAAAACTCTGCAAACCTGTTGTGAGGACATCAAAGAAGTGGACCAGTGAGGCTGTGGGGGAACTTCAGGGGTGTTTGGACTGTACAGACTGGGATGTTTTTAGGTCTACCACCAACAGTCTGGATGAGTACACAGACACTGTGTCGTCCTACATTTACTTCTGCGAGGACAGCATCATTCCAACATGCACCAGGCTGAGTTATAACAATGACAAACCCTGGTTCACAGCCAAACTCAGACGGCTCAGGTCAGAGAAAGAGGCCGCATTCAGAAGTGGGGACAAAGGAAAATACAAGGAGGCTAAGTATAGATTTAGCGAGGAGGTGAGAAAAGCTAAAACAGAGCATGGTGAGGGAATGCAACAACAATTCCAAACCAACGACTCTGCCTCTGTCTGGAAAGGGCTTAAAGCGATCACCAACTACAAGCCTAGAGCCCCCCACTCTGTAAACGACCTGCGAGTGGCCAACAGCCTGAATGAGTACTACTGCTGCTTTGAAAGACAATGGAACAGTCCTGACCCCCCCCAATCTTCCCCCCATCAGCTATCACCCACACAGCTCCACACCTCAGCAACACCCCACCCTCCACCCCTGACACCTCTCACCATCAAAGAGGAAGAGGTGAATAGACTGTTCAAACGTCTGAACACCCGCAAAGCTACAGGCCCGGACTCCGTCTCCCCCTCCCTCCTGAAGCACTGTGCCAATCAGCTGTCCCCAGTGTTCACAGACATTTTTAACACCTCACTGGAGACCTGCCACGTGCCAGCCTGCTTCAAGACCTCAGCCATTGTCCCAGTCCCCAAAAAGACAAAGATAACAGGACTTAATGACTACAGACCCGTCGCTCTGACTTCTGTGGTCATGAAGTCTTTTGAGCGCCTCGTGTTGTCCTACCTCAAGGACATCACAGACCCTCTCCTGGATCCACTACAGTTCGCCTACAGAGCCAACAGATCTGTAGATGATGCTGTGAACATGGCCCTCCACTTCATCCTTCAGCATCTAGATTCCCCAGGATTCTATGCCAGGATACTGTTTGTGGACTTTAGTTCTGCTTTCAATACGATCATCCCCGCCCTGCTCAGAGACAAGCTCTTCCAGCTGAATGTGTCTGACTCCATGTGCAGTTGGATCACGGACTTCCTGACAGACAGACGGCAGTTCGTGAGGCTGGGAACGCATGTCTCTGACCTCCAGCACATCAGCACTGGATCCCCCCAAGGCTGTGTCCTTTCTCCTCTGCTATTCTCCCTTTACACCAACGGCTGCACATCTGGTCACCAGTCTGTCAAACTTCTGAAGTTTGCTGATGACACCACCCTCATCGGCCTCATCTCTGATGGGAACGAGTCGGCCTACGGGGTGAGATTGATCGTCTGGTGTCATGGTGCAGCAAGAACAACCTGGAGCTCAACTCCCTAAAGACAGTGGAGATGACAGTGGACTTCAGGAAGGACCCAGCCCCCCGCCCCCCTGTCATCCTCTGTGACTCCCCGGTGTCATCTGCTGAGTCCTTCTGTTTCCTAGGCACCACCATCACCAAGGAGCTCAAGTGGGCGCAGAACATCAGCTCCCTCACCAAGAAGGCTCAGCAGAGGATGTATTTCCTGCGGCAGCTGAAGAAGTTTCTCCTACCTGTAAAGATGCTGGTTAACTTCTACACTGCCATCATTGAATCTGTCCTCACATCCTCCATCACAGTCTGGTTTGCTGCAGCTACAGCCAGGGACAAGGCCAAACTGCAGCGTGTCATCCACTCAGCTGAGAAGGTGATTGGCTGCAGTCTCCCATCTCTCCAAGAGCTGTACTTCTCCAGGTCCCGGAGACGTGCAGCCAAGATCGCAGCTGACCCCTCTCATCCCGGAAATGAACTCTTTCGGTCCCTCCCCTCTGGAAAGAGGCTTCGGTCCATCAAGACCAGGACCTCACGCCACAAAAACAGTTTCTTCCCCACTGCAGTCAGCCTGCTGAACAGTGCCCCACTTACCCCCAGATGACCCCCCCAGAACTTACAGACAACCATGACACTTTCACATTCTAAATTGCACTACATCTTTTGCAACTCATCTTCTGTACACAATATTTATTTCATTATCGATTGTACATACAGGATATACTTATTTGGTCAGTCACTCTCACTCAACTTCAAACTTCTGTGTACATATTTATTATCATTCTCATTTGTGTACATATGTTATCTGTATATATGTTTGGACAGTCTCCTTCAATTTCACTTACACTTACATTGTAAATCGCAACTTTATCTGTTTATATGTTTTGCACCTGACACCAAGACAAATTCCTAGTACTGTAAAATGCTCTTCGCGAACCCTTTGCTGTACCTGGCAATAAAAACTTTTCTGATTCTGATTCTGATTCTATTCGCTTCAATCCTGTCCATGTCCCACTTCTTCTTGGCTAACCTCTTCCTCTGGACACTATCCTGAACTTCCTCATTCCACCACCAAGTCTCCTTATCTTCTTTCTTCCTTCCAGATGGCACACCCAGCACCTTTCTCCCTGTCTCCCTGATTACTTCTGCTGTAGTTTCCCAGTCATCTGGCAGCCCTACCTGACCACCCAGAGCCTGCCTCAACTTCTGTCTAAATTCCTCACAACATTCCTCCTTTTTCAGCTTCCACCACTTGGTTTTCTTCTCCATCTCTATCTTTGACCTCTTCTTCTTACAGACCATCAAAGTCATCCTACACACCACCATCCTATGCTGTCTGGCTACACTCTCTCCCACTACCACTTTACAGTCACTAATCTCTTTCAGATTGCCTCTTCTACATAGGATGTAGTCTACCTGTGTTCTCCTACCTCCACTCGTGTAAGTCACTCTATGCTCCTCCCTCTTCTGAAAACATGTGTTAACCACACCCATGTCCATCCTCTTAGCAAAGTCCACTACCATCTGTCCTTCTAGGTTCTTTTCCTTAACTCCAAACTTGCCCATCACCTCCTCATCACCTGTGTTCCCCTCGCCAACATGTCCATTAAAATCCGCTCCTATCACCACTCTCTCACCCGTGGGAATACTCTCCATCACCTCATCTAATTCACTCCAGAATCTCTCTTTCTCCTCTAACTCACAACCTACCTGTGGGGCATAACCACTAACAACATTCAACATCACCCCTTCAAACTCTAACTTCAGACTCATCACCCTGTCTGACACTCTCTTCACCTCCAGAACATTCCTCACAAACTCCTCCTTCAGGACCACACCTACCCCATTTCTCTTACTATCCACACCATAATAAAACAGCTTGAATCCTGCTCCTATACTATGAGCCTTGCTACCCTTCCACCTGGTCTCCTGTACACACAGTATATCCACCTTCCTTCTCTCCATCATATCAGCCAGCTCTCTACCTTTCCCTGTCATAGTACCAACATTCAGAGTTCCTATTCTCAGTCCTACACTCTTACCTTTCCTCTTCTCTCTCTGTCTGTGCACTCTCCTCCCTCCTCTACTTCTTCCACCAACAGTAGCCCAATTTCCACCGGCGCCCTGTAGGTCAACGGTGCCGATGGCGGTCGTTGTTAACCCGGGCCTCGACCGATCCGGTATGAAATTCAGAGTACTGACGATTCGCATGGTTAAATTTGGCAATGTTTTACGCCGGATGCCCTTCCTGACGCAACCCTCTCTATTTATCCGGGCTTGGGACTGGCACAGAAGTCACTGGACTGTGACCCCCATGGCTAGATTAAATATATTTACTAAATAAATAATAAAAAATATTAGACCAAGTATTAGACCCTCATCATTTATGCTTCACTCACTGTTCCTCTTCTGTGCAGTAGGGGGATCTCTGTGTTCAGAGAGCAGCGAATTGAGCCAAACAGCCTCAAGATGGCCGAGTCTGAAGCCTCCCAAGCAGAGGGCGCTGTTGGCGGGGTCGAGACCGAGACGAGCCAGGAGGAGGATGACCACAGGGCTGTCTCTCCTCCTCACACACACACTCAGAGCTCCACGCAACTGCTGCTCATGCACACCACTGCTGACCAGCATCTCGACCAGAGCCAGCGGGCCACCACGCTCACATACCTGCATACACACACACACACACACACACACACACACACACACACACACACACACACACACACACACATGTACACAGAGTCATGTACACAGATATACACCTTTTGTTCTTACATCGCTTAGAACTAGTAACACACCAGATACACTCATAACATCCTTTTTCTCCTGTTCTCAAAATGACTTGCTTTTATAAACAGAAATAATATTTAACACAACAGACTCACAAACAGACTCACTCCTGATGGTAGGTGTGTACATGTGTAGATATGAATGCAAATAAAATGTTGATGTCATGGGGTCGAGTGAGTACAATAACATTCATTCATTCATTCATTGTCTGCCGCTTATCCGAACTACACTCGGGTCACGGGGAGCCTGTGCCTATCTCAGGCGTCATTGGGCATCAAGGCAGGATACACCCTGGACGGAGTGCCAACCCATCGCAGGGCACACACACATGGCGGAGGCGGGGCTCGAACCCCCAATCCTGGAGGTGTGAGGCAAACGTGCTAACCACCAAGCCACCGTGCCCCCCTGAGTACAATAACAGTCTGCTTTAATTTCTGCATATTTATAAAAAGTCAGTTATTTTATATTTTAGAATGATCTGAATACTGTATCTATAATAGAATTTTGATGATTAAAAATTCAACTATTAAGTACACAAAAACTATGTGAGTTCATTTGAATCATTTTAGTGTGTATTAAAGACTGCATAAACCTCAGTGGACATGCATCAGTCACCACCCTGAAGGCACAGGACACACTGTAAGGTCACCTGATATATCAGAGACTCTGTCTTGGTTTTCTTGTTGACATCAGCGCCCAGCTGTATAAGACACTCAGCCATGACCACGTCACCCTCCTCACACGCCCTCTCCAGCATGCGGTAGTGGATCTCACTGTCCACCACCAACCTCGACAGACACAGGCAGCTGAGCTTCTGTAGATGACACACACACACACACACACACACACACATCAGTGAGAGAAAGAGAGACGCAGCAGTGTAGAATATATAAATGATCACTGTATGTTTTTCAGATTTAAGAAGACATTCCTGTGCTTTCAGTGTGATTTCTCTTTATTAAATGACCACAAACACATAACTTTCTCTAATTACCCTTTCGTCCCATCGAGGATTTCTGTTCTTTTCTCAGTAAAGTGAAACTCTTCTCTGTGATAACTGGACATACAGAACTGATGTAGCAGACGTTTATTAGCCTGACAAACACTGACTCACGAGATCATATCTGTAATCAGGAGAGCTTTCCCTCAGCTGCTGGAAGATCTCTTTCTCAAAGCCCTCTTTCTCCAGCTCGGCCGCTGCTCCTGAGCAGGTGTCCAACAGTTTCCAGATCACCTGAAAAGCCTGCACCCCAAACAACACAATAAATCTCACACCTGTGATGAAGTCGAGAGTAAATATATAAATTCTCATTTCGGTGTCTCACTTTCAGCCGCATCTCTGCACTGCCCCTGTGCTGCCTCAAAGAGGCGACGAGAACCGACACCAACACGGGCACCATCATGCGAGACAGCTTCTTTTTTGAGATGAGCTGAAACAGGAGGCTCAGAGCCCAGTAATGAATCTCTACACAAAAATAAGGTGATGGTTTACACTTCATCTAACAGATTAACAAAAATAACAAAGTAAACGCAACTGTGCAATGTAATCAAAAGGCATGAGTGTTTATCGGTGTTAAAGGTCCTGATAAGTCAAAGTGAGCTGACTCGGAAGTTACACAAGTGGAAATCACAGACACTCACTGCATTTCTGAGGAAACATCTGGAGTGTGTGCAGCACCGTGTCAATCGCCCCCTGCTGGCACATTACATCAACTGCTCCAGAGCAATCAGCCAGCGCAGTTAGAACAGCAAGCCCAAACTCCTGAATGTCCTCACTGCTGATAAACTGCACACACACACACACACACACACACACACACACACACACACACACACGCACGCACACACAATTGCACTTTTTGAGTACACAGTACACAATTATTTATAATCACACTCTCCGGTGTCACTCAGAGGAGATTTTGGTCCTGGATCCAAGGTTTCTTCCTAATATCACCCCCGGGAGTTTCCCCCGGCCTGCTCATTACAGTTAAATTTAACATTTATACCCTAAATGCATCTTTTTCTGTAAAGCTGCTTTGTGAGAATGTTCATTGACAGAAGCGTGCTACTGAAATAAAACCGAAATAAATTGTGGAGGTCAGTGTGTGTAGCTCTGGTGAACAAATTAGTTTTACTGATTCGCACTGTGAAGTCAAAAGCTGGTCATGTTTGCTTTGTAGATAAAACCTAGAGCCAGGGTACTGTATGTGTAGCAGACATGAGAGAAGAAGGAATACAAAAAGAAGATATATTCATGTGAAAAAACCCCATTGCCACTCCATTTACTGAAACGCAGACCACTGCACTGAAACCAGCCGGTTGTCCACCATATGTACCATCTATAGTGTAGAATCTACAGTATCTATATTCTTCTCCACTGTAGGAAAGGAGATAGAGTATTTGTCTGATTCTTACCCTGTTCAAGGCTTGAAGGTAGACAGTATGAGCTTCTTCTACCACACATTGATTTTTCAGCACTCTTAGAGACACATCCGACATGTCCGGATCTGCTATGGATACACCATGCTCCCTCAAACTGAGGTCTGCTCACACACACACACACACACACACACACACACACACTTTGTTACACTCTGTTTGTTTCTCTTCTACACTTGCTATTTGTTCACATATTAAAATGAAATATTATGTATTGTTATACCCAATTTATTGTTTTAATTAAAGTTGAAGGTGAATATGTACAATGATCGCTTTAAAGTTCATTCATTCATTGTGTACCGCTTATCCGAACTACACTCGGGTCACGGGGAGCCTGTGCCTATCTCAGGCGTCATAGGGCATCAAGGCAGGATACACCCTGGACGGAGTGCCAACCCATCGCAGGGCACACACACACTCTCAGTCACTCACACAATCCCCACATGTCTTTGGACTGGGGGAGGAAACCGGAGCGCCTTAAAGTTGCAGTAGATTTTTTTTAGTATTATTTCTTACTTGTACAATTAACCTGGAAAATATTGCAGCTACATTTATTCATTTATTGTTACTACACTACACAATAGTTGCAATAGTTTTCCCACACAACCCAGTTTTATTGTCCTGTGTAGACACACACTCTCCTGTATACTTACTGTCCAGTGTGGGTTTCTTGTCCAGTCTACTTGCTGTTTAGCATTTGCACTTTATTTGGTCCTGTGTACTGTGCCACTGTATTATTATCTGTTGCACCATGGCCTCAGAGAAACTATTTCGTTCCAATCTCGAGTCCAACAAGAGTCCAGCATTTGACTAGCTAGGCTCATAATAATACTGATAATGTCACTAAAAGGTAATAATCGCTTGCTATAAATAAAAACAGGACACTGAAGGCACTTTTGAACGAGTGCACAAATCAGTATGTACTGAATGTCAGGTGTTTACATGGCTGTAACTTCAATGATCTATATCATTTAACTGGAGGATAAAAGCACAAAATCTAATTACACAGAACAACAGCTAATACTGTTATAACTTTTAAGCAGTTGAATGCCAAAACAATGCTTTCTAATACCAACTCTAGCTGAATCCAGAAGATTTAACCACTGAGCACTTGACTAATTATGTATAATCTTCACTAATGCACATTTAATGCTGAATGGTTTAAAGCTTAAATCTTTCATTTCTCCCTGTTACTCCAAGATAATCTCTTTATTATACATGTATAAGGTTTCATGATGGAAAAATAACTAGTATACCAGGATGCCAGAATATGGCAATATTGACATAACACAATTTAAGGGCACAATTTGTTAATGTACATGATTTAGTAAGCTAGAAGCTCTGTTCTGACTCTATCAAGGCTCTTACCCGGGTTGAGGAGCACCAGGCTGGCTTTCAGCCCTTCCAGTTGTACCTCAGGCTGAAAATTATGATCCTTCATGGCGATCAAAATCTGACCTAGAGCCATGGTTCCTTCGTCCAGATTCACACTCCTGCTGGCAGATGGAGAAGGTGGTGAGGAATGAGAACACATGACATTGGCTGACAGAAATGTAGATGTACAGTGCCCTCTGGAAGTGCTGTCATGTTTTCAGGTTATCAGGTCAACTGATAAACAAAACAAAAGAGGAGCTCACAAAATGTTGAAGATTATTAGAATTATTAAAACTACTGAGATGTGTGTGTTGCGGTCAGATTCGGACAACCTTTTTTTGTTCATAGCAAAGAGGACTACCCACAGTTCATGAAACTGCACCTGATGTCCTGCTATTAATATGCCTAATTTGTGGCTGCTGGTTTAGGGGCTGCTGCAAAACTTCAAATATCTTCAATACCGTAATAGTTCAGCTTCAACATCTGCTTGTCTCTGCCAGGTGAGAGAGATTTCACCAAGATAATGATCAATTCAGAACACAGAAATGGTTCAAGAAACACAAATGACCATCACAAACTCCAGATCTGTGCCCTACTTAAACACACGTGTGTGAGACCTGAACAAAATTAAAACAAAGAATATTATATATGGTTTGCATGGAGAAGTGGACTTCACCTCCTTTAGACATTACAGCATACATACAGCATACATACAGCATACACACAGCATATATACAGCATACACACAGCATACACACAGCATACATACAGCATACACACAGCATACACACAGCATATATACAGCATACACACAGCATACATACAGCATACACACAGCATACACACAGCATACATACAGCATACACACAGCATACACACAGCATACATACAGCATACACACAGCATACATACAGCATACACACAGCATACACACAGCATACACACAGCATACATACAGCATACACACAGCATACATACAGCATACACACAGCATACACACAGCATATATACAGCATACACACAGCATACACACAGCATACACACAGCATATATACAGCATACACACAGCATACACACAGCATACACACAGCATACACACAGCATACATACAGCATACACGCAGCACACACACAGCACACATACAGCATACACACAGCATACACACAGCATACACACAGCATACATACAGCATACACACAGCACACACACAGCACACATACAGCATACACACAGCATACACACAGCATACACACAGCATACACACAGCATACACACAGCATACATACAGCATACACACAGCATACACACAGCATACACACAGCATACATACAGCATACACACAGCATACATACAGCATACACACAGCATACACACAGCATACACACAGCATACACACAGCATACACACAGCATACATACAGCATACATACAGCATACATACAGCATACACACAGCATACATACAGCATACACACAGCATACACACAGCATACACACAGCATACACACAGCATACACACAGCATATATACAGCATACACACAGCATACACACAGCATACACACAGCATATATACAGCATACACACAGCATACACACAGCATACACACAGCATACACACAGCATACATACAGCATACACGCAGCACACACACAGCACACATACAGCATACACACAGCATACACACCGCATACACACAGCATATATACAGCATACACACAGCATACACACAGCATACATACAGCATACACACAGCACACACACAGCACACATACAGCATACACACAGCATACACACAGCATACACACAGCATACATACAGCATACACACAGCATACACACAGCATGCATACAGCATACACACAGCATACACACAGCATACATACAGCATACACACAGCATACACACAGCATGCATACAGCATACACACAGCATACACATACACACAGCATACATACAGCATACACACAGCATACACACAGCATGCACACAGCATACATACAGCATACACACAGCATACACACAGCATACATACAGCATACATACAGCATACACACAGCATACATACAGCATACACACAGCATACATACAGCATACACACAGCATACACACAGCATATATACAGCATACACACAGCATACACACAGCATACACACAGCATATATACAGCATACACACAGCATATATACAGCATACACACAGCATACACACAGCATATATAAAGCAAACGCATAGCATACACACAGCATACACACAGCATACATACAGCATACATACAGCATACACACAGCATACATACAGCATACACACAGCATGCACACAGCATACATACAGCATACATACAGCATACACACAGCATACACACAGCATACATACAGCATACATACAGCATACACACAGCATACATACAGCATACACACAGCATGCACACAGCATACATACAGCATACATACAGCATACACACAGCATATATACAGCATACACACAGCATATATACAGCATACACACAGCATACATACAGCATACACACAGCATGCACACAGCATACATACAGCATACACACAGCATACACACAGCATACACACAGCATGCACACAGCATGCACACAGCATACATACAGCATACATACAGCATACACACAGCACACATACAGCATACACACAGCATACACATAGCATGCACACAGCATACACACAGCATACATACAGCATACACACAGCATACATACAGCATACACACAGCATACATACAGCATACACACAGCATACATACAGCATACACACAGCATACACATACACACAGCATACATACAGCATACACACAGCATACACACAGCATACACACAGCATACATACAGCATACACACAGCATACATACAGCATACACACAGCATACACACAGCATACATACAGCATACACACAGCATACACACAGCATGCACACAGCATACATACAGCATACATACAGCATACACACAGCATACACACAGCATACATACAGCATACATACAGCATACACACAGCATACACACAGCATACATACAGCATACATACAGCATACACACAGCATACATACAGCATACACACAGCATACACACAGCATATATACAGCAAACGCATAGCATACACACAGCATACACACAGCATACATACAGCATACATACAGCAAACGCATAGCATACACACAGCATACACACAGCATACATACAGCATACATACAGCATACACACAGCATACATACAGCATACACACAGCATACACACAGCATACATAACATGCTTCAGGATTTAAAAAAAAAGTTTAAATATAATTAAAAGCATATAATGATCCTGTTTATTGGAGCACAGAATATCACATATTGTTTGAGTTATTCTTTTTATTATTTGTTGTACTCTTTTTTATACATTTTCATGAAAGAACAATAAAAATTCGGCAGCGCACTGCACATAGTGCTGAACAAAGAATCTGCTCCTACCCTCCCTGGAACAGTGTGTATAAAAGCCTGCAGGCACTCTCACACACTTCACTGGAGCTGGCATGTCTTTTCATCAGTTCCACAATGTTGTAATGAATGCCGCTGGCCAGGAGCCGAGACCTCATTTTACCTGTGAACACACACACACACACACACACAGAAAAAACAAATATACACATACACACACACACAAACACTAAATTCAGATAAACTTGATTTCATATCCCATATTATTGCTAACACACAACTAACAACTTACACACAACACACTATGTGTTACAATATAAAAAACAAACATTAGTAGAATTTCATGAGTAAAGATGGCAGAACATGAGGTTTAAATGCTTACTTACTGTGTCGGCGTATGAGGGTGCCCAGCGTAGCTGCAGCAGCCCGAAACACACCATAACATGAGGAGTGCACAAGCATCACAGTCATTACCTGTATATACACAGGAGGCCTAACAACAGAGAAAAGGAAAGAGAAACACTTAGAGACTCGTTTATTCATTCATTTCTATAAACCACATTATGCTGGGGTGTAACTGCAGGGTCTCACAAACACATGCTCATTCACATCCAGGGGAGTTACTAGAGTTACTACTGGGGCACAGTACTTTTTTAAATACTTTCTTAGAAGTGACCAAGTTAATGTTAATTAATAAATCTGTGCCAAGAGAATTAGATCTATATTATTCAACTAAATAAAAATTCACATGTGATAAGTGTAAGCCTGGTAGTTAGCTCTCCTTAGTCCTCAGCTATAATGCTGTATTGTCTGAACTGAAAGTCGAGGTTTCCACTGGGAAAAGTAAAGGGAGGTGTATGACTGAAGAGGATTTCATTTCAGCTGTCAAAATAATCAGATTTCATGTTTTAAATCATTCAAATTATGTGAATGATAACTTTCAAGAAATAGGAAATACTATTTTCAGACATATCTACAGTAATCGAGCTCATCAGATGATGATGCCTCATTTCTTTTGGTCTATTTACAACATGAGCTCACTGACAAAAAGTACATTTTATAAAGACTTTTTTGACCGGATGTAACTGAATACGCAGTACAATATTTGCAAAGTTTGTTGTCATTTCTTCACTAACCTTTCTTTGGGTTCCTCATATATACTGCGTGCACTCCCGTAGAGCAGCAGACTGTTTAATGCCCAGCAAGCAGCCTCCTGATGGTACACAGAATAAAAGAAAGACAAAGATGTTAATATAAATACATTAAATACGGCAAAATAAGAGATACACCACATTGCTGACCTGCACTTCAGTATTGTCATTATGTCTCTCTAAAGCTGTGCAGCAAGCTTCTCTCCAAACCAGGCTTTCTTCATCATTACTGTCCTTAGCATCTTCTTTACCTCCTTCATCCTCCTCCTCACCGCATGTCTGTTTGAGGTCTTCATTCTCCAGGATTGTTTTTGCTGTCAGAGCAGAAGTCAGGAGGTCTTTAGTGCAGTTTATTGCTGACTGAATCACAACATAGCACCAGACATGTATACATATTTCTTTATAACACTGACAGCAGTAAGATAAATCAGAGGTTTGTATTAATGCACTATTTCTAACACATTATTGCTCTTATATTAATAGGGTGTTTTTGTTAAATAAAGAAAAATATTTCTGTAAGGAGACGCATTCGGAATGCCGATGATGGTAGTGGTCAGTAGGTTTCCCAACACAGGACAGTCTTCAGGACAGAAATGATTGAGTTCTTTGGTTTCTCTCTTCACATTAATGTCACAAGAGAGAAAGAGAGGCTAGTGAGGAAACGACTGTATACAGCGTTATGTAAGTGAGAACAGGAATGCACTAGAAGCATACTAAAAGTAATTTAACATTATAAATGAAAAAAAATTAAGTGCTAAATAATGTTCGAGCAAAGTGATGAGCTGCTGTGGTACAAACGGCCTCCTGTACCACTCCTCCATTACCTACTGGTTAAACAGCAGACCTCTTGTAGTAGAAAACCTCACCAGCTCCACAGTTTAACCAATAGAACATGGAAGGGATTATATTCGTTTAACAGCATGGTCATGATCATTTGTTATTGCTGGCTTAATAGTTTATAAATAGTTTAGAAATAAGTTATTAACCCTATACCAGGCAACTTAAAACCATTCATTATTACACAGGGAAATGTTAACAAATATTACCAATAATACTATTTATTAATAAAATGATTGTAGTAATAGATAGTTGTTAGACCCTTCTCGGCAGTGAAAGACTCACTGAGTGTGGCCAGACAGGACAGTGCAGCAGCCTGGATCTTTCCGTTGTCAGGATAAGAGAGACATGCTCTCAGTGCCGCTCTGTGCACACCATTCAGCACCAAGATATTGAAATAACTTTCTGAAATAAGAAAATTACAAAGCAAATGGTTCACAAGAGACGAATTCAGCCTGGATAAAAATCAAAAACTCACAGCAGAAGCAGGTTGAGCCAGATGACCATTGCACTGGCACTGGACTAAGTCTAAATGAGCAGTATAAAGGTGCCTCTTGTCATGTTTTTGTGCTTGACTTTTGCTCACCTGAAGTAAATTTCCACAGCAGGCAGCACCCCACCTCCTGTACAGCCTCTGAGTGTGAGAACGCCTCCACTGCCTGACGCACTAAACTGTAGCACTTCTCAGTCTTGGACATCAGAATCTCCACATTGCTGGCTAGAGTCCAGATAAACACACAAACATGCAGTGAGATTCTCATCCTGGTTTACGCCTCATCATGCAGTGCTGTCATGCATGGAATTTTGGATATAATTTGATAAAGATGCTTAAATTGGTTCCACTTATTGTGAATAGATGTTAAAGATGTCGGTAACAGCCTAAATCCACCTAATGCGATTACTGCATTATAGCAACGTCTTTTGCGTAAATTCCTCCATTCACTTATGCACATAGCTTCCGAGGAAATGGAATATTGAAAACAAACCGAAAACAGTAAACTGAAATCAACCAGAAAAGATGGATACACTTTTTCTTACCAGGTTCAGCCAATGGTATGAGGACTTGCAGTGCAGATAGCACCACATTCTCACTGTCCTTAAACCTTTTGAGCACATTCAGAACCACAGCATGATCCTTCTTCTCAATAAACTCCACCTGATGTTCCTCTGGAACTGGGTAGGAAACGCAACAATAATTAGCAATGCAGTACAGCTATAATAGTTTACAAGTCCGTCTGTTCCACCCAGTAGTGGTGAATAATTAAACAGCACTGTGTGTGTAAGAAACCTCGCTGCAGCAGCATGCTGAGAGCAGAGCAGCCCTGGAACTGAAGCTCCTCGCTATGAGGAAAAGCCTTCAGGGCCTCCAACACCAGCTCAAACACATCCATGTCCTCCTCTAGAACCAGCAACATCAGTTCATCTGCCACACACACACACACACAAAGTTGTTGGTTCTTCAATGCGTACTGCTTGTTCATATGAATTATGTATATTTCAGAATGATTACATCATCTCATCAGACTTAATAGACTGTGTTTTCAGTGAAACACGGTCATTATGATGTTAAAAAAATACTAAATACAGCAATAGTCTAGCCAAATACGGATGCTTCACGCTTACACTGGCTGTTTTTATATTTGAAACCCATTTAATTCCTTTAAGATCAAATGCCATATAGTGTAGAACAAATAGAATTTAGTTGTTTAAAGGCTGACAGAAACATAAACTGAAAAAGAAAATCAAATATCACAAAAATCGCACTCATATACAACAATATCATAACGATATACCTTTCACACAATTTCATGTGTAGTTACTGAATAATAAACTTTAAGACCAATAAAAAGCAAGCTATAATGTCAGTGAAGTATGCCATGTGAACAAAAAGATAATTATATAATTCATTAGCAGCACAATACTTCACTGACATTCTGAAAACCTTTGGCTTCTCGCAGAAATCCCAATGACATAATCTGCTGCAATAATAAAAAAAGAGTCACATGGACATTAGAATGGACATTAATGTTGCTGTAGCATGTGACCTTGCTGTACCTGGCAGCAGCTGTGTCTTAAAACAGGGAGAGAGGAAGTGTAAAGTACTCTTGTATGTCGCTCTGCATAGGAGCGCCTGCTAAATGCCAGAAATGTAAATGTAAGTAGTTGCAGTATCTGCTGCTGGATAGAAAGCATTACTACATCACTCTCCCTGATCAATAGTGCTTGTTTAGGAGCTATTTAAAATCTATTAAGATGTCAGACACACAGCAGAAACACAATTTAAAGGTGCTCATGAACCACACAGGATCAGACTCTAGTCAGCTGGATCTGGCGTGATTATTCACGATTCTTTTCCTGAACACTACGTTACTGTTGAATGATGTGAATATGTAATAATCCAGGCATGAGAGAGTCAGTGTACCTGACTTCAGCAACAAGGCTAGAGCTCGCAGCCCTACCATGATCACTTTCAGGTCCTTTTGATGCAAAGTCAGCATGTTTAGAATCTGCCTGAAAGACACGAACACACAAAAACAAGCACAGAGAAATAAGACTTCAGGTACACAGGAAATAAAATTAAATCTTATTAACCTTCATCTTTAGCGTACTCATATATCGGCAGGTGAGATAAGGCTACTCTCACTTTATATATCCTTCATGTTTGATGTTAATGCTTCACTCTGTATTGTTTCTATAAATTATTTGAAGAGAAATCCCCGAACACTTACTGGTGCACCCCGAGAACCTCCCAGTCCTTTCCAGCTTGACCAGGTCGAACCAGCTTGTCCAAGGTGTCAGGACAGATCTCCATCAACCGGCACAGCAGGGACCATCCCACCTAGTCACCAAGTCAGAGTGACAGAGGTTTGACCACTCTCACTAAATACAGTATGAAACTAAACTAGCACTCAGTTTAAAGATATTCGAGGCATTTACCTGCTGAAGTTTGCTGTTGCAGCATGATGAGAGCAGCAGCATCAGTGGCTCATGGACATCTTTGTCTTTAAACAGCTCTTCTGCTGAAACGACACAGGGGTTTTTAGCTCCTAAAATATCTCTCAAACAAACAGAAGCTCAGTCAAATATAGATCAGTGTCAGTGTGATGGCTGCATGTGGCACATAAATCCAAGCAGGTTTGTTTGCATTGGTGTGCGCTTACCACACTCATCTGTGTGTGCGAGAAACAGGAGATCCTGGATGATCTGGAGAATGGAGCCAAGCTGCTTTCCCTCCTCTAAATTGTTCTTCAGCCGCACAAGCAGCTTTTTCAGGTTTTTTTCCAGATCCTCCTTGTTCACCATGATGTTCTTTAACGTGATGTCGCACTGCTGACGTTAAGCACGTGCGTTACTACATTTTCCCTCTGATACCGTAAACGGCGTGTTGAGGTCATTCAGGCGGTCAGGTTTGTGTGGAAGGTTCGCAGTTCATCAAAGTTTTATAAACTGACCAAAAGACTCATGGCTCCATATTCCTGAACGCTTCTGGATTATTTTGGGAGTCTCTCGGAGCCCACAGGTAGGCGGGGCTTGTTGCGGCAGGAGGAGTCATGTGACCTGCTGAAAGTTTTAAACAGGAAGTCTGAAGCAGTGAACCGGGCGATTACCGGGGGATTACCGGGGGATTACCGAGCTAACTAAAAGGACGGACACGAATTCTGTTACAGGTGAGCTTTTCTGTAAAACTGTCGTGTTGGCATAATTAACACTGTAATACTGAAATAAGACACTTTTATATATATGGTATATATGTGTCGATTGTTTGTTTGTGTCAGCAGTTATAGGTCACTACACAGTTACCGGTCACTACACAAAACAGCATAAACGTGTGCAGTAGGCATTGTGACTCAGATAAACACTCCACAACAACACAGTAATACACAACCATCTCAATATTTTGAAATTATGCATGTTGTTTCTGTTCAGAATTGGTCTGAACCAGGAATTAATATTATTGCTGAAAATCTTTTTTGTTGTTTGTTTTTACTTTCAATTCACATTTGAAAGCAAATTCAGTTTTTGGTGTGTTTTATTTTGGACGCATCACTCAGCGTGTGGGCGAGGCTGTGTTTGTTACAACGGCAGAGACACGCCCCCTAGGTGACATCAGTGACACATGACTCCGCCCTCTTGATTCGTGATGTTTTGGAGTCTGACCTACATCTTTACATTGTGGGATTAGAAAAAAAACGCTGGATATTCTCTACTATCCCTGCAGGGATAATTTATAAGCATTGCGGATATAAATCCTTAAAAGGCGTGAAACATCGTGTGCAGCATACTTGCGAGTTTGAGTCCAAACATGATTTTTGTTTTATTTATAGTTGATCATTTCTCAGATGTTCTTCCTGTTGTTGTAATGTAATAATTAATGTAATGGCCTGTGTCCCGGGATGCTGTGTGGTTTAGGATGGTTAGGAGCTGCAGATCATGGACCAGGTGACGGACAGCAGGAGGACAGTGGAGGACGAGCGCAGTCTGATCCGAGAGCGCGCTGCTGCGGCTCAGCCTGTGGGCAGCCAGGATGGAGGCTCCTCGAGGTTTGTCTACGTCCTCGCCTTCTTCTCCGCTCTGAGCGGCTTCCTCTTCGGCTATGACACCGGGGTGGTGTCCGGGGCCATGCTTTTGCTCAAGAAAGAGATGAACCTGAGCTCCTTCTGGCAGGAGCTGCTGGTCTCCAGCACTGTCGGTGCGGCGGCTCTCTCGGCTCTAGCGGGCGGACACCTGAACGGACAGTACGGCCGCCGGAAGTGCATCATGCTTGCCAGCTTCATCTTCACTGTGGGTGGCATCATTTTGAGCCTGGCACCTGATAAAGCGGTTCTTCTTATCGGCAGGATTATTGTTGGTCTCGGTATAGGTAAGGCACAGGTGTAACTTTTGGAAGAAAGAAAAAAAAAGCAATATGAAGAACTACTGAAGGTGTGTTGGTTTACCCCCACAGGTGTAGCATCTATGACCGCGCCAGTCTACATCGCTGAAGTGTCTCCTCCTCAGCTCCGGGGTCAGCTGGTAACCATAAACACGCTGTTTATCACAGGAGGTCAGTTCATAGCCAGCATGGTGGACGGAGCCTTCAGTTACATGGAGCACGATGGCTGGAGGTACGAAATGCCCAAGAAAAACTTTGGCAAACTGGACATTAAATGGCATTCCTGGACTAGGGTTTGATGGCCACTGCTTTAGAGCTAATGTAGGTGAAAGTTGAGAGGAAGAAGGTAAAGCAGGAATAGGTTGTCTAGGTTAGATGATAAAATAATTATGAAATTAATGATCTGAGGGAAAAAGAACAGCATGAGAAAGATAAGGGTAAGAATTAAGCATTCTCATTATAGGTTCATATTTACATGTTAAAAAATTGCACTGAGCTTAATTGAAGTTTTAAAAGCTGGGACCTGAGGTCATATAGACTAATGGGAATGTTTAAAAATACAGTTTGAACTGATCATCTTATTCAAAAGCACAATGCTGGACATCCCTCTATTGGATATTAGATGTGTTTTATCTAATAAATAACTCAGATGTGTTTGGATTCATTGAGGCTATTAAGAAATGATAATAGTGCTTTGTCTCTTATTACACGTTAATAAGAAACATTTAGGGTTAGAGTTATTGCAGGCAAAAGACTTGCTACAGTGACTTCAGTCCAATTTGTGAAATCACTGTAAATATGTCCTTCATTTATTACATGACATCTGCTTTGAGAACAAGGGGCAAGTCTTTCTATCATGTTTTTATCATCAGTAATGGGTCACAAATGAAGTAATTGTAGAGACTGTAACCCAAATATTAAATACAGCAGCATTTTGTGTGTGTGTGTGTGTGTGTGTGTGTGTGTGTGTGTGTGTGTGTGTGTGTCATTGCCCAATAGATATATGTTGGGTCTGTCAGTAGTCCCTGCTGTGCTGCAGTTTTTGGGATTCTTCTTCTTTTTGCCCGAGAGTCCTCGCTGGCTCCTGCAGAAAGGTGAATCTCAGAAGGCTCTGGAGGTGCTCACACAGATACGGGCCACAGAGAACGTGAGCAATGAGTACGACAGCATCAAATGCATTATTGAAGAGGAAGAAAAGGATGCAAAAGGTAAGCAGTACCTCAGGATTCAGATTTTAACCAGAACCTGCAGAGAGACATTTGTGGACAGTGTGGGCGTTGTTGTGTAAAGAACCAAGCAATAGTTTCAACACCTCTGAATCATTTCCAGAAAGTTATAATATATTATATTTTCTTTACCGTTTGTCAGGAGGACCAGTTCTGTGCCGTATCCTGGCTTGTGCTCCTATCCGGAGAGCTCTGATTGTGGGCTGTGGCCTGCAGATGTTCCAGCAGCTCTCTGGAATTAACACTGTAATGTAAGACATTCACCGACCGTTACACTGCTGATATATGTGGTCAGTCTTCAGTAGAAAACCTCTTTGCTGTTGGATGTTGCTGTAACAATAAAATAATGTCTGCAACTACAAATGAGAGAGTCCAGACACTTTAGGCCTGATCTATCTGATCCTTTAAGAATGAAGTTGTAGCTATTTGCACCGAAGTAGTGTAGAGTGCAAACACATCACATTCTTAAAGAAACGCTCTGTTTTATATAGGCTTGGTCATTTTAACTGATGGCTATTTTTCTACTTCAAATGCAGTTTTCTATCACTTCATTTGTTGTAGCTAAAGAGAACAGCATACAACTGTTTTAATGTGACTTACAAGTACAATATACAGAGGAAAATGTTCACAATATCACCTGTTAGAAAACTTCCTCACATCTTCATCACATTTTCAGATCTTCATATCTGTCATTAAAATTTATTATAAGTGGAAACTGTACAAGTCTGAAGGTGAGAAAAAAAAAGTCATTTTAATTATCTCGAGTGAAACATTCCTTAAACTAGAAAAGAGCATAAAGAGGATTTATAGCTGCAGTCACAAGGCAGCAGAGATCGAAGTTCACTGGTCACAGCACATTATGCTGAACTGTTTAGTGAACCCGACTACCCGTCTGTGGTTCCACATGAAAACCCATATTTACATATGCCATAGTGTCCTAAATAAATGCTATGGACAGCTCTACTCTATTTGTTCATCAAAATTCAGAACTTCTCCCTTAAGCTTTTATTCCAAAACTAAAAGAAAAGGAAGCAAAAGTAGATGATTTCTCAGTTTCAGAAATTGCTGATCAGACTTTCTCATCAGATCACTTCTCATTTGAACATTTTTGTTTTCTGTTAGACTTGCAGTATTAGTAGATATTGAATGATTACCAGAATGTAAAAATGATTTTTTCAGATCATCTGGAAAGCTTAAACAACCTCAGTAGTCTCAGACTTCAAATTTATGTTGATTGTAATAAAATATTATGCAGTATTTCAATTGTATTGCATTTCAGCTGTATTAGGCCACATGCTCCAATTTTTGTACATTAATTACAGACTGGTTTTTTTTGGCAACCTCTTGCCTGTTTGCCCACATTCATAGTGTTTGGCATTTTCCATTCCTGTATTTCCTACATGCATCTCTCATTGTGAATCACAGAATATCATTTGAAGGAGCAGCTTTGAGAATGTTTCGGTTGGAGTTTGCACTGGCTCTAGTTATAACATAGTTATTATATATTATGAGAGTTTGCACGGTCTAATCATGAAAAATTAGAGAACCTCTTCCTATTTTCCTAGGTACTATAGTGCCACAATTTTGCAAATGGCAGGCGTGCGGGATGATAAGCGAGCCATCTGGCTTTCTGCTGTTACAGCATTCACCAATTTCCTCTTCACACTGGTGGGCGTTTGGCTGGTGGAGCGGGTGGGCCGCAGAAAACTGACCCTGGGCAGCATTCTTGGTGAGGACACTGTCTCACTGAAAAATACACATTCATGCAGTGTACTTTATATCGAACCAGAAGTCATCTAGGTCATTCCAGTGAAATATTAGACAGTCACAGTCCTGATTCTGTATTCTGTAGTAATTTAAGGCTGCAAAAATTGTGCATTATATTTAATGTTTGATCATTCCTGTGCATTAATCCACAAATAAGTTTCTCAATTGAATAGCTGCTAATTTGGCTTTTTATTTATGACCTTTTCAATAACTGTGAATGTAAGATAAAACCACAAGGAACCAACCTCTTAACATCTTCTTACTATACTGACCTCTTCCTGTAGAAGTAATCTAATCTCCATTTCCTGTTCCTAATGCCACAGATAAGGAGTTTTAAATGGATTTTATTGGTTCTTTCTTTCTACCTCTTCATTTAAACTGTACCAAATTACATATATATTTATCATCATTAATCCTAACAAGTCAGACAGCTAAAATATTTCAAGCAAAATTAATTATTATGTGGTTATCTGGCTCTTCCATTAACTGTTGCCACAACATTAGAAGTATGTAATTGTATAGGATTCATTTCCCTTAACAGTAACTTAAAAGTCAAAACATGTTCTAGCATGGCAATGTGTAAAAAGTGGAAAGCCTTCCCAGAGGATTAGAGGTTTTTATAACTGCAAAGGGAGACTAATAGCTATAACTGAAATGCTATAAATCTGAAAAATCTAAATCATCATACTGCTATGATGGGTGTCTCCATTTTGTGCAGTCTGTGTTGTACTGTACTTTTCCTTTTTAGAGTTAAACTGTTTTTTTTCCCAAAAAAAAATTTCTCATTGCCACCATTACTGGTCATATCAGCCATCATCGTCTTCTGTGAACGAGAGAGAGACAGAAAGACCTCTCACTTTTTAAAACATGAGCCTCAACATGATCAGCTTTCTTCCTCTTTTAGACTCCTGCCTTTGGCTTCTTTTTATTTAAGCAAGAGTTGTATAGATTACAAGCGATATCCTTCAGTCTGTTTCTGTATTCTTTAACTTTGCCTCAAATATATTGTCTGTTTTGTGAACAGTGCAGCTCCACACAGTGGCTTTACTATGGCATTACATTCCACTCAAAAACTCCACGTCCATAATGTTTCTTGTTCAATGTTATTGATTCTTCAGAATAATCATTGCAGCCTTAGTAATGTGTACACCATATTGTGTATTGTGTTTCTCAGGTACTGCCGTCAGTCTGTCTGTCTTGGCTGTGGGATTCCTTCTTTCTGCTCAGGCCTCTCCTCCAGTGAACTTTCACCCCAGTGACCCTACGTCTCTTAACTCCACCTGCACACACTACGGGTGAGTCTGTGGTCCATATTTTATGCTCACTAGTACAGTCTGAGCATGCGTATTAACCTTGTCTGTTTTCTCTAATTGATTTGAGTACAGTAATATGGACAGATCTCTTTCACACACCTTTCCAGATTTTGTGAGCAGTGCATGCTGGATCCAAGCTGTGGCTTTTGTTACTACGAGAATGGCTCAAACATATCAGACTCTTCCTGTGAGCGAGTCAATCCAGCCAGCACCGAGCTAGCAGCAAGTGGCAGGTTTGTTTTTGTGTCTCTCGAAAATCTCATATTAACAGTCTTTATTTTCCCGTGTAATTTCATTTGTCTGGTTTTATATGTTTCTGCTTCATCCAGGTGCTCTAACGGTACAAAAGAAAATCCGAGTCCATTCTGGGCCTATAACTACTGCCCAACCTCCTATTCCTGGGTAGTGTTGCTGGGTCTCATTCTTTACCTGGCCTTTTTTGCTCCAGGTTAGAACAGCCCTACTCCACTTGTCAATTAATATTGACTCAATATTAATATTTACTAATATATTTACCACTATCAGTAATTCACTGGATTTAATTTGTGGAACTACACATACACTATATGGCCAAAAGTATGTGGACACCTGACCATCACACCTATATGTGGACTGTTGGAGCCACAAAATTGGAAGCAGGCAATAGAATATAAGTTTAGAATATCTTTATATACTGCAGCATTAAGATTTTCCTTCACCGGACTAGAACTAAGGGTTCAAGAGTTGTTTCAACATGACAGTGCTCCCTTGTACAATGCAAGCTGCATAAAGATATTGACCAGTTTGGAGTGAAGAACTTTAGTGTCCTGCACAGAGCCCTGACCTCAACACCACTGAACACCTTTGGGATGAACTGGAATGCTGACTGCACCCCAGGCCTCCTCTCCTGACATGCCTAACCTCATTAATGCTCTTATAGCTGAATGGGCAAATTCCCATGACCATACTCCAAAATCAGGTGGGAAACCTTCCCAGAATAGTGGAGGTTATTGTAAAGGCAAATGGAGACTGGAACAGGATGTTCAACAAGCACATATGGGTTTAATGGTCGCCCACAACGCCCAATGCCAATGTAGTTGTTAAATAAATGTATTAATTACTATATAAATAATACTAATCCTAATACTAAATAGTAATAGATATGAATGGTCTTCTCTTCACACATTGTGTGTTTGTGTCTGTCTGACTGTCTGAAGGGATGGGGCCCATGCCATGGACAGTGAATTCGGAGATTTATCCACTGTGGGCTCGGAGCACAGGCAATGCCTGCTCTGCCGGCGTCAACTGGGTCTGCAATGTCCTTGTGTCTCTGACATTCCTCCATGTGGCTGAGTACCTCACATACTACGGTAGAAATCTAATGGCCTAAAGCTGTTGACTTGAATTAATATTTCTATGCAAATTTTAAAGCATATTATAACAACAAATCTATGATTGTGGAAATAATTGTTTCTATATATAATATTTTCTATATAATATTAATTTCTATTATTTGTATTGAATCTCATAAACCACCTTTTAGCGAATCAAGTAATTGTAGACATAATGTTCTTATGGAAAGCTACTCATGTTTATTTCCGTTAGTAAAGTTGTTGTGTATTAGTTTCTGATTGCTTGTATGGTGCTCTAATGTATTTAGAACCACATTACAATATTTAGAATAAGACATTTTTTCTTAATATAGATTTGTCCCTATTTTTTAGGTGCATTTTTCCTGTACACTGCCCTGGCTGTGATTGGCTTCTTTTTCATGCTTGGATGTCTACCAGAGACCAAAGGTCTTATGTTGGAGGACATAGAGACTCTGTTTAGCAGGCGGCTCTGTACCTGTGGCACACCGGGTGGCGAAAATGCACATTACATCAGGGTAAAAGGGGGCAACCTTCTCTCCAATGAGGACATCTCTGATGTGGAGTAGATTTATGGGCACTGTTTCCTGTCACTTCTGGTTCTGCTGGTGTTAAATTCCAGGTGTTTATCTCGGTGGAGTTTGGGTCTCCATGGCATTGCAGAGAATCATTATGGTTGCTGACTAAGAACTTTCTGTGTGCCCAAATGAGACCAATGTTTGTTTTTTGCGTCCTCTAAATTGTAGGTCCATTCTCTTTTTCCTCTTTTGGGGTTCCTCTGTTGGGGGTCTTGAACAGTAGTTTCTCAGTTACGGTACAGATCAATATTTCCTGCTTTATATTTATACTACATTTCCAGAGAAGCTATGAAGCATGAGTTTCTGGGGTTTTTTTGGAGATGTGGTGAATTGTGAGGATGTGGGGTTTGGGTTAAAGTCTAATGCTACTGCATTATGTTTAAGATAAGTAAAATATTCAATAGTGTATTTTTATTAAATTACTAAACCTGGCAGTTTTTAATGTTGTAGCCTCGTTTGGATTTGGGAAACTTGCATTATGGGACACTGGAACCAGAGGGAGGAATTGCTTACATATCAGTAAGTACTATTAAGGTTTTTACATTTGGCATTGCTCACAATTTAATGTAGTTTTGTGAAAAGAAAAACTAGAACAATGTATAAAAATGTATTCGAGATATATGTTTTAAATGAGGTTTTATTTTATTTCTATCTTCTGCTGCAGCTGCAGTAATGGTGCAGTTATACCTGGATTTGCCTTTCAAGAACAGTGAACAGCACATTTGAGATCAATGTACTTATATGATTTTTTTTAAGATACGCATGTATTCATACTAACAAAGAGTACAAATGGTGTAATGGAGTCTTGGTGTAATCTAGTTGGAGCTTGAAGCTCTGCCACTACAGTTACCATGAACAAACACTTGGGTTTTGGGATAAAATTATGCTCTACAAGTGTTTACACTTTATATCTGACAATCATATGTTAATTATATTGCGTTAAAATTACAGCTTGGTTCTTTAAGGAATGCTATATATTGTATTATTATATTGATTATTATATGTTTTATTTCAGATTAACAGTTTCCAAAATAACCAAAGAACAATCTGAGCCTTCTTTAATTTTAATGGACAAACCCTTAAATTCTCCAGATTTTGTAAATTAAATGTGCACATGACATAGAGTATGTACTGTGAATATACAATAGTATATAAAATATGTACATTATAGTTCAGTATAATACAGTATTAGTATTAAACTATATGAAACTATATATATATATATATATATATGGTTTAATCTATTATTATATTATAATGTTCTAGTATATGAAATGATCTGACCAATCATTTCAGCTGTATCTTTACTGACCGCTAGAATCCATGAACCCCCTTTTGGAAACCAAGGTGTTGGATATAGTTTGGCTACAACAAAACTCCAGTCTAATGTTTAAACTCTCTCTTATATTGTTACATGAATGATATTACTTTGTGAAGACCAAAATTGTTCATCTTTTCCTACTGAATAAAATTTGTCAGAATGAACTCTTCAGTGGAACATCTCATTCATCTTTTTATCTGCTGATAACAGAATGTGTTTAAACCTCTAACTTGCTGAGACCTTTACAACACCGACGCCAGACAGACGATACAGAGCCTTCGTTACAGTAATAAATGGTTTACATTTTGGCAAGACAGATCTCTCCCCCACATGGAGTGTAATTAATACCCAGTATCTCACTTTCACTAGTCAACTGTCCACAGTCACACTGTCATGGTCCAGTACAGTGTAGCTCTGACTGTAAATGGAACCTGAGAGTCGGTAACTAGATACCTTCATTTGGAAAGAGGTCAAAAGCCCCTTGGTGTTCAGCTCTGTTCCTTTCACTGTCCCGTCTATTAATGTAAAGCATTTAGGCTCTGAGTAATTTTAATACACAGTGGGCAGAGCTTTATGTTAATGTATCCTCAATGGAAAACCACTCCTTAATGTTCAATTATGTCTCTCTATAATTACTTGTTCTTCTAACGAGGGATGTTCTCATGATGGTAGCACTCCAGCAAACAGTTTTTGTACCAAAATATCTTTTCTGAGGGTGTGGGGAGAAAACTTTGCTTGTGTGAATGGATGAGGCTAAACCACATGTGGTCAATCCCACACCACCTGTTCACACTAAATATTTTTCAGCTGTCACCAATTTCCCCCAACAGTGCCCTTTTCAGTGGTAAGTGAGCTCTTTAAAATGGATTTCTTTTAAATAAGCACAGCAACAATGTTTTTACACATACAGAGGTGGAGTGACCGCTGCATTTAGATGTATGGGAAACAGATGGACATTGTGATGGAGTGATGGAGTGATGGTGCGGTCACACTGTTATGATTGTGTATTAATGAGATGTGTAAGGAAGGAGTGGTGCAGTCTGTTCTTCAGGGTGTACAGTGTATAAAGACAGATGTCAAAGGAAAACGTGCAGTTTGTGTACTTGACCCTATAGAGGGAAAGGTCACTACAAAATCAGTGCAAAGTCATTCTGACCGATTGCCTTGACCTCACGTTATATAGTACGTACTAACGGAGCTATAACAGAGCCAGTCTGTTCTTTAGTGTGTGTGTGTGTGTGTGTGTGTAAAATTTTTTACATATATATATATATATAATGTTTAAAATGTGGCACAGATTTCAGCTATTAACGTCACCGTGGAGGAGCCCGGTCAGTGGGCGGGGTTTGGTGACGCATTGCGGCTCGGAGTTGAGCCACGGTCGGCGCGTGATTCCGGGACGCCGCGGCACTGACCAGGTCCAGTTCGCCAGTCGCTTTAAATCATCACCTCAACATGCTTCATGACGAGAGCCACACTTCCTCAGCGGCTGCGTCACACCGGGGATGGTGAATATGGCAGAGGTGACACGGAGGTGAGCTCCGGATCCGAGCTCGCGCTACTAATCTCCTGCGGCGTGGATCAGATTGATCCGCTCATTCTTGTGGATCGTTTGGGATCGATACAGCTTCAAACGCAGGATCATGACAACCGGACAGGACGAGAGTTCAGTTCGCGTCGCGCTGAGGTATGATATTGTGTATGATTATTGCTCGTCATTGCGCTGTAATGTTTTATGTACATGTATAATGACCTGCACGCAACCGTGAGCGCGTGCGGAGCCGCCCGGTAACCGGGCCTGCCGCTTGTGCAGAGCCTAGCGAGAATGACCATTACACCATCAGCATTGTGCGGAAGGTTTCTCAGCGTTTTCACCTTGTCATTTATTAAGACTGACATTTATTCCACTTGTACATCGTGTGGTTTTTTTCAGGTGACGTCAGACCTTTATATGCTTTATAGATACAGATATGGCTCATAGCAAGGTACAGACAGACAGGTGCATGGTCTGGAAGCACACTTCCTTCTGTAGTCTTAGAAGTGACGGTTAGTCGATGAAAGAGCAGCTTTACAGACTGAATGTCCTTCTCCAACCCACACAGGTCAGTGGGATGAAGCTGCCCTTAGTCCATCAAGTGCAATGAAATTAAAACTGGAATTTCAGAGCCTTTTGTAATTGTCCCTTAGTGTTATGAAGGCTGATAGGATGATAATCTGTATCTATAAACAGAGCTAAAATATAATGGTTTTGGTTTTATTTTTATAGTTCGTCCCTGCTGTGAAAGCAAGTCAGTGTTTTGATGACTCATCCTGGACTAGTCTGATGACTATCCAATTAAATGCAGTCTATAGACCATATCTGTATCCGTCCCACCCCAAAGGCTGGTGTTACTCCACAGCAGCAGCTTAGAAGCAGAAAGCATGATTATTGGAACAAGTTAAAAATCTCTTGATAAATGTACTGTTCTCCATATTCAGCTAGTTCTGTAAGCAGGTTTAGTTCTGGTATTGAGTATGGCATATAACTAGGCGGTGTGTAAATTAGTGTAAATTGTGATTCTTAATGTGTGCTTTTTGTTTTGTTTGCTATGCACAAGTACTTTATTACCATTGACAAAAAATATCAACAGAACCAACTTCAGAGTTTTCTGTAGTTCCTGACGCGTGCTGGGTATGATGCATCACTTTTGTGTGAATAACATGAGTAACAGAGCCTCAACAATGAGACCTGAAGTCAGAGATAAGGTGGAAATTGAGAGAATAAGGTTTATTTAAAATTTGGCACACTGTCACCCCTGTGTTTTTCAGGGACTGATTGTGTCCAAGCTCAGCATCAGCATAATATAAAGCAAAAATCACAGTGATGAACGGATAAATGTTAAACATTTTATATTCAACGTTTATGAAACAAGGGGAAAAGGAATAAAACACTGGAATAATCAGTAACACTGCTGTGCTGTTGTACATGGACATTTTCAGTACACATGTTTACCTGTACACTTTCTTTTTTCCAGTGCTCTGGTCCATGCTTTATGATGGTAGCCATGCTACACCCACAAAAACTGTCATAATATCACACAGCACATTTCCTTTGTCTCTCTTGCAGTC
This sequence comes from Hemibagrus guttatus, assembly GCA_033459395.1. Classification (NCBI taxonomy): domain Eukaryota; kingdom Metazoa; phylum Chordata; class Actinopteri; order Siluriformes; family Bagridae; genus Hemibagrus; species Hemibagrus guttatus. The sequence continues at coordinate 411,294 of JAUCMX010000013.1, read as the reverse complement.
TGTCTGGCTCTCGTTATTGCTGAGCAGGTCAGTTTAGTTTGTGTGTGACAGTACACTCATCTCCATAGTGAAATGGATGAGACAGTGAGTGAGTGAGTCAGCATCTCACAGGCAACATGAACATCGTCTCTGCACCATCAGCTGTGAATAGATCACATGATCAAACTCTGCTTACAGATTGGCCGTGTCTTCTCCCATCCTCTCATCTGTCATAGAGCAAAACAGATCAGCTCATGAGGAGTCGATACGGAAGATGGAGACGGTCATCTGTTAATTACTGCGTGTTAGGATCACATGCAGTGTTCAGAATCATCTTACAAATAATGTAGCAATGAATTTTAATGCCCTCTTTCTTTATATGGACCTTCATGTATATCAGGCTTCATACCTTCATTAGATCATGTGGGCGGTCAGTTGCATATGTGTCACATAGCTGAAAAGGAGACTGCACTGTAATGCTCTGGACAATGTTCTGCTGAGAAACCTCAGCTCCTGCATTCATGTGGATGTTACACTGATATGTACCACCTACCTAAATACAACAGTATTCTCTAATGGCAGTGGCCTCTTTCAGCAGGATAATGCCCTCTGCTACATTGAAAACATTGTTTAGGAATGGTCCAAGGAACATGACAAGATTTCAAGGTGTTGACTTGGCCCCCAAATTCCCCAGATCTCAATCCTATTCCCAGATCTCATCTGTGAGATGTGCTGGACAAACAGATCCACAGAGGCTCTACCTTACAACTTACAACCTCCTGGTGCCACAGCACAGAGGTCTTGTGGTGTCCATAGCTCGATGGGTCAGGGCTGTTTTGGCAACAGGTTAATTTTATGGATGAATAGTGCATCGCTTTAATAGCTGTGCAAGGAACAGACGTAAAAGAGGCTAGCATCTAAGTCCATGGAGAGAACTTGTTTAGCAATCTTAAAGCTATTTATTCAAAAAGGGCATACATCTTCAATTTAAACCTTCAATTTTTTCAAAACAACAAATTTATTAGCTCACTTCAGACACTGAGAAAGAACTGCATGTTAATACTGGAATTAAATATGTATCATGGGACAATAACATGAACTGAGTGTGTGAAAAGTGTGCTTTAGGTGTGTGAAGTGATCAGTGCAGTAGTTAAATATAGGTGGGGAATGAATGGTCACGAACAGGTATGTTTGGTGTGTGTGTGTGTGTGTGTGTGCAGTGTTAATATTAATAGTTTCCATTTTGTGTGCCTAACCCTCTGTACACACATAAAAACACTCACTGTGCTGAGAACAGACAGAAATCGATCAAACATCATGCATGAGGAGAGTAATCAGATTGGAACAGGGCATGAAATAAGTAAAAGCAGCCGGACGGAGGCGAGTTTGGGTGTGGTAAACACAGGGAAGCAACTATATAATTATTCCCAATCTATTCTGCATATAAACGCTGGCTTTTAGGCATGTTACATGTTACAGTGGAGAATCACCCTCCAGTCTGTGTCAAAAGCAGGAATGAAGCAGCACATGTGGTCAGAAGAATCCACACTGACATAGTTTTTACACTGTTAAGGATGCAAATAAAAAAGAAAAAAAACAGGTCGGGTCAGATGGTTTGAAGGCTGCTGTAGCCTTGCAGTGGCTGGAGTTTATTTTGAGGTTCCTTCTGTTTGAACGCAGGCTTTGCAGTGACTAGTGGAGAATGCTCAAGAATGCAGGCCAGTCTTTAGACTGAGATTTAATAAGTTTTTTGGAAGTTAGCATTCAGGCATTTGGCCAATGTTCTTCTTCGTGAACAATAATCATCATAGTGACATGACTGATGTGAAAAGGAAGGAAAAGGACCTTTATCTTTGGATTACATTTAGATGTGCTGTATAATAACACTACAGAAAATGTCCCTTTGTATGCCTATTGTTACAAGCATAATAACATAAGCATTAATACAAATTCATTACACTGGATTAGAGGCTAAAAAAACCCTTTTTAATCGTTTGGTTTATTTGATTTACGTCAATAATTATTTAAATTTAAATTTATTTTATAGTTATAATCCTAACATATGGACAATGCTGTCAACAAAATGTATGACTGTGTCCTAGCTCATGTTCTGCTATAGCTTATAACTGATTTAGAAAAGATGCAGAATCATTTATTTCATCGTTTATTGTCACCTGTTCAGAGATGTATATGAACTCCGCCTGGCACTCAGTCAGTGTTAGCTCTCCAGATGGGATGTGTAGAAGTCATTGTGTTTATTCAGGCCAGTGGAGGTCATGTTTACACGGACATTAGAGGCCTTCTGTCCCCAGGTCAGGGTTTTATTCCAGACTGTTTAGGAAGTTGATCACTTAGTTAAGAATTTTAAAGAATCTTAAGAATGTTAAATTTTCTCTCCATCTACATCTCCTGACTGATTTCTTCTCCTCATACTACAGTCAGGCATGGTGAAGTTAAATGTCACTGTTGACCTTTAACCCTAGGAAGCAAGGAGGCATGAAGCACTGGTTTGGTATGGTACCAGGAGGAAAAAAACACACTCTTTGGTTATTTTTACACTTAAATACACACATAAAGTTAAAGTACCATGACCAACCACCCGAGCCCGAGCCCTTTTAGAGCTCTCTTGGCATGTGTCATTAACATACATTTATTATCCACGTGTGTTGTTGTACCATTTGACATGCATGCGTGTGTCTGTGTGTGTGTTCGAGTGGCAAAATGGTGCTATTTGTTAACCTTTCACCTCCAAACTGCAGTTTTCTCCAGAAGAGTTGTGTAATAACAGTGCTTTTGGTTTGTAATTTGTACCTTCTGTGGTGCAATAATAGGTTCTACACTCACTTTTTGGAGGGAAATGATTTTGGACCGCAGATAGGGTCATCCTTGCTCGCTCCTCAGGGAGGACCTGTTTTTACCTGTCCAACAATCGTGCAGGAAACACCAGAGCATTGTCCCTCATGTTGGCAAAACATGACTGTTTTCATGAGCTAAAATATTCAGATGACCTTGAAGAATGCAAAGCTCTTTCCTGGAGGCTATCGCTTGCCCTTTCAGTGGATTGTGCCATTCAGCCTCATGCTTTCTTTCGAACACTTGTGGACGCTTTTGAAGAAGTCTTGAGACGGCTGAGTATGTTTTGTTGTTGTTGCTGTTGTTTTGGCAAAAACCTACAGGGCAGTTCACAGAGACGTTCTTATCTTTACTCTACCTGGCTTTGTCCTTCAGAGTCAGTCCTGGAAACTCGTGAATTTCAGATGCCAGATTGCCCTGACATATCCCAGTACAGCTCTGGACAGAAGAGCGCTTTAATGGCCTGCTAAGGGAATAGTGAACAAGTAGTCTATTTGAGGCTGCTCCAGTGCTTCCCAGGCCATTTTCGGTCTGACCTACTCTCTGTTTATTCTTGTGTATTCCACAGTGCATTTGAGTTGACCCAGTATCTGTTTACACCCGATATATCCCATACTGCATTTAGAGTTCCATGGAATTTGGTGACCTGCATTCAGAGTCCATTGGCCTGTATGACTTATTGGTCTTCACTGAATTAAGCCTGGACTTTGCATTCTTAGTGTGTGTGCGTATATGTGTGTGTGTGTGTGTGTGTGTGTGTGTGTGTGTGTGTGTGTGTGTGGTGTGCTGTTATACTGCATCAGTTTTCAGTTTGAATGTATAGCTGTAATCTTTCGAGTCCTCTGGGTGTTGGCTGATGTGGATTAATGGTCTAATATTTATCTCACCTCTTAAACACTCCTATTTTTTGGATGTCACCAAATTAGAAAGTTTAGATGTTTATTATTGAAAAGATGTAACTA